>VDFB02000007.1:71887786-72232944 GCA_007258455.2 Sequoia sempervirens
TATCTTCCCTCTACCCTTAGCCAGCCAAATAGCCCCCTGAAGCCTAAATCCTTGGCTAGTAAGAAGCCCCTCCAGCCCTTAGCCATGAAGCCCTCAGCCCTTAAACCCTCTGCCCCTCTACCTCAACCAAGTACCTCTACCATCAGCCCTATGCCCTCAGCCCCCTTAAACCCAAGTAAACTCTCTGCCTAGTCCATGGCCCTCAGCCCTTAATCCCTCAGCCATGGAGCCTCAGCCTTCTACCCCTCAGCCCTCAGCTCGTGAGCCCTAATCCCTCAGCCCCTATACCCTCTACCTAGCCACATTTGGACTGTGGCCCTAATCCCACTCAGCCCTATACCCTCCAGCCCTCTACCCCTCAGCCATAACCTCAGCCCTTAAGCCCTCTAACCTCCTGCCCTCTACCCTATACATTAAAACCATCAACCCTCAGATTCTCAACCCTCAACCCTTAATCCCTCAAGGCCTAGGTAGGTGAAAAGGGAAAGAGATAGGTGAGATACCAGAGTGATAAAGGGAGAGGTAGGTAAACATAGGGATAGGGAAGATAAATATAGGTAGAGAGGGAAGGAGACAGAGAGAGGAGAGATAGAGAGAAGTAGAGAGGGGAGGGAGGGATGGGTATGGAAGTGTGTGTGTGTGAGGAGAGAGAGAGAGAGAGAGAGAGAGAGAGAGAGAGAGAGAGAGAGAGAGAGAGGATACATAGTTGAGATATAGAGTGATGGAGGGAGAGGTGGGTAAAGAGAGGGAGAGGGGAGATGAAGATAAATAGAGAGGGAAGGAGATGTTGTCACGTATCAGACATAGATGCATGTTGTTTTTGGTTTTGTGTGGATTTTTTATATGATATGATGTGTGTGGTAGAGTAATAATGAATACTATGGTGTTTTGGTGTGATGAAATATGAATTTTTTTGCTTTAAATTATGAAAGTTGAATAGTATCAAATGTGTTCTATTTTAAAAATGAAGTGAAATAGAATAGAAATATTTGAATTAATGTATTATATTGTTTTGATTTATATCTTTATGGGATACTAATTCAGTTTATTGTTGTGTGCTTGAGTGCACTTGAGATGCAGGTGGTCGAAGACCAAGGGTGTGATTAAGGAGAGGAGGTTAGCTTCTTGACAGGATAAAGCAGGATGTCCTCTCGATCACACACAAGCACTTAGATTCATGTAGATTGCATTTAGGAATGACAATTTTAGTTTGATTGTTTTGATTATTTGCAAAATAATTAATGATTAGTCAAACTAAATAAATAGTGAAATATAAGCGTGATAAAGTAAAATAAATAATTTTAATTATAATTTAATTCTAGATTTTGTTTTAAATGGTTATGCATGCTAAAATTTGAGTGTGTATGTTATCCTTCTTTTAACTTGTGTTGATTTTTGAGTTAATAAATTAACTTATAGTTAGAAGATATTTATTTAATTATTGGATAAATATTTACATTGTAAAATTAGAATTAGTTTTGGGTAAACATTTACGAAAAGGAGATTTATTTGCAACTAAATTGAATATTATTTTATATTTTTCACTTGAGCACATGAAATGGAAAAAGATAAGTTATATCTTATTTTTATTTTAAAATCTCTTATTTTTCAAGATTAGGTTTAGAAAGGGGAAAAATAATTTTTTTATAAGAACAAGAATTCCCGAGAAGGGATAATGGTTCTTGATAATCTTCTTGAAAATATGCTTTGCAATTTAGCTCTAATGGCTGCCAAGTAAATGCTTATTTTATCAAAAAGTTTAAGAAGGATTTTGAATTAGTAGGAAATAGGGTTAGTAAAGTAACAGGGAAATGAGAGGAGAAGAAAAAGCTTTTTCAGAAATCAAGTTCCAGAAGAAACAAAGAGAGAAGAATTGATTGGAAAAGCAGCTGCAACTAGAAGCGAAATATCCAGGTTTCTAATTATTTTACTATGTATTTAATCTTAGATGTTTGAAATGTATTAGAATAGCTGAAAGATTGAATTCCAAGTGCTTGCAAAGCTGTGAAATTTGTGGAGATTTTTCAATTCTTTCGTAAGTGTATGCATTAGCAAAAAAAATTATACAACTTCTTTGTAATAATTATTTTGTTACCAGTGTGGGGATTCTTTCTTTAGCAAATCTATGTCCTTAATCCTGTTTCAGATTTTGAAATATTTATTCATATATTCAGAACTAAAACTATAAATATAAATATATATATATATATATATATATATATATATATATTTATATATTTATATACACATTCTTGCCTGTAGTTGCATATGAATATATATATATATATATATATATATATATATATATATGTAAATTTACTTTGAAAGTTTATTGAAATACAAAATCGTCTGAATGCATTTTGAAGTTGTGTTTTTAAAAGAAACAAGAATTATGTGGGGAAGGGACCCCGACCACGCCCCAAGAAGGAGGGGTTGTGCTATGGAGGGACAATGCCCTCCATAGGCCATGGCCTGTGGGGGTGGCACCACCCCCTCACAGGAAGCGCCTTCCCCTTGGGGAGAGGTGTAAGTCCCCTCAACTTGCAAACTAAATTCCCTCTTTCTGTTTGACAATTAAACTCAGGAAAATTCGCGCATTTTCATTGATGTTTCACTGTAAATGCATGCATTGTGTATATATATATATATGTATGTAATATATTCATATACAAATATATTATGTATATATATATACATAATAAATATATATACAAATTTGGGCAATAAACTTGTATATCTGAAAAACTTATATGGATGTAATATATATATATATATATATATATATATAGCTGGAAATACATGTACACATATACAAATCTGGATACTTATATTGCCTTTTTTAAAAAAAATTGATTTTATTTCTGAATTTTGGTGTAATGTATGTATTACAATTCATCATTGTAAAATTTAATGATATATATAAGACTTTATATAGGGCTGAAGATGGATTTTTATTTAGTTTGCAAATGTATTTGCAAACTGGTGATTTTTCTGAATATAAAATACGAATATATATATTATGGCATTTTAACTAGATGATATTATTAATATTATCTTCACTGACTAGTTGCCAACCTGGAATAAGTAACTTTGAATAAAAGTGAGTGAAATTTCTTTTCTTTTCTTTAAATTTAACTTAATATACTTTTTCATAAAAGTGTAGACATACTCCTATTAAATAGGAAAGCAATCTATAAACTATGATTTTACCCCATACTTATAAGGCTGATTAGAGTAGTTTTCTTTTTCTGAACTTATATAAATTACTTTGATCAAATTATTTAAATAGAAAATAGAACTTGTTAGTTTATACATGCTCTTTTCAAAAGACCAAATTTAGATTGTTTTGAAAGAATAGAAAGTGAATTGCAAAACCAACTGTATGATCAATTTTCACATAAGTTATTGTGCTAATGTAAAGTTATTTGAGAATCTTGTGTGTACTTTGTAATTGTTGGAATTCCTTTGAAGTAGAGATGTCTAAAATTGAATGAAAACTAGAGATGGGAAATGCATTATTTATTGTTCTTTGAGAAACTTTCGAGACAATATGCCGAAGGTGGACCCACATATACGGTAGTTTTACCTTTTCTAAAACTATCATTTATTTTATTTATGCTTGGCCAAGCACATGTACCATTGCTTTAAATTATTTAAATGATTGAAAATTTAGATTTACCTCTTTAGAAAGTATACTCATGTCCTTCTACTATAATCATCAATAAATGAAACATAATATGTGGATTTTGTTAGGAAATTTAGGGCATCTGGAGAAATCTCCAAGAATAGTGGTGCCTTCGGTAACTTCAATTTTGATTAGATTGCCTCAAAGACACGTACAACTATGTCCTAAAGTGAAAAGACACAGTTCATTTCCCACATTAATCCTTCTGAGAGAAGCACATGTAAATTCAGCATCATGCAATAACAGATTCTAGAAGCAAAACCAACACAGATGAAAGATAAGACAAAAAACCCGAGAACCTGCCAAGTTCGCAGGGAAAACCCTTTAGGGTAAAACCTTACCTCAAAGATTAGAGCATTGTATTATTCTATTCGCTTAACAAAGATTACCACGTACAATTAGATATGGCACTCAAAGATTACATCTTGTTCATTCTAGAGGAATCAATCACGGTAAACAAAACTCTCCCTTTACATTTCTAATCAAAACACCAAAACATCAAACAATCTTTGTCTTTGTTGCAATACCCTCACACATTATACAGTACAAATCAATACGAGAGATAGACCATGGCATTCAATCCTTGATCAAGAGAGATTTTAGAAACATAACCTTGCCTCTTTCTTTCCTCTATTTCAGCCTCATGGCCTCGGCCTCGGCTTCCGGCTATACTCGTGGCCCTCACTATAACTATCTCTCTCTTTCTTGACGTCAAAAGCGCATTCACGTCTCCAATGCCTGAATCAGTTCATTTTCAAGCTGTCGAGATCACAGGCGGTTCACATTCTACCTCCTTTGATTTTTCCAAGTCACACCGCGTGGTGATCGCATCGCACCGATCCAAAGGTGTTCAAAGATTCTATTCGCATGTCGGTGAACCGCACTAGCGAGTGTCTACGCGTCACCTGCGCCGGATGCGTCATTGCTTCGCTTAAAGAGTCTTTACTGCTCGGCCAGGCGTTACTGCGGAGTTCACAAATTAAGCATCAACCTCAGCAATCCCATTGGTGAGACTATACGTATTAAGCTAAGACATCATGCGAAGTTCACAGTCGCATAGACATTAGTATTCGCCGGTGAGACTATGCAGCTATTAAGGCATTAGAGATCCTGCGCAGAAGTCTCCTCAGAATCATCAATGTGAACAACTGGCGAGTAAAAGACTGGAAGGCTATCAACTGAGAGGAGTATCGACCCTCAAGTCATACCGAGCACCAAACAGTCGCCAAGAGTCATATCGACAATAGAATACCCCATCGCTAAGACAAAAATCCATCGCTAAGACTTCATACCGAAGCCTTTATGTTATCTCGATGACTCCGAGTGAATAGCTGTCAGCGAGACATCTCCCTGTCGCCAAGAGTTCCTACCGAACCCTTATGTTATCCCGATGACTCTGAATGTAACACTATCGGTGAGACATCTCTTATCGCTAAGACACATTCCGATAGGAGCAAGTCATATCGATTATTGCATTGGCCAGATAGACCAAGGGTCACACCGATATCGGCTAGACTTTCTACCGTCGTTGAGACAACATTTTGACTGTCCAAGGTTACACCAAAGATTCAGGTTATACCGATCACCAAGACATTCCAAAGGTCACAACGATAGTTCAGGATCAACTAGCAGATCGGCCAGACATCTCAACAGTCACAACAACCATGCTTACTCAGAGGTTTTAGCCTGTGAGATTGAGGCACAAAATTCCAACAATCTCCCACTTGACGAAGATCACACAAGCACCTCCAAAGCACCAGAAACTAAGATCACACTAGCTCCACTAGTTTAGACCCCGCAATACACAAGACACCCAATCAACAAGATTCCATAGATAACAATCCACCAAACAATCTACAACAAAGACCATGCATCCAACTGTAACTCACTATCCAACAAGGCAACCAAAATGCAACCGATCACAACCTTCCAAGAAACCACATAGATCTAAAAACATGCTCTCATGCTCCATCAAGACTTTTGCACCAACATCCAAGATGCCCACCATTCAAGCAACAATCCCTGTCATCTTCCAATATGCCACCTATGGAAGAAAGAACACGCCAAGGTGAATAAGCACTAGTCCAACGAACACAAGCAAAAGATCCCAGTGATATCATCAACAAGATACTGCTACCACTTCACTATGCTCAAACACTATACAAAAGTAATATCAAATTCAAAGCCTCAAACAAAACACAACAGTGAAGTCATTCTCCAGAAACAAGATAGAAGACACCAGCTAGAACAACAATCAGACTGACTGCTTCCAACCAACTGATAAACCCACGTGACTGAAAAATAACACCCACAACTCGTGCTATTCCATCCAATCTCACATACCTCAAAGGTATCAGCATTAGTAAACTCATGCCGCTCTAAAACCAGCCCATCAACAACAAATGCAAGCTCCAAGTGCCAACCAGTTGAAGAAGACAAAACACATACAGGAACTCCCACTACCCGAGTAATTCCAAAACTGAAAGATCAAAGACATACCAAGTCTACCAGTAACAAAACATAGAAAATGTAACCATGTAGTACCAAGGAAATATCCACAATGATATGCACAACCTGCAACAAACTGCTACAAGAGACATTTTTCTCACCACAAGTCTTCACGGCTCTTCCAAGTTCTCCACACGCAACAAAAGAAAAAAGGATTAAGAACCTCCATGTCATCACCCATGAACATGAGTGAAAAACACATGACCACAAACAAGTGATCACTATAGCTCCGAACAAACCTCAAACCAAAGTAATGTGAAACCAAACATCCAGGAAGAAAACCAAGACCAAAGAGAGAAACTTTGCACATCATATTCCTGTAGAAAATCCTCCTATATACACTTCTAATAGTTAGCTGTGTCAAGAATGATCTCCCTCTCATCCCAAAAGAAATACTTAACAACATCCAACTGTTCAATCACCAAGATCAAACCAAGTTTAAAAAACATGTAATCAACATGGATGTAAGCCTCTCAAAGAAGATCAAGCTACTTCATTCCCCATTTCAGAAAATCATCCCATACATTATCTCCTACCAATTCTCATCAGTAAATAACATAACAAAAAAGCTCAAGGAGATAAAACAAGTTGTACATCTTCCACCATGAATCCTCCAGAACCATTAAACAACAATTCAAGATCCATATCATGAAAGTGAACATAAAACATATCTAAAAAATATAATGGGCCAAATACCTCTCAGATAAACTGCCGAGTAGACCAAGAGTGGGAACGAGAATACTCCTTCAATAAATACAATTTATCAAGACTAATCCAAGAGCAATCTCCTCATAGGTCTCTTATTGAACTCATGTTCAACCAAGGTGTAGGCTTCTCGGACTTTCTGCTAAAAACTTCATCAAGAGTAACAATCAACAACACTTCTCTCATAAGAGAAAAAGAGCCTCACCTTATTCTTCATGTATCCACGAGTACTAGCAACCGATCATTTCATGCTAAATTTCAACTGCATTACTGCACTATCACGAAGTACCAAGCAAATAATCAAAGCACCCAATACACAAAGAATTACCAGACCACTGTCAAAGCTCCAATCTTTTGAATCAGGAACTTATTATGACACCATGATCTACATATCCCCTTAGGACATACCATACTTCAAGTGACTTCACCATGGTCTCAAGTACAATGCACAATGCTAAAACTCCAGTGCACAAACAAGAGTATACCATGACATAAAGCAAATAGACTCAAAACCAACATCACCTGTCAAGCACCACCAACACCTCACCCAAAGACTCCAAGTGTCCTCCATGGATCCAAGATGTTGCACATCTTCAAATAATATCTAATAAATCACGAAAGAACCGCCCTGCGAGCGGGATCTAAAGCTCCCCTTGAAACATCTACAACACTAAAGAAGACCATTCACCACCATGTGATGAAACCACAATTACTACTAAAGCTCCCACTGAAATGTAACATCCGAGCTCTCCAAGCATCATGTCCACCTGCTTTAGGTTCCCATAATCGACTATTCAGGTACTCAACAATATCCATCCTCTCATCTCAAAGCAATCACACCAATGCACAAGTGATCACAGACAAGGCTAGCTAACAAGTCTGTACCAGCAATGAATCAACCTCGTGGATAAAGACAGTCCACATCCAAGTTATCTCCCTACAGCCAATGGGTAGCTAATCCACCAACCGCGCCAACTTCGTAGATCACAAACCTTGCTTGAACGCAGAAACCATCATCACATTGACGCAGCACTTAGATTTCAAGGGAATAACCACATAGACAGCATGACTCCAAACACCCGGATCACACTAAACCTGATTTTCCAAAACCGTCCACAGCGAGCACCATAATCAAGGAACCACCACCACAAGAATGTTGTGTGACAAATCATGTACCAACACTCCCATGCAAAGAAGAAGTCACACCTCCTCAAACAATGCACAAAGCATGCATGCAAAACTGCAACTATCTCATCCAGCAACACCCCAAAAGCCGGGGTCTAGAAAATCACTTAACAACAACTCCACATAACCAAAAGTTTTGCTTAACCGTGTAAAACATGTACATGCATTTGAGAAAGAGATAGGCTATTTCAGAAGCTTGCAAATCAGCTAATGATTAACTCCATAGCCTTTATGTATTCGAGGTTAATAGGAAACAGTGCCTTCCAACACCAGTTAACACCACTTGGCATAAGCACACTCTTCCATGGCTGAGAAACAACCTAGGCTTCTCCATATCATCAAGGAGCTTCTCACACAGACACCTAATATGAAAGCTTTACTGCTACACAGCCACGGAGCAAGAAAATCCACCTCATACACCAAGGTTATACCGCTACCAACCAGGAGACACAAATCACAACAAACCAACATGATCAACTCCCTTTTCTCCATCTTCACCATCCTTCAAGCTGTGTGTTGTCTCTAAATATCACAAGACTTCCACTAACCAAAGGATCAATAGAACAGATGATTCCTCCAGATTTCCTCAAGCCTAACAAATTGAGAAATCTTCATAGGAGAAATGCCCAGAATCAGCAACCAAAAGAAGGCTCTGATACCACTTGTTAGGGAAATTTAGGGCATCTAGAAGAAATCTCCAAGAACAGTGGTGCCTTCGGTAACTTCAATTTCAATTAGATTGCCTCAAAGACACAGACAACTATGTCCTAAAGCGGAAACAGACACAGTTCATTTCCCACATTAATCCTTCTGAGAGAAGCACATGTAAATTCAACATCATGCAATAACAGATTCTCGAAGCAGAACCAACACAGATGAAAGATAAGACAAAAAACCAGAAAACACAAATTTACGTGGGGAAAACCCTTTCGGGTAAAAAACCCCACACTCCAAAGATCGAGCCATTGTATTATTCAACAACAAAAGATTACAATACAATTCAGGCTCATAGCCTTTTCAGAGATTACATCTTGTTCATTCTGGAATCAATCTGGTAGCAAACTCTCCCCTTTACATTTCCTAATCAACCTCTCAAAACAAACAATCTTCGTACTATTGCAATACCCTCACACAGTATACAGTACAGAACAACACGAGAGATCGACCATGGCATTCAATCCTTGATCAAGAGAGATTTCGGCAGCATAATCTTGTCTCTTTCTTTCCTCTATTTCGGCCTCATGGCCTCGGCCTTCCAGCCAGCCACTCGGCCCTCACTGTAACGCTATCTCTCTCTTTCTTCAGAATGTCCAAAAAATGCATACACATTCATTCTCAACTGCCTCTGTGAATCGGTTCGTTTCCAACTGTTAGACCACAACAAATGGTTCACATTCTACCTCATCTGATTTGTCCAAGTCACACCACGTAGGACAGTCATCACTTGGTCAAAGGCGTTCAAAACGTATTCACATGTCGGTGAGACACTAACTGTGTCTCCCCGATGCCACAAAGCCAGATCGTCATTATCGCCAAGAGTCTTCACTATCGGCAAGACATTACACCGAGTTCACAAGTCGCATTGACCTCAGTAATCCCATCGCCGAGACTATCGCTATTCGCCAAGACATCATACCGAAGTTCACAAGTCACATAGACATCAGTATTCCCTTCGGTGAGATTATCGCTATTTGCCGAGAGATCATAACGAAGTCCTCAAGTCATATCGATGTGAACACTGTCGGCAAGACTTAGGCTATCACTGAGAGGTAATACCGAGCCCTCAAGTCATACCGAGCACCAAATAGTCGCTAGGAGTCATACTGACAATAGAATACCCCATCGCTAAGACAAACATCCATCGCTAAGACTTCATACCGAAGCCTTTATGTTATCCCGATGACTCTGAGTGAATAGTTGTCGGCGAGACATCTCCCTGTCGCCAAGAGTTCCTACCAAACCCTTATGTTATCCCGATGACTCTGAATGTAACACTGCCGGCAAGACATCTCTTATCGCTAAGACACATTCCGATAGGAGCAAGTCATACCAATTACTGCATCGGCCAAACAGACCAAGGGTCACGCCGATATCAGCTAGACTTTCTACCGTTGCCGAGAGAATATTTTGACTGTCCAAGGTTACACCAAAGATTCAGGTTATACCGATCGCCAAGACATTCCAGAGGTCACAACGATAGTTCAGGATCAACTAGCAGATCGACCAGACATCTCAATAGTCACAACGACCATGCTTACTCAGAGGTTTCAGCCTGTGAGATTGAGGCACACAATTCCAACAGATTTACCAATTGAAGGAACATGTATAGGACCAAACACATCATAATGAATAAGATCCAATACACCACAAGATTTATGAGAACTCGAGTAAAAATAAATGCATTTTTTTTCTTTCCGTAAATGCAATGCTCATAGAAATCAAATTCAAGATTACAATCAAACAAACCTTCAACAAGGTTTTTCATTTTTCAAGGTCCTTAGACCCTTTTCTCCAATGTGGTCAAGTCTCTAGTTCCATAACATAGTTTTCTCTGCATGTAACTTTGTTTTAGAAGAAAGAGCACCCTTGGGTACCCAGAAGCCATGACCATGCTAAAGGTGAAATCCTCACTTCTTCCACAAACTTGCTTTTCACAGAAGTACTATTGCACTCAACAATGCATGCATCAAGCTTATACAATGTGCCATATCTGAAACCTCTAACAATCACCATAACACCTCTGACCATCTTGCATCCTGCATCAAAAAATACTACCTGAACACCTGCATCTATTAGTTTTCTCACATATAACAAATTTTATGCTAAAAAAAGGATATGCAACACACCATTAATCCTTTTTATTCTACCATTAGGAAACCTGATTTTAACTTTACCACAACCAACAATGTCTAAATGATAATCATCACCCAAGTGTACCTTACCTCCATCAAATTTCATATTCAAAAAACCAATCTCTATTAAAGGTCATAAGGAAAGATGCACCCGAGTCAATTAACCATGCATCATTACCTGCACAAGTTTCCAAAGCTACAATGAATGCATCACCATCTTCCTTCTCAGACTTAGAATTAGAATCAAATTTCTTCTTTTCTTCTTTGCAGTCCTTATGAACATGTCCAGGCTTACCGCAATTCCAGTAAATAACTTTGGTTCAGGAGACTTAGATCTCCCCTTGGTCTTAGATTTTTCATGCTTCTCATTCTTCTTGCCTTTTTCCTTAGGTCTTCCATGAAAATTCAGGGCCTTCTTGGCACTGATGGATACCTTCCTCCTCATTTATTTAGAAAGAAAAGAACCCACCACATCTTCAGTCTTCAACATAACAGAAGTACTCCCAATAGCCATAACAAGAGAATCCCACGAATCAGACAAAGAACAAAGTAGGATCTGACATTTCTCTTCCTCATCCATTTTGACACCAACTGATGCCAACTAAGCTACCAACATATTGAATGCTTCTAGGTGGTCTATAATTCTTCTACCATCTTCCATTCTCAAGGAATACAATTTATTTCTCAAGAAAATATTGTTCACTAAATATTTGGCTTGATACATCTCACTAAGCTTCTTCCATAGTTTTCATGCAGAGGTCTCTTCATGGACATTGATTAAAATAGAGTCTTCTAGGAACAATTTGATTAGACCCTTGGATTTACGGTCCATAACATCATATTGAGCAGCTTGAGTAGGATATATAGGCCTTGAGACATTCTCATCAACATCATCCCACATATCTTGATCTATCAATAGATCCTCCATCTTCAACTTCCACATTTCAAAATTATTTCCAAAAAAATTATCCACCTCTATTCTCCCCGATGAACTTGCCATTTGAAAATTCCTGCAACAAGATCACAAAGTATCTTCTATACAAGCTCCCACTCAAATATGGATTAGTTCAAAAAACCCAACAACTCACAACTGAAACCAAAGGTGATTAGGATTTGATACCACTTGTAAGGAAGCTAAGATAGCGGAACAACTTTCTACACTTTAATCTTGCAAACTTTTACAGATCTTTAACAATTATAGGTACTTAAATAGAAACAGACATAAATATCATGCATACCACAACACAATGATTTATGTGGGGAAATCCATTTCTGGAGAAAAACCCCACACTCCAAAAGTTGCCCAATATATTATTCAAAAATCACAAAAAATACAATATACTTGCAGAGCAAGATTCTCACAAGAGTATCACCACTCAAAGATCCAGAGGCAACACAACCACTATTAGACTCTCAAAATACATCACAATACACAACCATAATAAAATTCCCTCATAAAATAGGGTTACATTCTAGGTAAAGTCAAGCTAATAAGATATCAGTTGTCGAATATGAGACATAATGATGAATGGTCCAGATTTACAATAATAAAATATAAATAAAATTTTCCTTTCGGGGGCGCTACCCTCGAGCCCCCACCAGAGCATGTTACCCTTGGACCCTAGCCAAGGGGATGATCCTCTCGGACCCCTCATGGGGGGGGATCCCCCAATGCCCCCCCCGTTTTCGTCGGATGAACAGTACCTTATGTATCAACAATACCTTATGTAATTGCAAGGTTGAGACACATTTTCTCAACAAGAGTTTGCATATATCCACATAAGTCTATATGCATCAGCTCCAATATTTTTTTCCCTCCTAGAGTTTCCTCGTTGAAAAGGTTTCCTATATTACTTTCCTAAGATGCAAGATTCTAATTTTCTATCAAAATTTATTATGACCTTAGTAACCCCCTAACCATATGTTTTCTACTTGGATGAAAGACTAAGTCTGGAATAGCTTAAATGTGCAAGCCTAAAGTTTGATACCCTAGAGGGATTTTGTATGATCATCTTAAGAGTTACTTGTGTTACCTATATACTTTTCATGTGCTTGGGAGGAGCAACCACAAACTGTGCTAAGAAATATTTTTTTATCAGTAGAGAAAATATTCTATTATTTTTCATGTGAAATATTACGATCTTATTCTCACCCCCATTCTTGCTAAAGAATATGCACTCTACATTTTCTATTAGCACTTTGTAGTATTTTTGGACCAATTTTCCAACACGTAGGAGATTTTATGTTATTCTTAGAGCATAACAAACATTCTTTATTTATTTTTGTCACTATGTTTAATGTAAATCATAAAAAACCTTTTAAACTTGATATTGGAACTAAATAATTGTTCCCCATTTTAATATGATACTAGACATTCTTATAATGGATGCAAATAAGTTTTCATTTTCGCTCATGTGGTTGTTGCATCGATTGTCTAGGTACCCAAATTTAACATTGTTATGCTTCTTAATATTAATAGATGCTTTTCATTGCACAAATTTAGCCTCTACTTTATTGGCTGGATTTGTACTTTATTTTGACTAGTCATGCCCCCTCTTTCAAAATTCACTTACAAAATGACCATACTTGTGGTAATAATAACATTGAACATTGCATTTATTGAATCCCTTATTTCAGTTTCTTTTATTTTTCTTAGCTTCAAAGTAAATTGGTGTAAAGTTTTTGCTCCCTCTTGACTATTTTTTTCTTCTAGAGTTGTATGTTTTGAAGTTAAATACTTTAGAGTTACTTCTTCCTCTATCTTTGTAGTTTCTCCCAAATTTGTTTCTTCCTCTCCCCCTAACTCGTACATTACCTTGAGATTGGAATGATTTCTTTAGATAAGAAGGGGCATACTTGTACAAGTGTTGCTTTTGGGTTTGAAGTTAACCCATCAACTCACCTATTTTCATCTTTAGCCTCTTCTATTGTAATAATTATTAGGTTAATTCTTGAGGGAACACTCCTAGGTTTTCTTCAACAATCCTTCATTCTTCCATAGCTTTACCATTAATTTTTAACTAATTTATTAATATAAATTTTGTATGGAAGTCCAAAATGGACTATGTTGCATCTTGAGAAGATTGGTTGTCATTGATTTCAAAAGTATAATGAAGATTATATATGCTTCGGAGATAGTCAATGTGCATAGATATCAATTGGTACAAGTCAACATTGTAGTATATAGAAGAGTGGTGATCAACCTAATGTCTAAGTGTGATGTGTAGGTGGGTACACATGTTCTAACATGTTTCTAGTATGGTTACATTGATATCTTTCTAGTTTGGTATATCACACTTAGAGACATTTTTTAGAAGAAGTGTCTAAGGCATTCATATTATATATTCTAAGGTAGTGACAGTGTTTTGGTTTGCATCCTTCCGTAGAGCAAGATTTATTCTTACAGTTTAGAATATAAGTTAAGTAAGATGTGAAGGTGTTATATCCAAGGTTTCAAGTCATTACATCTTTTGCAATGAAAGATAGATATGACAGAGTTCTAGTATGTGCTTTGATAGAGTAAAGTGCTTATGAAGGCTTGATGGAATGCTCTGCATTCCTCCAAAAGTGAATTATTGGTCTTGAAGTTTTGGGGACATTCTCAGTAATGTCTTATGCATGGTATATTACAATATCAAGTGTTTTGGTGCTTCACAAGTTTAGTTTTTTAGTGATAGCTAGTGTCACAGGTGGTTTCATATGCCTATTTTACTATAGTTCATATGTTTGGGTACTTGCACCAGTAGAATAT
Source organism: Sequoia sempervirens (assembly GCA_007258455.2). Classification (NCBI taxonomy): domain Eukaryota; kingdom Viridiplantae; phylum Streptophyta; class Pinopsida; order Cupressales; family Cupressaceae; genus Sequoia; species Sequoia sempervirens. The sequence goes on from VDFB02000007.1 coordinate 71,902,473, forward strand.
TGTATAGATCAATTGTATGATTTTTTGTGGACCTTCTACATTTCTCAGAGTATGTTAGGTTTGAAGCACATACAAATATTTCTTGTTTGGACAGTACCACACAGTTGTTTCAAGTTAGTTTGTGAAGATATACTTTTGTTATGGCTAACTTGAGTATGCTAGTGATGTGCGCCACAAGTTTATGTTTATGCAAATTCTAAGAAATGTTTACAGATGTTGTATGACTCATGTTGACTCATCTGGAAGAATTGTAAATAATGTCTTATCTTTTTTGTATACTTCCAATGAAGATGTAGGCCAACATGTTACAAGTTTGATATTCCTTATTTGTGGCTGATTGAATTTATATTTTGCAAGCGTGTAGATGGTATATATTAAAGATCAAAGATGTGAAGGTGCAAAGATGTATGAGTGCATGAGTAGAGTGTGACAAGATCCACTACAAACCTAATGAGCAGAATTGATGACTATCAATGGTTGAAGCCATAATATCAGTCATATTTTAGTTGTTCTTTCTTTCAATTAGGGAGTAGTAGCTTCCTTGGGTTCCAACCCCTAAAACAAAGTCATGAAGTAGTTGCTTCCTTGGATTTTAGCCCAAAATCAAATTATAAATCATTATTTACTTATGAGGCTAGATTAGAATAGTAGCTCCTAGTAGCATTTCTCATAGTGATTTTTCCCCTATGGGGTTTTCCACGTAAATCTAGTGTCATTTGTGTTCTTGTGTGAATGTTTATCTTATTTGATGTTTTTCTAAGTAGATGAATTCTCTATTTTTTTAACTCAACATCAACAGTAGTTAATTGGGATTGGATTTTAAAGAATACTGATTCACCCCCCCTCTCAGTATTTCAGTGTGTTCAACAAACTCTTCATCTTTCATTTGAAGAGTTTCAAATTATTTATAGAGCATTTTGAGTTTAACTAACCTCACCTTATATTGGTCCCTTTCTAGCTATTTTGGAGTATCTTTAGGTCTTTTTGTGTAGTTACTTGTTGCTATTCTAGAGAATATGACTTTTGTCAAAGCTACATTCATCAAACTTAGGGCTTTTGCATATTTCCTTCTAGTCTTATTCAATTAGGGGGTAAAAGTACAAACTTCAATCACACTTTTATAAAGGAAATAACCAACACAACTATAAATTTTCAAAGTTGATCGAACATAAAAGTGGCTTTTATGTTTTGAATTTTAAAATGATAAATTAATGAAATGTATAAATCTTGATGAAATTTATGCTTATAATTTAAAATTTTAAAAATTGATTTGATGCATTTTTTATAAATTTAAGAGTAGAATTTAAATTTTTGAAAAAATTAGAAAAAAGTGAGGTGGATGGGATATAAAAAAAAAAGAGAACATTTTTTTCCCTTGGTTTTTTTCCTAGATAGCTAACTTCAATAGTTGTTGATGTAATTAAAAGTGTTGTACCTTGTCCTAGGTCATGATTACACCTTAGTTAAGTTTACTTAGGGACCACATAGGAGGTAGTTGGGGCATTTCCACTTTTGGTGGACTTATCATGTTATTACTTTATCACATTCACCTTTCATGGACATATCATGTGATTACCTCTCCACCTTTTGTGGGTGATCCACCATTTGTGGCACTGATTATCACATTATCACTTTTCCACTTTAAGTGGAGTGATAGCTTTTCACAGTTGTCTCATGTCATAAGATTATGAAACTTGTCATAATCTTATGCCCTTCTATGTACTCACCTTGGCTATATAACCAAGGGGTCTCCTATGTACGTTTGTTCATTCTATTTGCATCATTGGAAGAATATAGTTTATTCTTGTCATATTGTTTCTATCTCTCTTATGCTTGTGCTTTCTATTAGGCCTCTAGATCTTGGGTGGCTATCTTCATAGCCAATTCTTACATGGTATCAAAGCTATTGGAGTGCCTTTGGATTGTCATTTTGGGGAGATCTTGAGTGCAATCTTGAATTTTCTTGATAGAAATACCAAATTTAGTGGGGGGTTCCTTTTTTGGATTTCTATTGTAGGTGCATTTTGGGAGCTTATTGCATCAGAACTGAGCTCACCATGACATCCGAAGTGTTCGAGAAAGTCATATTTTCCTTTTGTTTCATCCTAGTTGGACATTGGAGGCCAAATATACAAGGGTTTGAAGATTGAAGGTGTTTGCCAAATCCAGGAGCTAGCTACCATTTTAGAGCATTTTCACCCAAAAAGGACATCGCCATCATGCTCAAAAGGGTCAAAAACCCCTAAATCAACTGCCAAATCGTTGAATTTGGACAAAGTTGTTTGCTAAGGCAAAACAAATTTGCTAGTCAAGCTGTACGGCCCAACCATTATGACGCTGGTACAATTTTATTTTTTGTAATATATATATATATTGTCATTTTATTTCTGCCAAATATTTCTGAAAAAATAAAAATAAAATTGTATTATTCGCAAATTTATTTTGATTGTAAAGTTTTTATTAAATTTTTTATAAAATTAAAAAAGAAGAAGACAAAGTCTGTTTTGCAGATTGTCAGATTAGCAAGCAGGCATATGTGGTGGGTATCGCCAGGGTACCACAGCCACTAGGAGCTACCACGTGGCCCCAAGTGGCCCCCACACACAGGCTCTACTTTGTATCGACAGGAGGTCGGCGAATAAAAGCCAACCACTGGTTTTAAAAAAAAAATCGGTATCCTTTTTTTAAAATTTCGGCGGTCTCATAAAATCGGCGATCAAAATATTCTTTAAGAATATTTCTTCTACAAAGATTCCATTGGCCAAGGTATATTCCGGTTGGCTGGGAGGAATATTCTGGCAAAGGCTGACGGTGACCTTGATGGGTAGTCGGCCATCAAATTTAACTAGACAGATCGCTGACGTCAGCCTTACGTTAGCACAGTTTTGAAATTTTTTGACCCCTCTCCATTGGCTTTTTTGAATTTGTTGTTCATTTTCAAAGGCTCATATCTTGGCCATTTTGAGGCCTTTTTCAGTGCAATTTTTTTTGATTTGGGCTAATTTTTTGCGCTCTACACACTAGTGCAATCGGTTTCTAGTTTTGATGCTTGGATTTTTTTAGAAAATTCAATTTTTCATAGGTGTTGTTGAGTTGTCACCATTTTCGCAACTTCTAGGGCTTTGTTCAAGCTCATAAAAACTCCTTTTCAGGTGTCATTTTTTTTAAAGTGCATGATTTTTTCTAAACTTCATAGTGGTGCTATTAATTTGTAGTGATTGTGATTAGAAATTGTACTTTCAACATATGGTCTATTTTGGCCCATTTTGGCATTTGTAAAGCTAAGATCTCAGTTTGGTCTTTTATATCATTCATTTGAGTTTGTTGTCGCCTACTAAAGGTAGTTGTAAAATATTTAAAATTAGTACTCCACTTTGCTTGGCTTACAAGTGGCCATTGTACATGCACTAAGTATAAAGTGCCAAATCATCTTTTTGGGGGGGTTTCTTTGATTAAGGGAATTTGGGGGGGGTGTCTTTTGTGATTGTGCCTCTCTCTCTATCTTGTTCTCTTTTATTTTTCTACTATGGGTTCTCCTAAGTTTCCTTTGTTAACTCCACATAACTATGCTTCTTGGAAAATTGATGCTTGGAGTAAGTTAATGGAAAAAGGATTAACTCATTATATTGATGGAACTGTTGTTGCACCATTTGATCCTAAAGCTGATCCTATTGCTCATATGGATTGGCTCACTAAAAATACTTAGCTCTTGGAATTTTGAGGAAATATGTATCAAAAGATCTCATTTTTCAAATTGAAAAGTGTAAAACAATCAAATAGGCTTGGGAAAAGTTCGGTCAATTGTATGGCCAAGTTGATGAGATTAGAGGTTATCAGCTTGACAATGATCTCACAATGTTAGATCCCAAGAATTTTGATACAATCCAAGACTATGCCACTAAGGAAAATGAGCTAAGAGCACAACTTAAGGATTGTGGCATTGACAAAAAGGATGCATAGTTGGTCTACGATTTGTTGGGAACGCTTGCATCAGAATATGCAACATTTTTTTCTAGCTTCTAAACCCATCGCTTGGCAGTGGGTAGTTCTTTCACTATGCCTTAATTTGATGCATTCACAAAAATGTTGATGCTAGAGCAAGAAAAGTTGATAAGCATGGGGTTTCTCAAGTCTTCAAAGTCCAAAGCTTTGGTGGCTAATCAAGGGAATCAAGAGACTCAAGGAAACGGTTCCAACAAGAAGCAGAAGTAGGGTATGTGCAGGATCATGATGGGCCAAAAAGTGGCAATATGATGGGTATGTGGCTGACAAATTTTTTTTACCCAAAATTGATGAAACGAAAAGGGTTTCTAAAGGAGTTTCTAATATTTCCATCAATATAAATTATGCCTTACTTTTAATTCAATAAGTAATTATTATTCATTTTCTATTCGAATTACGACTAAAGTCCTGATTGATAGGCTGATTGAAAAACATCTATAGCTTTCAAACGGTATCACATTGTTTGAATCCAAAATATGCATCACATTCTATGCTTCACATACTATAGGATTAAAAAAAGAAAAATTGAATTTCATAAAGTTTTGACCAAGTTAAGGTGGTTAGACATACAAGTTTTTATATTTTTTAAAATTTGTAATAAAAAAATAATAGTTAATTATTTACTTGGAAAAAAATTACAAAAAAATATGCATCACATCGAGACATGAGTCCTCTACTTATATCTAAAATGTTATAAAAAAATATTATCATTTTATTGTGGTTAGGGTGATCAGACAAACACCTACATCTTATTTTTTCCCTAAAATTTAAGTACTATTGCATTGAAATTTCAAAATTTCACCAAATATATATATATATATATATTTAAACAAATCTAGTAGTTTAGAAACTACATTCAATTTTCTACAAATTCTATTCTTACATATTTTGAAATAATATAGATAACTTATTCATTTATTTTTACGTCAAGTTGCCTAACTTTGATTTTTCTGAATTTTTTGCCACTTAAGGGCCTATTTTTTCCATGATGATCCTGCACATACCTAGTAGTCTAAGCAAAAGACACAAAAAGATAAAGCACACTCATCCTCTCCACAATAAGGGAATATTTCATCTTCTCCCAAGAAGGGAAATTCAAGAAAGAAGGAGAGACCAACTTATTCATATTGCAAGAGAGTTGGTCATGATAAGCATCATTGCCACACTAAGCAAATTGATGAGTTGACAAACATCATCAAGAAGAACAAAATCAATTTTCCATCCGCCTACAAGAAGAAGGATTCACCTCCTTCCACTTCCTCACAATCAAAAGGAAAAGGGAAAGCATTTGTGGCTACTACAGGTTCTTTACAACAATGGATACTTGATTCGGGTGCCACTCATCACATGGGTTCTACAAGGGAGTAGTTTTCTTCTTTGGAGCCATCTAAGGTACCTCACATCTTCATAGGAGATGATACTCAAGTGGAAGTTGAAGGAAAAGGTTCGGTTTTCATGGATGATGGAACATTTGAGAATATTCTCTATGTTCCTAACTTGAGTGCCAATCTTCTTTCAATCTACCAAATCACTCACTTTGGAGATGGCAAGAAATTTGAGTTTCTACCATATTTAGTTGTGGTGAAAGAACTTAAGGATGATTCCTTGGTTGCAGTGGGACAAGCCAATCACAACACATGGCTTTACTCATTCTCCCACTTTGTGCCTAAGTCCCCTTATACAGCCTTGGTCACTCATTCAAATTGAGAAAGTAAGCTATGGCATGAGTGGTTTAGACATCCCAATTACTGCTATCTTCAACAGCTTAGCTCCAAGGATATGGTTACATGACTCCCTCAAATTATCTTTTCTGAAGGTGTATGTTTAGGTTGTTCCTTGGGTAAGCATCCAGAAGATAAGTTTGACAAATGGAAGTCTTGGAGAACTTTAGAAGTTCTTCAATTGGTTCACAGTGATGTAGCAGGTCCATTTCTAGTGCCATCATTTAGCAAGGCCCGCTATGTCCTCACCTTCATTGATGACTACTCCCGCTTCACATGGGTCTATTTTCTTGTTCACAAGAGTGAAGTGTTTGACATATTTCTAGGCTTCAAGGCTCATGTTGAGAAGCAATCAGGGAAGCAAGTCAAGATTCTTCTCACTGACAATGGAAGAGAATATGTGAACAATAGACTTGAGGAATTTTGTACTTTTGAGGGGATTGATCTTCAACATTCAGTTGCCTACACTCCACAACAGAATGGTGTTGCTGAAAGGAAGAATAGGACCCTTAAGGAGATGGCTAGCTGCATGATTCATGATCATTCTCTTGGTCCTTAATTTTTGGAAAAAGCTATTAGTTGTGCGACACACATCCAAAATCGGGTTCCCCATAAGGCTTTGAAGGGTATGACTCCTTTTGAGGCTTGGTGTGGTAGAAAACTGGTTGTGAGACACTTCAGAGTTTTTGGTTGTCCAGCTTGGGCACACATACCTCTAGAGAAGTGCAAGGCATTGGAACCTTAGAGCAGGCCTTGCATCTTTGTTGGATATCCTGAAGGTATTAAGGCATATAGACTTTTGGATCTAGAGACACACAAGCTATTCATTGAGAGGAGTGTTCACTTTGAGGAAAGCTCTCCTATCTTGGCCTCTAATCCTCCTCTTCCTTCCTCCATAGTGGAAAGTGATGATAGTGACTCAGATGATGATTCTCCCTCAACTTCGACTCGCAAGATCACACCTTCACAAGGTCCACTTGCAATTGAGGAGCCTCATCCTTCATCTCCTACTAGACCCCGTTGGGCTCGACAGACTCTTGAGTCAACAGGTTCTCTTGTTGGGGATCCTTCAAACACTCGAAGGATTCGGTCACAACATGAACATCTTCCACATGTCTACATTGCTATTGCTTTAGATCAACAATCCTTTGAGGAGGCTTTAGGCATTCTTGAATGGGATTTAGCAATGGAGGAAGAGTATAGTTCCTTGATGAGAGACCACACATTGGATTTAGTTCCTCTCCCTAAGGGGAGAAATATGGTTTGATGTAAGTGGATCTATCAAACCAAGTATCCAACGAATGGAAGTGTGGATAAATACAAGGCTCGACTTGTGGCAAAAGGTTTCTCATAGGTTCCAGGTTTTGATTATACAAAGACCTTTGCACCTGTTGCTAAGATGAACTCCATTCGCTTGACACTTGCTATTGTTGTAGCTCATGGTTGGGATGTACATTAGATGGATGTGAAGAGTACATTTCTTCACGGGGATCTTCATGAGGAGATTTACATGGAGCAGCCATAGGGATTCATATAGGATTCTTCTTTGGTTTGTAGATTGAGGAAATTTATCTATGGCCTCAAACAGGCCCCTAGGGCTTGGTATGCCAAGATGGACTCCTTTCTTCTCTCAACAGAATTCACCAGGTGTCATTCAGATTCAAATGTCTATATTTTGCGACAGGATGACTCTCATTTGCTACTTGTGCTCTATGTTGATGACTTGATCATTACAGGGAGTACCTCATCCATCATTGGCAATGTCAAATCTGCTTTGCAGGACAAATTTTCTATGACTGACTTGGGCCTTTTGCACTATTTTCTTGGGATTGAGATCACACAGTCAGCTTCTAGGATCTCTCTTTCTCAGCCCAAGTATGCTCTTGATCTTCTAGCTTAGTTTCACATGGCTGATTGTAAGCCTGCTTTGACTCCCTTTCTTTCAAGAGTCAAGCTTGAGGCTAAGTGTTCTACTCCACTTGTTGATGCCACTTTATATTGTCAGCTTGTTGGGAAACTCATCTACTTGACTCACACACGCTCGGATATCTCCTTTGCAATTGGCATGGTTTCTCATTTTATGCAAGAACCACATGAGCTTCATTGGAAAGCATCCAAACACATCTTGCATTACATACAAGGTACACATCATCATGAGATTCACTATGTAGTAGGTACAAGACTTACCTTGGTGGGATATATAGATTCTGATTGGGCTGGTGATCTTAATGATCGTAAGTCTACTTCTGACTATAACTTTCATCTTGGTTCTAGCTCCATTTGTTGGTAGAGTAAGAAGTAGCATGCTATTGCTGTTTCTTTGATTAGGGATAAGTATCGAGGGGCTGTTAATGCCACTACTGAGGCTATTTGGCTTTAGAATATTCTCACTAAGTTTGGATCCACGATTCCACATCCTACAGTAATTCATTGTGACAATTAGAGTGCCATCCAGATCTTGAAGAATCTGGTTCATCATCAAAGGACCAAACACATCAAGATTCATATGCACTACATTCAAGAGCTGATATAGAGCAGGTCATTGATTTGCAGTTTTGTCCTACAACATAGCAGGTTGCAGATATCTTCACCAAACCCTTCATTGAGAGTATATATCATCATTTGCGAGCTCTCTCGGGGGTACAAGATGTTTCATCCGAGGAGGTCTTTTGACTTCTTCATTCTCTCTTATGGGGGGGACTTTTTCCTCTTCTAGGGGTTTTTTCCTTTTCATACATTTGAGAGCTTTTTCTCTTGTTTTTCATCTCTCTTTTGGGGGGGGAGTTTTTTCCCATGTGGTTTTCTCCTTTTCTCCGCTTTATGAGAGATTGCATTGCATTTGTACATGGGTACCTAACATGGCCTAGTTGTCGGGACCCATCTTGCATTGTTTTCTTTTGTGTACATTCTCCCTAAGTTGCACTTATGGGGGGGTGTTGGTGTAATTAAAAGTGTTGTACCTTGTCCTAGGTCATGATTACACCTTAGTTAAGTTTACTTAGGGACCACATAGGAGGTAGTTGGAGCATTTCCACTTTTGGTGGACTTATCATGCTATTACTTTATCACATCCACCTTTCATGGACATATCATGTGATTACCTCTCCACCTTTTGTGGGTGATCCACCATTTGTGGTGATTATCACATTATCACTTTTCCACTTTTGGTGGAGTGATAGCTTTTCATAGTTGTCTCATGTTATAAGATTATGGCACTTGTCATAATCTTATGCCCTTCTATGTACTCACCTTGGCTATATAACCAAGGGGTCTCCTATGTACTTTTGTTCATTCTATTTGCATCATTGGCAGAATATGGTTTATTCTTGTCATATTATTTCTATCTCTCTTATGCTTGTGCTTTCTATTAGGCCTCTAGATCTTGGGTGGCTATCTTCATAGCCAATTCTTACATATCTAGTGCATGGAAAAAGAGATTAATTTTCAATAAATATTTTTTTGTAATAGCATTTTAAAGTCAAGCTTCGCTAGAACATCATAGTTTTCATGAGACACAACTTTTGTCTATCATTTTAAAAATAAATTGTAACTTTTGGGAGAGAATTCTCTCCTTTAGTGCATCATATATTTTTCAAAAAAATTAAATATTTTTTAAATTTCTAATCAACCTCATATTTGATTATAAAAACCTACTTACAATAAATTTTAAAAATCATAATAAAACTAATTAAAAGATTTTAAAAATTTGGATTCTAGGCTTTGACCTCTACAAAAGGCTATTTTCAAATTTTCATGGAAGTACTCTTAGTTGGAGAAATTCAACAATGAAATTGAAGTTTCTTTGAATTCTCCCCACAAGAGGAGTTAAACAATCACATAGACAATTTCAATCAATGTGTTTTGCTCAAAACCATACACATAAATTCAATCACAATTCAAAATTTCAATGGAAAATAATTTGTTTTATAGTTTCTGGTGAAAGGGTTTTTCTTGAAACTGTGTGTGTCACATCGTTTCAAGCAAAATTGTTTCACTAGAAATTATTTTGGTAGTTGAAAATGTGACACAACTTTGTGCTTTTACCCTAGTTCTTTTGGGTATTTATGAGAGTTATATATACTATTGGATCAGTCACATTTGTGAATCCATTTATCACAAGCTCCCACAAATCATTTGCAACCATTATTATTTTCATCCTCTTTACCCACACATCATAATTTTGACTATCAAATGTTGATGATTTTTGCCAACTCTTGTTATCACCTCTAACTATACTTATAAATTGGTGAAAATTTCTTAATACCCAAAAAAATCTAGAGCTCTAACTCTATACCACTTTGATGGACAAGAAACAAATAAAATAATAAAGACAACAATAGGGGACGAATTCCAAACTTAGAGAATATATATATATATATTCTATTTTTAACAAAAAAATCTCTTACAAACTTGTTACAAAATTTTCACAAACAACTTGTTTTTTGTTGTGTATTATTCATCTAGAAATGATGTATATGATCTCTCTAAAATTGTTGCTTTGTGCTTACTAGTAGCCTACTAGTACCTTTTTCTTTTTCTTTTTCTTTAATTCTCTATTCTACCCACAAAACTATTCTTCTACATACTTTTATTTTGTTTTTTACTTCTTTTGGTTTCCACCTATCAACGATAAATTTCTCTCAAAAAATATTCTTGCTATTCAAAAGCAAAATCAAATCTAAGCATCCCAAAATTAAATGAAGTTAAGTGGTTGCAAGAGAAGAGGATGTTTCTAAATTATAAATAAAAAATTTATAAACGCTTTTCCTCGAGTAGCTTAAACCCTATTATATGGTGTTTAAGTGGGAGCGAATAGTTTAATACGATATGTTGGCAATAATGGGAAAAAAATTATAAAAGTGCACAGGCTATGAATGATGTTTGCTTGACTTTAAACATTCTCATCTCCTGTTTTTTATTGAACAAGTTTTCTAATTGAAACAAATGTGATCAGGTCGCAAAACAAGAGAAACGTACAAGTTAAACAAGATTTAAACATTAAACACAAGCTTAATTCTCCCAGGATTAAGGGAATGCCATTTTTTTAAGCATGAACTGTGGAGCAGCACAATTACACACTCGAAACTTTATCTATTTTAGTGTCATATAGGTACTACAGTTAAACAAATGATGTTTTGTCATTGACCCATGTCGGATCCACACTTCCATTGTAATGGGCTTAATCATTGCATGTAATTAGAATCTATTAAAGAAAAAACCAGTGGTCCTTCAGCATGTGCAGGTCTACAACATTACTTCAACTTTGTTTTGATTTAATGTACTATTTGTCTGCCAATCCAGATTGTAATTAAACAAATTCACTTTGGTTTGTGTTCCTCTCTGCAAAAAAATTACAATAGATATATAGAACAGCAACCCAATTAGCAGTAATGCAAGATTTTCGATCTGCCCAACATGTAAGGACTCTGGAGAATGATGAATGCACGTGAAAATATTTCAGAAAATGATGGTTTCTTTCTCTTCAAACAACTATTACTGGTAATAATTCTGTCTCTGGTTAAGTATGTCTTATGTATATTCTGATGTTAAGTAAAAATGACTGCATACGCAATCCCTGCGTCATGTCTATCTCATAAAAGTGGGTATATTGTAAAATGTATTGAAAAACGAATGTATGCAATGCGCATGCAAGTAATGATGGAAATTGACTTGTCGTCTCCGATACCTTTTGTTTGTTTATTTGAGCAGGCTGTATGGAATGTGGGGTCATCAATGGGATTCTGCTAGTCAACTGCTGCCATCTGGTGCAGTTGCAATTGATGGACTGGCAGTGGCACACAAAGAAATACTAAGAGCCTTTAGCATTTGCTTCCTTAAAACAGCAACTCAAATCTAATCCCTAGATATAGATCAACTATGGAGCCAAAATGGGTCCATGTCACCTGGAATGCACAACAAGTGGTGACTTGGGAGGTGGGCAAAGATATTATAATGGTGGGGAGTTTTGTGGGCACAGAATCTGAGCCTTCCTTTTGCCTCCCAATTTGGAGCACTTTAATACTGGCCGAGGGATTTTTCCTTATTGATTTGGCAACGTGGTTAGCTAGATATAGATATATACAAGGAATAGTTAATGGGTTTGTTCGATTTGCAGTTGTTGGTGGGGTGTGGGGGCATGCATTACACTACATTACATAGTCAGAAAGAAAGCAGGAAAAGAGTAGACAGGTATAATAAGAGATGGTATTTGGATTATTCTCCAAAGTCAAAATCCACGTGATATGAAGTGAGAGTGGTTGGGGGGTCCATTTTTTCAGCGGCAAGTCAAACTGTTCCAATTAGGGTGGTGTTTGTTTAATAAGAATCTAGAGTGCAGGCATTTTGTATAAAGTAATGGATTTGATTGCCTTGTTTAAATGTTTTCTGTTTGAAATTTTGAACGGGGTTTTGGTTGGAGAACAGACTACTATTTGGTGGACAGTGAAAGGAAATGAATATGACATAGAATGTGGGAATCCTCCAATTGAGCACTAAAGGAAAGGAGAGTGGGTCGGTCTGGGGCCTGTCTCCAATATAGATTTGATCCAGTTAGAGGACATGTTTATGGAAAGGGAGGAATAGATTGGAAGCAGGAAGCCCATTGCATGTCATTTCTGAGATAGAAAGGTGCAGCACCAGTCCTATGAACAGGAAAAAAGCTAATGAGCATGCATCAAAGAACCAGAGCCTAAATTTGACTGATAATCAGGTAACAACATAACTCCACAATATTTTTTGCCATATATTTCATGAGCTTGTATACTCACCGCCTCTTTCAATGGTGTTAGAAATGAATATCAATCTTGGTAGGAATTTGTCATGACAAAGCTAGATTTGTTAGAAACGAATACCAATCTTGGAAGTAGTTTGTTATTAGATAGATAGATCTGCTGCTGGTTAAATTTGTATGTCTAAAATACCAACATATGTTGTTGGATTTATTTTTATAAAAGTGTATTCAAATGGTAAATAAAACATGGCTATACCAAAATATAGTATCAAAGCTAACTAGGAGATTAGATAATGGTTTGCTACCCTCTGTTTTTGTATTCAATATATGCTAAGTCAAAGTAGGAAGTCTTAACTTGCCTCCAGATTACAACTTCCTGCCATTTTTAATTGTTTAACAGAAATATAGAAGTAAGCCATATATAAACGTTTTTCTCAAAGGTTTGTTCTTGTTTTTCTTATAGAGAAATTTAACATATTGTCATCAATATCAATCAAGTATTAGACCAGTAGTTATTGGTTATTCGTTCAGCAAACTTGTTTGAATCATACTTTAAGCATGCTGCCTTAGGTGTATGGTCAGGTTTGAAAAATCTTTATTTGGTCCATTAGAGCATTGTGTTTAGAATTTCTTGACAGCCCAGAAATAGGCTTACAAATAGCATGTTAGCCGTTAGCTGCAGAAAAAAATGTAAGGTGATTTACTCTGCCTTATTCAATTGAATTAACAAATTTCAATAAGTGAAACAACTAATATGTGACTGGTTTTACAAATATTGGGGCAGCACTGGAGAGATCTATTTATAGATCCGGTCATTAGATACGGAATCTAAGCTATTTGTGGAGGATAACTGATTAGTTGCAGGGACTCAAAAGTTGAGGATCTGTAGGACTCTTTTTCTAGCTCTGTTCACTACCACTGAAACTGTCACCGATAGCATTTTTCCTGTAGTCTATTATCCTAAATTTTATCGGCCAGCGTTGAATATTTTGTATAATATCTGTGAATTCATTGTCTTGGAAACTCCTGGGAACAAAAAAGCAGGTGTGACATTGCATTTTCTAGGCTTCAACCTTTAAGGACTTTTTTCAAAGCATTCATTAAATTCGTTCCAAACCTTAGAATAATTGAGTGTTGTTGAGAAAGTAGTGCATTGTATTTGACAACCGAGTCCCAAAAGACTTTAAAGGTGGTGTTGACAAAGTAGCCCATTGTATTTGACAACTGAGTCGGAAAAGACTTTAAAGGTGTTGTTGACATAGTGCATTGTATTTATTACACTCTTTTCTTTTCTTTCTTTTTCCTTTTTTGGTTTGATTATTACACTCTTTTGTGGATGAATTAATGAGAATTGTATTTTGTGATTAAGAAGGTGCAGGTATTAGTTAAAATTAGTTGAGATTTTGTTTGTGAAGTTTTAATTATTGGGTTTTTATAATTTTTTATTAGATGAGTTATTTTTTATTTATATAATGATTGAAATCAAAGATTTAAGTTTTGTTGGTGAAGTTGAATGATTTTTAATGGGGCATTGGTTTGTTAGTGAAGTTGAATGGCTCTCATTAGTGATAAAGACTTGTTAATTGCAAGGTCCTAACATAATAACAAATGAGATCCGGATCGCTGACTTTGGTAGAATGAATGCCCCAATGCTTAACTCTCAACTAAGAGATTTCAACATAAGACTCAATACATTCGAACTTACAACACTTGCAAAATCACTTTTTAATAATTCATTTCAATTTGCATAAACATTAATACTTTTGAAACTTTAAATTTTAAAAAATCTTTAAAATTCTTATTATTTATTATTTTAAAAATAATTAAATTTTATAAAAATAGTTGACATTATCTATTATATTTAATATTTAAATTATATAAATAAATTAAAATTTAATAAAAAATTGAGTGAACATTGATTTATTATTCACACATAAAAGCTTATCTATAATATTTTAAAATTTTCATATATTTAGAAAAATAATAAATTTTTATAATTTTGAAATTTCTAAATATAATATAAATATACAAGTGATTAGTAATTAATTATATTGAAAAAAATTATAAAATAAGAATAATTTATAAGATATTATATATATTATTTTTTTCTTAAAGTAAATATTAAAAAGATTAATATGTGATTTTTGTTTCTAATATAATTTTAATTTGTTTGTAATGTAATTTAACTTGTTTTAAAGATAGGTAAAGTATTGCTGGTTTTGATGGTCATAATTATACAAATTTTATGTTTGTGGGAAGATAGTGTACAAGGTCAAAAATAGTGGAGGTTATTCATAGTGTTTTATTCATGTGTTAAGATTTTCTACAAGATTCAATGACCACTTCTTAGTAAAAACGATGGATTGGGTTGAAATTGCAACATCTAGGTTAGGGTGCTAGGGTGTATGTTGAGTTTTCTCAACATTTATTGGCTTATGACTTGTCTTATTTTGTTCTATAATGGAGTTTTTTTAGTATAGGTTTGGTTTGTTTGATAATAGTTGTTCATCCTTGTGAATAGTTTTTTCATATTGTAGTTGTAAGACTTGTAGTGGTTCTCTAACTGATGAGTGCTAACAATTTTTTTTGTATACAAGATTGTTAATTTTCACTCCCCACCTTCAAAATGACAAAATTATTCCTTAATCTTATCTTAATAGACATCTTTTGTATATAAGATTGTTAATTTTCACTCTTTGCCTTCAAAATGACAAAATCATTCCCTAATCTTATTTTAATAGACATCTTTTGTATATACTTCTATTATATTAACATCATTATAATTTTAATATAATTATATTTTAAATCTAAACAAAAATCCTATTAAATTTCTTCCACTATTCGATCAAAGAATATTCAAATTATATTTAAACCTTATGAATTCAATTATATTTATATTACTCTTTAAAATTTAAGGAAAAATTATTTACAATTATTACAGTAAATTTAGTTACTTTGTTATATTGAAACCGTTAAGCCAGAATTATGATTCAAACAGTACAACTCGGCGTGCAAAATTATAAATCAGTCCAGTACAGCATGAGATGTCAGAAAACAATATTCATGCGACGTTTGACAGACTGAGTCGATCCATTCTATCCAATCGCTTTGGCCTGGATAAGGAACAGTACATGGCATCACATTGTTCTCTGAACGCTTATGGCCGCTACAGACCAAAAGCATTTCGTGGTAAAATGGCAACCAACTTCTAACGAGCAATACTGTCGTTTTGTTTTCGTCGGAACTGAATTGCTGAAATTTTACGCTCTTCTTGAGAATCGTGTTCATTGGGTTGTGTTGGAAGCTTCAATATCTTTGGACATGACAATTACAGTTGTTTTTTGTTTTAGCGTGCACATTGTCCATTGACACTGGAAAATCCAACAGCTCTGCCGCATATGTTGCGTTATGACATACATTAACTTTTAAAGTAAACATCCTAATCAAGTTAAGAGTAATTGATCTCATGGATTAACCATCATTCTTGATATAGCTTACAATTTTAAATCTGTAAGTGTTTCAAATGAAGATGTTCTTGCAAGTAGCTTTTTACCCAACAGCAGATTGGTATCTATATTATTTATTAAGTTGGTATTGGTAAGTGATGCTGTTGAGAAGATTGCTTAAATCATTTAGGTCGATCCGAAATATCGTTATATTCACTGTGTTTGATTCATTTGGCTTGCATTACATGTCTTACAATATTTTTCTATTGAACGAAGAAATTGCATTGTCTGAACCATAGCCAGTTAGAGACTTTAGATCTAGCATCAATCATTTTGATATATATTTTACAGCAGTGCCTACAAAATTTATCTTAGGATGGAGCTTGGTTGTCCATTTGAATTTAGCATCAAGTATAATCAATTTATAATTAACAATAATATATCAGTGTGTCAAATTATAATATTGTTATCAGAATTCAATTGCATAATTTTTTAATCAAATTCAATGATTCATATTACATATAGATTCGTGTGAGCTACTACTAATAAAATATAAATGAATAAATATAACTTAAAAACTAAAGAATTGAATCTTGATAGCAATATCATAATCAATATACCTTCAAAATCAATTATAGAATTTTTTTTTTTATATTTATCAATCCATTTATTTTCCTTCCTTTGAATGCAGATTTTATATTTATCAATCCAGTTATTTTCCTTCCTTTGAAAGCTTTTTACTTTTTGTGTATGTGCATCACAAAGACTCACACCTTTAACCATGTTTATGCGACTTGTCTGGTTTCTTGTGTTTGTTGAGTAGTGTGGCACAGACTAGAACTTACATTTTCATTGCACATGGATTAAAGAAACTGAGCTTTTGCATCAGTCCCTAAATTCTATTGATTCATTTTCTTAGCAACTGAGAATAAAACAGATTTTGACCGAAATAATAAACCAAGGAGTATGAGATCCCATATAATGATGAAAACAACATGAATTTCTAAATACATACTCTAATCTATTGTGTTGTTGTATTGCAGATAACATGGTACATTACAAGTTATTCAATGCAAGCCATTGGAGGTGTATTCTCTAAAATATAGTCAGTAAATTATATCATAATTGTAGCAGAATTAAAAGTTGCATTACATCAATCGTCATAACATACACATGACCAGTTCATGATCTACTGGCCTACTAAATTTACAGGATTAATCTGAGTGAATATAAATATAATTCCTAACACAATTAATGCATCTGTATAAATTTATGAGTATGCAGCTATATATATCCCACTCACTGTGGAATCCTAGATGTCAATATGGTAGTGCACCCAGCTAGCTTATTGAGGTATGAATTTGTCTACATTCTTAGAGGGCATATTTATTGAATTTTTTGCACATTCTGCTGTAGCCCTCTTGGCCAGTTTCCTGTGTAATCAGGTCTTCCTTTTTGTCTTCAACACCACCTCAAGGACCTTGAGGTTGTGTCAATGGATCATATTGTTCTCTTCAAATCCAATGCCTTTAGTAAGGTCTACTTTATTATGTACATGAAAAACCAGTTAAAGTTGCCATGTATTAGAGGTGCCTGGTGATGTGGATCTATTTTCCTGCAAAGGCCCAGAGATCAACATCACAGTTGGAGTTTGAAGGATAATCTGTTTGTTGCTGCTGCTGCTGCTGCTTCTCATTAGACTGTCTCAGAAGCAGAGTCATGTCAGGCATTGGGTACATTGAATCGTTAGAAAACCTATTGTCTTTGGACCCATGATCATCCTGGCTTAATTGTGAAGCAACAAATTTATCCAGAACTCTCCAGTCAGTCACCTGCTCTTCATTGTATGCATTATTAAGTTGTTGGTCGGACTGAGGATTGGCATGGCCTTCCATGGTACCTGTTTCCATTCCATGATTATTATACGGTATTGGACACTCTGGTCTTTTACTGGAGGATGCATTGCAGGCTATTTTTGGGCTTTCCAGCTGGGGAAGCTGAAGGAAGGGATCATGAGGCATATGGTATTGGATCTCAAGCTCCTGTTTACAGGCGAACGGATGCTGATATCCCATATGATCGCCACCTTGTGAATATTTATTTGGTGAATCTAACTCAGGAAGCAAGTTAACCTGATCTTCATACCAGCAACCAGAATCATGATCATTTCCTTTCCTCTGAGTTGTAATTCGCTTCTTGAACACTCGGCAAACAACCCATCCCTCCTCCTGCACAAAATCGCAAAAGGTTAGTAATGGAACAAACTAAAAATAAAAAACATTTTTGTTCTTCTATCTTCTTCATCACTGCAATAACCAAGCTAAATTTTAACAGCTATTATGCTTAAAGAGGGAGGTTTTACATATTAGCATTTTGTTGCAAGGAGTTGTCTTATCGTATTGATTTTTTTTATATAGAAATATATCTTATGCTACAGTAGTGCAAGAAATATTTCATCCCACAAGGAGAGATCATATAGCTGTTGGCATCTCTTCCCAACAAGTGTCTCTTAACTAAAATTTTAAGAGCTAATTCCCTCTAGAAATTGTATAGGAAAGTCTGTCCACACAAAAAATAGCTCCATAAATTGACAGACTAGTGTTAATATGGTTCCAAAGGTTGAATAGAGAGCATTCAATATTTCCATGTTGAGCTCTAATATATGAAATCAATATATTTTCACCAGGCCAGTCATTAGCTCTAATAATGGCTTAATTAACTCTTAGTTGAAGAAGTCTGCAAATCAAATTCAGCCAAAACCATTCTACAAATGAAATTCTAGACTATCTTGAAAACATTCTTCTGAATACTTCCAATGTGAATGCAAAATGATCAAAGGTGTAATATATTCTTTAATTAAGTAAATTTTCAACTTTTCTTTTCAATTCTTTGGAGGCTACTAGATTGGAAACTAGTTCTTCTTATGCAGTCCCATTGGTCTACTTTGGTCATTTACTAATCTAGTTTTGATTGTGATAGATATTTTGAAATCTTTGGCTTGAACCTTGTAACCTAGCTTTGATTTTGAATGACGAATTGAAACCTTTGGCTTGAACCTTACAGGACATGTTTACCTCTAGTTGTAATAAAAGTAGACAAAGGAAACAGAATGTTCATATAAGTTTGGAAAGTTTGATGAAACATTGAAAAAGAAGAGTATTTATTCAAAGCATAGTTATAAAGTGAAAAAAGTTTCAATTTACTTGCCTGAGGAGTGCCATTTTCATTTGTCTCAAGTCTGTATTCATGCATGATCCAGTCTGATTTTTGTCCATTGGGAGCACGCCCTTTGTAGAAGACTAAAGTCTTCCTCATTCCAATGAGATGAAGCTTCGAGTATATAGCCTTGTCTCTTCCTGTGGCCTTCCAGAAACCGGCTGCTGTGGCTCTGTTTGTGCGAGTGCCTGTTGGGTATTTTTTATCCTTGTGACTGAAGAAGTACCACTCTGTTTGTTCCTCGGATCCTATCTTACATTTCTCTGTACATTGGCATAAAAACACCAAAATCATAGACAATAGCTTAGACACCTTGCATAAGGACATTGCTGCTTTTCAAGGCCTAGACAATAATGATAGTATGTTTAAAGTACCTTGGAGATCCCAAGGCTCAATTTTGTACAGATCGATATCCCTGATAACGTCCAAGTCAATCCTTTTAGAAGCAACTTTCTTTCTGAGATAATAATCTACCAACTCTTCATCGGTGGGGTGGAATCTGAAACCTGGTGGCACGCGGGATACTGTGTTCATTGTAATGAGGTGGATCTTCCTGCACACAGATTCTAGTAGCGTTAGCCATGAAAAATCTTTAGTACAATGGCTAGAGGAGCCTTGGCAAGAATCCGCTATATAGAGTCACAGTTTTGCATTATTCCGAACAAGAACAGATGGGAATTAGAACTTACAAAAGTAAAGTGTATGACTAAGTGCTTCAGTCACAAATTGCATCTTACAAATTAAATAATCGGAATCCATATTTTTCACTAATGAGCTAAACTAAATTGAATTAACATCTGCATTCGAAAATCGTACCATGGTTCTGCAATTTTTATGTGCTTAGAGAAATTTCGTGAATGAGAGAAGTCCATTAAAATTTCAAGAACGAAATCAACTGGAAAAATGGCACATTACATACCAGGTTAGAGCGCACGCCTTCTACAAGTTCACACCATTCTCTTATTTTACTTTCAATCACGGATGTTGTTTGTATTAAGCAGTTTATAATCGGCATTTCACCGGTAAACGTTTACTCGATTTGGATGCCGACGATATTCAAAGCTGTGCTTGAAAAGACACATAGTTCACAATTTTTGACTGGTAAAGATTTGGTCGCGACTCTAACCTGGGACCTCCCTGCTCAGAGAGATAGGCATAAGGAGAGGCCTTCAAACCTAGAATTAATGTTATTAAAGAAACTACGCAGCCCACCAACCGACTAGCAATACTACGAGAATGGCTGTCGCCATAAATGTGAGGGAAATCGGTTAACCAATCTTGGTGAATGATAAATTGTGGCCAATGGACGGAAGGACCCATTGCCATTGTCAAACACTTGTGCTTTCACGACATTACATATTTTGCTATGAATCAGTTCACTTATTGCCTCAAAATCTAATACAGAGTTTGAAGCACATTCAGGTGATCTAAATTTCTGTGATTTACAATAATTTCACAAAAAGAAAAACAAATACTATGTCAATATCAGAAAAAAAATCGCACTGTAAATTCGAATTCATTGAATATTTTATCTGTAATTTTATTGCTTTAGGGCACCTAAACTCAATAGGTTGGACGACTGGTGATGCCTTTTATTATTTGAATGTCTTAACCACTTTAGGCTGACCAAATTTTTTTGACTCCGGTCGATTAGGTTTAATCCTTTGGATTTCTCAGCCTTACAGAAAAGAAATAATTTACACTCATGCCCACAAATGATCATTTTTTTAATAGGAGGATAAAAGTTTTATAGTATTAGATTTAGTACATTATAGTGCAGTGCATAAAATATTTCTTTTTCATTCAAAATTTAGTTTTTGTTTTTAACCGCTCAACTTAATGGATTAACCCAGAGACAATTTCAATCAGTAAAACCAACTTCAAAAGAAAAGCAGCTCAATCCATTCTGCATCAACAACATAGGCATGTCTGTCTAACAATCAGATTTTTCAGGATTACTAGATACTAAATAGAAGTACTCTGCATCAAAAATCTTTTATTTAATCTGAGGAGGTAGGGTCGATTGATGAGTTAGTGGGTGGGGGGGTGCAACATCATGACTGACCTAAAAAATGTAGAATTAAAAAGAGGCATGAGATGAGAACTCCTTATTAGTTATCATGTCCTCTCTGAGTTGTTGGCTAGTCACTGTACTCCAGATCTGTGGACCAACACAACTGAGGTTGGTGGATAAGGAAGCCATGATTGTGTTGCTCGCCACTGTGATCAATTCACAACGTCGAACAAGTTCAATGCATGAGAGAAGGTAGGGTGGGGCTGATCGTACCCCACCAACCCAACACATAATGAAGTCTAACAATTATGTTTGCAGATGCAATCAGTGGTACTAGTAGCCATGAAACTATGTCTCCAGATGCAATCACTAGTAGCCATGCTTGCATTGAAGTTATGCTTGTATTAAATGCGTGTTCAGGCTCTATCTGATTTTAGTAAGATGTCCATCGCCTATGGAGATGGGACTTTACCTAGACTCGTACTTGTGAAGCTATTTATACTGTGTACACGTCATATCCTGTACGTTTCATGATGCATCGAAATGCGGCTTCAATCACCAGCCTGCACCCACAAATTCTTGCCAAGAACCTTTTGCTTTTGGGACGCTTCCAAATCAAAGGAATTATATCATGGACATACACGTTTTTAGACAGTGACTTTTGTGCCTGGTTACAGAAGAAGAATATACAGGCACCTTCAAAAAGGCTTGTTTACAATTATGTCAGCATCTCTGTGGTCATTCAGCTGGCACTAGCTACTGTTATACAAGATTTCATTGAAGTAGGATTCATCGTATTGGGTACAATAATGAAAAATAACTGACATTTTAGGCGATATTAAAAACTACAGATTCTTAAACAGAAATAAAGTATTATTGTTGTGAAATTCAGAAAAGAAAATAAGATATAAAATACCCTTACAGGACAGGAGACCGAAGGTTTCTTGTTGACTAAAAGTATGCTTGCTTCTAAGAATAGAACCTTCAATACTGTTGCAACCCCACTATTCACAATATCTACTTAACAATACCACGAAGTAAAACAATATTCGACCATATTACGAAATGTCTTTCGTTGTTCTCAAAGGAACTGTAATTTAAAGCTTGTGTGCACTTTAATATAAGAGAAGCGGTTTTATGACCATTCAGTTCTGTTGAAGTTTTCTGGTTCGTATGCCCGAACAATTCCACTGCAAAACTGTACGTGTTCTCCAGAAATTATCAAAGATGGCATTGATAGTCTAACAAGTAAAGGAAGTACCCAAAGTTTTAAAAGAGGGATAACTGGAAATTTTAAGAGAGAAAACCGTTAATTAACATAATCTTATTGCGCAGCATCTATTCGTTGAGCATTCTAAGTTGAGAAGCGTTAGAAGTGGATTAGATTGTTTGACAGATCTAATGATACAATAAATTTTTATATCACGGCTATCTTAGAATTTGTAAAGTTAGTGACATGCATTTCATTCTGATGATAGATCATAGAGTACGATCTTAAACATTGATGAAAAATGTTTAGACAATTAAATCTAGATGTTTTTAAGAAATTCAATATCTTTAATACAGATAAAAGTTTTACATCTGAATAATCCATATATTGAACACTCTTAACATATTGATTGTTTATGTTAAGACATTATTTTACTATCAAATAGCTTAAGAGTTAAACAGTTGATTGTAATTTTATATTTTCTAAAATAATGAATATGAAAATATGAATATTCAAACGATAATACTTTTAATTCTTTATTAACTATCTTATTTTTATTCCACCCTCCATTGGATCCAAGAGAGTTTGAGGGATCGTGCATTGATTAAGTCTTCCTTTTGTTGATATCATCCTACTTTTAAGAGTTCTAGTTAGAGCACTCTTCCATTCCCTAGCAAATCTAGCAAGTTGGTAGCGAATCTAGTGTCGTTGTCGCGTTTAATTTGAGAGAGCCATAAGATTCACGTTAGCACACCTTTACTGAGCCGCTCAACTTTAAAATTCTCCCGTACATGCATTCGTACAAACAACGTTATCATCACACAGCACGAGACAAACGAGAACATGAATTGCAGTTTACTGACAGTGGCCTTTTTTGGTTATTGGCGAACAGGCATGCAGGCGTGCGCATCTCTTCAGAACTTCACGTCTTACAATTGCTCTCTGCTACTTGAGCTCATATACAGAATACTCTTCAGTTGGAACAAGGATCCTTTTGCATTTATTAAAGCTACTTTACTCAAATTTCAAGTCAGATCGGACTGCTGACGGAAATTTTGTCTTGTGGTCTGACATTCAAAGACAAAAAGACACTTCCTTTGTACACAAATTTATCTACAAAAATAATTTCTCTTTAATAAAAGGTCAATTGATTTTGGAATTCAGCCATAAAAGATGAAAGACATAAACAAAAAACCCAGATGAAGTAAACAATGTTTCTATGTTTTACAATGTCTAATACCTCTACAGCTTTTTCAGTTTATTTTTATAGAAAAATTCCTCATTAAACTGAGACAGCTGTACAGACTGAGCTTAACACAAACAAACGAGGCTGCCGAGTAGAAAAAGATAAAAATCACGCATGCATTGAAGAACTATAAAGTTTGTTTTGTACCCGCATATAAGAACAGTATACAATAATTTACTGGCTGTTTTAAGATTATGCAAAGAAGAAGAAGAAGCCAACAGTAAGCTTTCAAACACTGTCAACATGGTCTGTGATTGAAACATATTCATTACCTGATGCATACTGGAAATGAGTTAAAAAGGAACAGTTAGTACGGCAGTAAGAAAAATTAATTTGTCTTTCTCACTTGAGCTTTTTATATTCAATTAATTTACTCGAATATGTCTTGCAAATGTTTGAAGAGATTATTCTGAAAAAGCCATTGGTCTCAGTTGCTTTTTGTTCTTGGTTAAGACCATCAAATTGATCAATCATATCGAAAGTTTGAATTCAAAAGAATTTCATATACAAAACCAAACCAAACCACGGTAATAACTGACATTTTAATATATATACCCCGTGATCATTCATAACCATCGGTCTATTCTTTTACAACACATAAAACTGGTCTAAGGTATTTTCTAATTATTATTCTGATTTAATTTTTATTGGTTTGAAGCATTATTTAATATCATTTACAATATAATTATAACTAGCACTTGCATGTAAAGGAGGTTCAAAGATTAGGTGGATTGAAAATTATATATATGCTAATATGTGAGAGAGTAGATGTTAAATAATGGAATGAAATAAACTTAGACAAATCTATATTATTGTCAAGTATTATTTGATTATAAAATATTTGCATACAGATTTAAAACATAAAGCAATGTAAATGAAAAAAAAAAAAGTTGTCATCAAATTGACAAAAAACACTACAAATGGAAATAGAATGTTCCCATCCATGTCAAATCAATATTTATTTGGCTTTTATGTGATAAGTGAGATTTTAGAGGCTTTTACCATTAAACGATAGCTGGTTTACCATTAAACTTGTTCTGTGACGACTCAACAATGGTTTGCAGGCATGAGATTTGTTTCAGACTCAAATTTCACACTATATGTAGTCTATCAGCTAATTATAATTAGATATTTTAGCTTTAAAATAAAATAAATCAACATTGTATTTTGATATTTTTAAAATAGATGTATGTAATATTTTTATATTAGTTCTAATCATAATTAGATATTTTAATATATTATATAACATTACAAAATTTATTTGAAAAAGAATTAAAAGAAAATGGTATAACGTTCAAAATTATAAGATATTTTTACATTTGACTTATCTCTATTAATTTGTTATATTGATTTTTTTAAAAATAAAAAATAATATTAAAAGTTAAATATTTTCAAAATACATATTTATATTTACAAAATAAACTTCTTTATTAGATCACATCATTTAATTGTAGATGTATACAAGTTAAGGTTAAATTTGATGGACATATAGTTGTATTTTATAATAAAATACAATCAAAATTTTAATAGACTCTATGAAATAAAAGAAAGATTTTTAATATACAAATTCAAAAGATAAGTATTACAAATTCAAAAGATAAGTATCACAAACAATTTTCTTGACAAGTAGGGTTTGTAATTTAGATTCTATATATAAAAGTGTTACTATATATCTATATTAATAACTAGATGTAAATATAAACCATTAAGTAAAGTGTATATAGAAACTACTTGAATTATGCATTAAATCATTTAAAATATTGATTATTGTATTGAATTTTTTTAAATAATATTTTATAAATGACAATAATATCATATTTATAATGTGTAAACATAATTCATAATATTATAACTTGCAAAAAAATAAAGTAAATAACTAAGAATTAGAGATAAAAGTATCTTCATTCAAGAAAAGTATATTTTAGACAAACTAAAATTAAAGAGAACCATAAAAATAGCCACAATTACAAAAAGGATTGTTTATAAGAGTTAAGGAAAGAAGAGATACCTTACATCTTAATATATGGTAAGAAAAATGGTGGGATTAGACAACACCATACCTACCTATCTATGTGATTACTCCATAGTTAAAATAAAAGATCATAAAATAATTAATTGTTACAAAATTTATAATATAATATCATATAAAATCCAAAAAAATCTTATTAGGAAAAAAGTAGTGAATTATTCTTAAAAATGCTTCTAATTAGAATTAATGAAAAAGTAAAAGTAAAAATAAGATGTCAACAATATTATTTAGAAAAAAATGAAGTCTACTATCAATAATTATCACTAAATTCCTAATGCACGATCATATAAAATATATAAAAGAAGATATAGGGATTAAAGATATCACTAAATTCCTAATGCAAGATCATATAAACTCTATAAAAAGACATATAGAGATTAAAGAGATGTAGGGAGATCATATGAACTCTATAAAAAGAGACATAGGGATCACACAGATGTAGGGTATTATTCATAGAGATGTTCTTATTATCTAGGGTTAATGAATATGTAAAAATAGAAATAAGACAACACCATCACCACTAATCTAGGTGATCACTCCTAGATAAAACATGGTATATAATCATGATTTTTTAAAAAAAGAATTAAGGAAAAATAATTTGAACTCAACTAAAAAAATTGTAGGTGTGACTCCTAAAACCAATCCTAGTATCCAAAGTCTATGAGCAAGTGAAAGTAGAATCAAGAAATAGAATAAAAAATTATACTTGATCTTCATTATTCAAATTGGAAGAAACAAGTTCTCAATTGTAAGTATATGTATTAGAATTAGTGGAATATAGATGCACTCGAAATGTGACATTTGACATTAGATATAGAGGTTAGGGAGCGTTTAGTTAACAATTTTTTTTATCTCTCCATTATCCCTTAACTAGGGTGAAGATATAGATGATTTCTTGTCTATTTTAAACACTATTAAGATTGGAAATGGGTTGAAAATGGATTAATCAATATTACATGTAATAAATAATTTTATTGAGTTTGAAACATATAAAATTAGTTTACTCATTTAGATAAAAGGAGGTCCATTTTCTTTGGTTGAAAGATACAAAATAAAGAGGATAATAACTTTACGATGACTCCATATAATAAATAATACATCACCTATATATTGTAATAAATAGGACAACTAATTATGAAATGATACTTATTCAAAAGTTTTATGAGGTCACAAAGATGACATTAATATATCATCATCAAGATTATCTAGTGGATAAATTTAATATAAGTTGGTGGAAACCAAATGTCAACTTATCAATAGAAAATTATAAACATTGAAACCAAAGATATCAAAGGTATAAGTCATTTGGAAGATTTTGACATGGAAAATCATCTTTAGACTAATTGATCAAGATAGATAGTCTCAAGTGATCATATATCAACTTGCTAAGGCCCCTCTCATAGATACACATTCGTTAATAACTAATTTTCTAAATGAGTCCACCTTTCTAATCCATAAAGAACCAGTATGGAATCTATATTTTGATGGATCATACACACAACATGGTTTTGGTGTAGGTATCCTGTTTGTCACCCCTCAAGGTGACTTCATCCCTAAGGCTTTCAAGTTGGCATTATCATGTACAAATAACATAGTAGAGTCTGAAGCCTTAATCACTAGGTTGAAAATAGTAGTCTAATGGAATATTACCCACTTATAGGTCTATGGTGATTCTCAACTTATTATTAAGCAAGTTAGCAATGAATATCAAACCAAGAATGGTAAGATTCTTCCTTATAAACAAATGGTTGACAACTTGAAGAAATATTTTAAACATATCCAATTTGAGCAAGTATCATGCCTTAACAATAAAGGATTAGATGCAATGGCTACCATTAGATCCTTGTTAGGTATGTCACATGATAGTCACATAGGTGAGTTCTTGGTGGATCAAATTGGATTGCTAGCTTATGATGTTCCTAATACTAAGATGGTTTGTGAGATTGTTGATCTTGAATCACCCTGTTATCATGACATCTACACCTACCTGCATGACCAGACCCTTCCATCTAACCTAACACATAAAAAATATCAAATTTCAAAATACAACCTACAATTATATATTTTTAAATTATATCAATTTTAATTTACCAAATCCCTTATTATTCAAAGTCAATACATTATTTTTAACTTACACTTTAGTATAAAATCTTTCTTTTAGAGGCATTAGAACTTAATAAAGTAGGGAAATTTCTAAAATATGCTTCTTTTACCTTTTAATATTTTTTTATGTTATCAAATTTTTTGATAAAATTTTAAATTTATATAATTTCAATCTATTTTACTATCTTTAATTTATTAAATATATATTTTAATTTACAAATTTAATAGTTTCAATTTAATATTTTTTGGTTGTGGGTGTTATGATAGTTTGATGTCCTTTTTTCTTTAACAAATGTTGTATTCAATAAAAAAATATTCTATCTTTATTATTCATGATTTTAAAATGTACTGTTAGTTTGAATAATTCATTTAATAATATAATTGGAGGAGTTGTTCATGCTAATGATGGTAAAGCCCACTTTGTTTTCCCTTATGCAACGGGCATGGCTTCTAAGAATTTGATAGAATCTTAGGCTATTTCAAAAGATCTTGAGAAAGCCTATTCAATGTAGATATCCAACGTTCTCCTATACTTCAATAGCTACCATGCCAACCCTTGGATGAAGGAACTTGCAATTTGGGCGCCAACAATGTTGCAATGGTTTCCATAATGATTTCCCAAAAATAAAGTGACCTCTTGATGCTAAATCACGTGGCTTGTAAAGGAAAATTGCACCAACTACAAGAAAATCATAATCTCCCTTCTTTTTCCATGGGAAAAATTATGAGGGAAAATTGCTTTCATTGATCTACCTCAACAGGCCTTGTAGCTAGGATCCATTTCTATCTATTTGCACTTTTGTGATCTCCCCAAATATCACTTAAGGAGGGGTATTAGAGTGAATAATTTATCCAGTCACTATACTTAAGTGTACTTAGGTTGATGAGGTTAGACAACATCTTGTCTAACTAAATGTGCAACATTTAGGCCTCTAGAGGTTATCAAGTTATTTGGTTAACCTCATGTACATACCCTTTAAGGTTGGAAAGCTTTCCATCTCACCTCAAAGGTCACTCAACACTTGGCATCAAGGTTGATCACTTGGTCAAATAGGTTGTTTGTTTGCACATTCCTAGTGATCCATAGGTTAACACCTATAGGACACTTGTCTACTCATTTGTGCCACATCATGGGGAACTTTTCAATCCATTGGTTACCCATGATCTCATAATTCTTATCATTGGACCAAGTTGACACTCCAATGGTTCCCCACACATTTTTAATCACATAATTGTTTAAAAGTTATTATATGTCATAGTTATTGTTAACCGTTAGTTATAAATTGACTACCAAGTTAACCATTTAAATTCTTGTAAGGAGGGATTTTTTTTTTCTTTTTTGAATAACTTGCAATAGGTGGGGTCATTTTTTGAATAAAGGGGTTTTCATTTTATGTTTGTGTCATTTTATTGAGGTTTGAAAGGAATATGTCTTCATTGTCACCTCATGACAAAAAATTGTAAGAACTCAATAGAAAATAAGTTTGTAAATGCACTCACATAAATTGCCACAAAAATGAATGTGTTCCTTAGGGAGGGAATTTGGGAATTTTGTACTTACATTGATTAAAAAGTGTAATGGGGGATTGTGTAGAGCCTTAATTTGACATCGTAGTTATGGATCCTCATGATTCTTGCCACATGGTGTGTGTTGCCTTTCTTTTCCATCACAACAATGGATCATCATGATTCTCACCTCATGTGTGTGTGCCTTGATGCACACCCTTTTTTAGTTTATTTTACATCTTTTGAACCTAATTTTGGGTCTAAATTCCTTGCATACTTTTGTGCCCAATTTTAGTTGGTTTTCTTATATCTCTTAGCATTAAGGGGTGATTATGACAGTGTTATACTTATGCTTCTTTCAATGAAGCAATGGAGGAATCTTCTTTTTGGGGGGTCTCATAGACGTTCTATCTTGATCTCTCATATGGGGGATCATTTCGGTGGATCATATTTTGTGAGATTCCAATACTCCTAATCACAGTACTATTTATATTTTCAACTTCACAGAGTTTGATTGCCTTTATTTATTCATGGTTGAGTAGTGTTCATATGTTCACTCATGCAATTTTTTGTATCTCTTATCTTGATCTACATTTCTTAGAGGTTTGCTGATTCTAGCAAACACCAGTTCATCTTCGACAGGGTTTACAAAGTTTTGACGTGCTTTAGGAGTTCTTCATCATGATGTTCCTATCATCATGGGATATATTTTTAGAAGATATTAAATCCTTCTCTCTCTCTTTTTTGGAGAGGAATTTTGTTCCCACTGGGTTTTTTTCCTTTTTCTCCATTTGTGAGAGAATGTATTGTACATGGGTACCTCACCAGGCCTCATAGTTGAGACCTATTTCTATCTATTTTCACTTTTGTGATCTCCCCAAGTATCGCTTAAGGGGGGGTGTTAGAGTGAATAATTTATCTATTCACTATACTTAAGTGTACTTAGGTTGATTAGGTTAGACAACATCTTGTCTAACTAATTGTGCAACCTTTAGACCTTTAGAGGTTACCAAGTTATTTGGTTAACCTCATGTACATACCTTTTGAGGTTTGAAAACTTTCCATCTCACCTCAAAGGTCACTCAACACTTGGCATCAAGGTTGATGACTTGGTCAAATAGGTTGCTAGTTTGCACATTCCTAATGATCCATAAATTAACACCTATAAGACACTTGTCTACTTATTTGTGCCACATCATGGGGCGCTTGTCAATCCACATGATAGGTGGATTGCCTCTTCTTTTCCTATATATGCAAAGTTTCCTCATTTGTACATTTGGGTCAACTTAATACAATATTTGACATTGTTCATTGTGATTGTTTTTTATCCCCCCCTATGCTTTGATACCATATAAGAATTAGGAGATCAAGGAGATAAGAAACAAACACAAGTGACCAATGTCAAATATTGTATTTAGTTGACCCAAATGTACAAATGAGGAAGCCTTGCATATATAGGAAGGAAAGAGGAAATCCACCTATCATGTGGATTGACAAGTGCACCATGATGTGGCACAAATGAGTAGAAAAGTGTCCTATAGGTTTAAACCTTTGGATCACTTAGAATATGCAAACCAACAACCTATTTGACCAAGTCATCAACCTTGATGCCAAGTGTTGAGTGATCTTTGAGGTGAGAGGGAAAGTCTTCCAATCTCAAAAGGTATGTACATGAGGTTTACCAAATAACTTGGTAACCTCTAGAGGCCTAAAGGTTGCACATTAAGTTAGAAAAGATGTTTTCTAACCTCATGAACCTAAGTACACTTAAGTATAGTGAATAGATAAATCATTCACTCTAACATATTTTACATGTAACAATTTTTGTATAAGTAATATATTTTTTCCTAAAAGTTGGTAATTAATTAGAGTTTTTATTAAACCTCTTTATTCATTCTAAAGATTTCGATCTAATTTACATTTTTCATTTTTAACCTTAGTTAAATTTATAATCACAATTTAAACAAGTTCAAATCTATAACTATGGCTTTGATCACTAAACTTTTAAATTCAAGTCAGCTCCTTTCCTACTAGCTATTATTTTTATTTAAACATGGAATGTATGAGAATGCTAACATATTTTAGCATCCATATCTCTTATTGCAATTATTGCATTATCATTTCAAGAGAAACATAACATATAATTGCATCACTAACATCAATATTACAACAAAAAAATAGGTTTATTGGCATGTCTTTGATCATTTTTCAAACCATTAAATCAAATCAAAGGGGTTTGATAGTGGAGAATGATCCTTGCTTAATAGACTTCAAGTTGTAAATTAAATTGAAAATAACTTTATAAAGGTCAATAGTGAATTAATCATTTCAAAAAAATTACATATATTTAATTACTATTCAAACTAATATATCTAATATTATTTTCTATCATTATCTAATTCTAAATAAAATAATGTTGTTTCCTTAAACACTTTATATAATATCAATTATATTATAATGCGGTATAATAAATATAAAATATTATTATATTTCTAAAGTAAAATATGAAATATGTTATAACATTTTAAATTTTTTATTTACATAAAATATCAAAACTAAAATATTTAAAATAGAACCATTGGAAATTTTCTTTTTAATAATAGAATTGAAACAAATTAATTACACTTTTATTATCTTTTTAATTTTTAATGCTTATAATAAACATTAAATATTATTTAGTAAATAATATTACTCAAAATAAAATTTATAAATATGTATAAATTCTTTATATTTATATTTTTATTTTTGAACTTAAATGAATTATACTAAAATTAGCATGAAAATATTTATAATAAAGAAAATATAAGATTCAACAATTCTTTTGAAAAAAACTATGACATTATTATTTAAAAATAACAAATTTTTCAAAAACATTGAAAATCTAAAAGAATTAAAAATAAGACAACTTAAAATTAAAAGTCTATAATCTATAAGTATTCTACAATGATAGTAAGAGGTGACGAGTAATGATGTGAATACGTTAACAAAAACTATCAGCAATCATTTACATATCAAAATATTAATGTTTAATAATAAACATAATATTTCTAAAATAAACAGTACACAAAATTTATTTCTTTATATATAATAAATCAAATAATTGGAAAGTAAAAATAAATAAACTTTTAAATAAACAAAATAACTCTAAACATTTTTAAATAAATAAATTAATCTAAATTACATTGATAACTAAACTAAATTTTTAAATACTGTATTAAGCAGTTCCAAAAACAATGTAATTTTACTATCGACAGTTCAAAGATGGATTTTATTTTGTCTATCTGTCTGCTAAGGGGTTATACATGCCTAGAGCTCAAGTACTTCAAGAAATAGGAATTCTTAAAGAGGAAGTTCAGTTGTTGAATCGTTACTCTACAGCCAACTGTGATTTCCAGGTCTTCGTGTGGTTAGCAGGCCTTTTAATGGCGGTGGAAGAGGGTTTGCCAGTTTGTTATCCTAACTATTCTCCTAAGAAATTCTTAACATCTAGTTAAAATAGCCTTCCTTCTTCTCAAGATATTCAGTGCCTTGAGCAAAAGTTTAAAATCCTATCTCCCCCGATTTCAAATTCAATCTGAAATGAAACATATTCTTGTTGGTTTATGTGCTACAGCTTTGAGATAGAGGTGGTAGATTGCCTGGTGTTTCATTCTGCTACATTCTTTAAATACTATCTGACTATAACAAGAAAGAGGACAGTGAAAATCTCCAAAGGACTTTGTGATCCCTCCTCCTTTCAAATGCAACACTGACTAACTTTAAAATTGTAAACCAAAATTTGAAACTTAACTTGGCTAATGAAAGTATTCAGAGATTCGAATGCTGTTTTAACTGTTTTCTGCAATTATTTTTCTTAGCCACTAATAAGCCTTGCCATAATTGAGAAGAATCATAATGGTTTTATTTTAACTACATTTACTGCAGTTTATGTATTTGCACTAGGCAGTAATTTCTAAGCCATCCAAGCAATATATTGTTCGTTAATACGAGACTCACTCGATCTGTCAAACACATATGCAGAGATTTTCAAAAGCTTGAGTCCCCAAATCCTAAGAACATTGGAATATAGCCTAAACTTGGTCAACTTTTCTAAATTAAGCTCTGAGAATTAGAAGATAAGCAGGGTATGGTATTATATAATTGTAAGGTTTACTAACTAGGAGAGAAAGTTGAGTGGCTGAATGTATGTTATTTTCGACAGTATGGATGTAAGGGCTGGTCCTTAGAAATCATATTCCATACACCATTGATTGATAGCCTTTGAGAATGTGGGTCAGATAATTACTAGAAATGTGTAAGTAGGTCCACTGAAACTATGGCTAGGGATATTTATTGCTATATTGTACTGCATTGTCCACTCATTTGAAGCACAAGGACTACATACCAGGCTATAGATTCCTCACAATTTCAGAGGCATTGAGTTGAGTAGAGAAATACGCTAGTCACGTCAAATACCAATTGAGACATGTAATGTTAGATCAGCCATTGAAGAAAATTTAGATGTAAAATGCTCAAAGCAAAGGGGAGCTCCAAGACCAGGAAATATTAAAAAAAGGTTAAATATTGAGATGATAATGCAAGACATGCCCAGGGATTCACAATTTGGAAACTCGCAGTTGAAGGTATAGGGAAGTTATATAAGAACTGGGCTAAAGTAGTAATGGTACTGAAAAACAGATCTGTTCAAATTTGGGATGGTAGATGTGGAATTGATTCTGTTTTAAGCATGGGTGGGTGAAAAACATTCTTCTTCCAACAACCATGGTTTTAGTTTGGAAGTAAATAAATTGCTTGCTACATTACCTTGGAATTTCAGTAAGCAGATCGTAAGCCGCTCTGCTAGCCTGGTGTAACTGGTGATGAGAAAAGGCTGTGTGGGGAGGTGCTGGTCTAACGAAAGAAATTTACGCATGTTTAAATGGAACAGCGGCAAAGTACGTCTAGACTTTATGAATACCTTTGTATGTTCTAAAGGGCCTTTTCGGTTACGTTAATGTTTTTTTCAAACAGGCAGTCATAATGTTGCTTCAGGAGGCCATGGAGTCGCGTGGAGGGGTTTCTAACTGCAATTTAGGGGACACAGTTAAAAGTATTTATTGTTAAATTTGAATACAGGAGGAGGAGAAAGAGAAGAGAAGAGAAGAGTAGTGACGGACCTCCGATTAACTGCAAAGTGGTAGCGTGTGTTCGGTTTCGTCCACCTCGTTCAACTGCAACGACAGCGTGAATTCCAGCTCTGAGAATTGATGAGACCCTGAGATGTGTGTGGTGGACTGCAGAAGGATCTACAGTCCAGTGGCCCCAGGACTCGAACCTGAGCGGGGGGGCTTTTTCTTTCCTTGTTACGAACCAGACACGCGCCGAGGGTTGAGATAAATTTGAGCAATCTTGTTAGAACAAGTACAGAGTGTCTCGGGATCAGAGCTGAGAAAACAAAGGCAAGGCGGGCAGCGGGGGCGCTAGATCCGAAGAATGTACTAACTACAATAAACGGTTTTGCGGGCTCCAAGAATACGTACAAGAAGAAAATACAGAGGAGAAATAAAAATGGCAAATTGGGCAGTGGCAGGAGCGGAGGGGAATGATAATGGATGATCGTAAGTGGGGGAAAAGCAAAATGAACCCAAAAGGAATGAACTGCAATGTACGAAACGCGGTTAAGTAATGCGAGATGGGCCTGGATGTGTCAGAGAGGAGAGCATGGATAGAAAACAGTTTTGAAGGAGAAGCAGCAGAATTCAGATGATGGATGGATTGCTCTACAAGAGAGAATGCACAAATAAAATTTGCACACTGCAGAGAGAGGAGTCGATATCACAAGACAAGAGAGGAATAAATGAAAGAAGGCAAAGGGTGGCTACGGGTTAGGCTGCAGGATTTCCCTGGCGGGACCCAGCTGACGTAATGGAGCAGTCTCTGTGAAAAGGGCTAGTTTTCAGGGTCCGGGCCCCGCGGGGAGATTAGGGTTGGTTAATGTTGGATTTCTTTAATTCCACCGGGGCCCCACCACAGAGGGACCTCCAACGACCGACGCCATACATTACGACAGCGACCGCAAACCAAATAGAACCAAAACAAATTATAACCCAAAACAAATAAACTAAAATTAAAATTAAAGACCCGCTTTCCGGCGGTCGAGAGGCGTTTGTGCGCCGACGGATGAGTAGCCCGACCCCTCCAATGATGCCCCTGGGGGTCATCACCTCCACCTGGCGGTTGGCGTGGCGTACCTCACTGATATCATGTAATATATATTTCTCTCCCAGTTAAAACAAAGTCTGCCCCGGGCCCCACAACAGCGATGCCCAAGAGCTGTCCGTGTTGGCCCAATCCCCTGCTTTCGCGCCACGACCGGAATCCTTTTCGCTCACTGCAGGCACGCGAGCTCCCAAAGGCTGTGGTCAATTTTAACCCTGACACGTAGGGGACAATTCATCCGCGTGCTTGCTTCATCTCCACGCCACCGCCCCTGGTCACACCCCCCCGGTCACATGGCCACAAACCCCCTCACATCCCAGCCCCTGGCCCTTCCGCCGCCCCACTGTGCCTGACATTACAGCCAGGCGACGGCGATCTCACGCCAGGGTTCCAACATTCGCCTCCCCGGTGGCACCCCCAGACTCTTTATGCTTTCAATTACTTACCGCCCGCCCGCCCGGGCGGCGCCGGAGGCGGCGCTCTTGGCGTACCCGTCTTTAATCTCCAAGAGGTAAAATAGTGAAGGAAAAGTTTCACACGTGAGCCAGAGTCACAAGAGCGGGGGCACCAGGGCGACGCTTTTGGCACCCTTTTCGGAACCCTCAATTTTTATTATTTCCTTGTCTTAAGAGGGCCCCCGGTCCCTACGGCCTCTACTCATTGTGCAGCCCTACGGTCTAATCATTCTCTCCCGTCGCCGGATCGAAACCCGCTGCCCTTCCTGCCCTAAAATAACACAGTGCCCTAAATTAACACGGGGAAGCGGATCATCTAATACTCCTCGGACCCCACCGTAATGATGTGAAGTATATTATTTTACCAGGTTCGGTGTAAGGCTGTATAATGAGAGTGTAGAAAAACACGAGCAATTAATGCTGAGCTTCACCATATGCGCAGATTTTACAAACGGGGGTTTGGTTTGTTTAATAGTATTTTATCTGTGGAAATGGTGTGCTGGTATTCGAAATTGTTGTGTTTTGTTGCGCATGCGCAAGCTCTAGACAAAAGAGTGTGTAGGGAATGAGTGCGACCAACATTCATTCCATGTCCCGAAAACTCCATGAGCTTTTACCAGATGGAAAACTAAATGCATTGACGCTGACGTTTCTTCATTTGTGAGTTAACTTTCTATCGCTTTATGCTCACAATTTTTATCTAATTATGGACGCAGAAGCTTCTCCCACAGACCTTTCCGCTTAAGCTTATCATCTTTTGCCCATTCCATCAAACGAAGTACAAGACGAATTATCTGTCTACATTAATTTTTACCACTTCTAAACTGTGAAGTGGGCTTTGGTTAAGCTATGCCTTGTATTATAGTGTTATTAATCACTCATTTTAAAGCATGCCTTGCGTAACACTATTATTGATGACTCATTTTATAAATGAACTCTAGTATTTTTCATCTATATTTTTATTATGGATAATAATATAATTATCATTATTACATATAATAATTATCTATATTAATTGATTAGTATAGATATTTTTTAAAAATCTATATAAAATATGTTGAGAGATATTTTTCTCAAGTTGTATCTTATATTTTATGTGTGAGAAATTGATCCAAAAATAGGCACCTCAAGAAAGATATCTCTCGACCTAATTTATATCGATGTTTATAAGATGTATATGCTAGTTTTTATTAGATTATATAATTTTGTTATTTTTTTTTATTTAGGGGGTAAACGTCCTTTTGACTGGGAGCTATGAACCACTGAGGTCACAAACTTGGGACCTCATCCCCAATATAACCACAACTCCACCTTTAAACCAACACACCATGCCAATATTGACTATATAATTTTGTTATTAAAACATAATATATATGTTAATTTTATTTTAGAATTATTTTTATTAATATAAGGATTATTTTATTATGTAATTTGAAAGATAAAATAATAAATATTTTATTTTACTATTTAATAAAAATATAGTAAAATTGATGAGTATAAAGAATCTTTAGATTAAATTAATGTTCAAAATAATTAAATAATACATATGTTTAGGTAGCATACAATTTCTTTTTTAAGATGTATTTTTTTAAATTTACATATGTGAATGTAATTTTTAAGTTTGGTTTTATTATCTATGTTAAGTGTTTTTAGTTGATAATGTCACATTCATCATCTTTGGATTCAAGATGAATAATTATTTATTTTAATTTTTACTAAAAACATATCATGACATTATTTATTGAATAATTATTTTACTTTCTAATAGTAATAAAATAAAATATAAAAAATTACTATCATTTTACTCATAACAATCCTAAATATTTTTCCTTTCTTTTCATCTCACTTTATATTTTATTTATTTATTTTGCTACGATGGTTAAATTTATTA
The DNA here is from genome assembly GCA_007258455.2 of Sequoia sempervirens. Classification (NCBI taxonomy): domain Eukaryota; kingdom Viridiplantae; phylum Streptophyta; class Pinopsida; order Cupressales; family Cupressaceae; genus Sequoia; species Sequoia sempervirens. The sequence goes on from VDFB02000007.1 coordinate 71,940,240, forward strand.
TAGTTTTTTTATTTTTTATTTTTTAAATTTTTGTTTAAGCAAGAAAGATAATTTGAGAAAAATAAAAGATAATTTCATTTGTATTTTATATTATTATTATTATTATTATTGTTGTTGTTGTTGTTGTTGTTATTATTATTTTAATAGTATGTTTATTATTATAGTAAATAATTTGACATGTAAATGGGTATCAAATTTAAGGTGAAAGGTAAAATCCATTATACTCCACCCTTTGTAGAATACTTCTTGATGTAATTAAAATATATAATATTATAAAAATAGGTATGAATGTAATTTTTACTCTATTAAATTTTAGTAAGAAAATATATGCAGATGTGGTTATTCATGAAGTGATATGTTCATATTCTCTAACCAATCAAATTTTAAACAAATGTGGAATAAGGTAACAAAAATTGATGTCTACATAAAGATATTGAACTATATTTAATTCACATATAAGAATTTATTTCCAAATAATATTTACTTTAACTTTGAATCTTGTTTCAATTTAAGTTTTGAAATATGTTGTAGCATTGATACTTTTAAAAAATTAGTAACTACAACAATTTAATTATTAAATATTCTATCGAATATTATCGATTAGTTTCCTGTTTAACATTTTAAACAAGTCATGCAAAACAACATCTACAATATTTGGTATTAATGATGCCTCTAATTCATGTTTATGAATCAAGCTATCATGATTGAACTAGTACATCTATAGTCTAACATAGCTACAATGATGGTATATGTGGTTTCATCCTTTTAAATTAATAAAGAGTAATAAGGACACATTATTTTATTTAAATTTTAATGATTATTTTAAAATAATGTAATGAAATTTTAGTACTAAATAGGTCATCGCTCTAATTTTTCAAATAATTATTTTATTCAATTAGAAGTTTATGCATTTAACATAAAATAATTAATATTTTTTATTTAGACAACAAATAAATTAATGAATCAATCCTCCTCTTAGTGGGGAGTAGTTAAAAATGAATTATTTAAATTAAAGATCCTTGTAAAGGGTTGTGTGCTCACTCTTTACAGTTCACATCAAAACTTAAATGAAAACACAACTACATATATTAAACTTTGATCTTGTGAATACAAATATATAGGCAATCTAGATAGACAAATAAGGTTCTCATTGCTCAAGTTTCCTAAAGTAGGGTTGGTATTTTTCTAAATGTCTAATAGAATAACTTGTACTAATACTTAAAAGAGTTCAAGATGAATTTTTCCCATCTTCAAGGGTTTAAGTTGAATTTGAGGCAAGGTATGAATTTATACTTATAAGTCTTGACAGATGGTGACCTCAATTGTTTTCTCACAGCTCCTCAAGCTATTGATTTTCCCAATGAGTTAAAGTATTTGGATAAAAAAAAAACCTATCTCATATGAACAAATGAATGTCTGTCTTATATGGATAAAAGAACACCCATCCTAAATAAATAGAAGAATTATAACAAGTATCATTTTCTAAGTAGATAAATGAAATAATATGCAAAAAAAATGGTATAAAGAAAAAATCGATATAGCCCGACAAGTTGTTACAATAGGTTTATTAGTCGTAAGAAGACTTGTGGCACACCAATTCCATAAAAATAAGAAGATCTAGATCCAAACCAAAAGTTGATAATCAATAAGAGAGAAGGAACCCTCCAAACCTCATATATAGGGTGCATAAGCATTTATTCTCTAAAAGGTTATAAATGCTTTTATTTTTGGATGATATTTTTTCCTTTGTTTTAAAAAAAGGGCCAACAATGGAATCACTTAAAATAAATAGAAAAATCAATGTTGGTCATGCAAAAATAATTAGGAAGAACAATTGAAGAGCCAACATAGTAGAAATAATCAAGGATCTATAGAAATGTTGTAGTCAAAATTCCCAAGAAAATTATTAAAGTCTCTACTCAAGTCCCAAGACATAAGTCAACCTTGATGGTATTCCAATTAGAAGTAGATTTAGCTAAAATATCAACAATTTGATTTCCTACTTTTCTAGTATGATTCTCTAGTATACACCTTTAAAAATATGAATACAAATTATTAATGTCTTTCATACATTCATTCAACTATCACTAGACTAGAAGAGGGAGGAATATTTCCTTTTAAAGTGAGATCAGTCAATATTTTAGATTCAAACTCCATAATAGTTCATCAAAAAAATCCTTTTAACTTTGCTTCTAAAAGAAATTGGTGAATGACCATAACTTCTAGAAAATTATTAGAACCAATGCCAAGAATACTGGCAAGATCAAACTTATAAAAGAAATAATATTTGGTGTCTTCACTTTCTTTTACTATATGAATATTTTATTTATTACATATTACATATTTATTTTAGATTTATGACCTTTATATTTAACAAGTGAATTTTGGCTCTATATAGTTTTTCTTTCAACTATTCTTTCATAGTTACAACATCATATGATTTTCTCCCCATGCAGCTATAATAGGTTATTCATATGATTTTCTCTCATGATATCATCATAGCTTATGTCTTTTAACATAAATATAAAAAATAATATGACTATTTTTTATTTACTTAATATTTATATTATTTCATTTACTACATATACTTTTTTTGGTGTATTTACATTATTATGTTTTTAATTTAGTTTACTATAAATTTATTTTATTTGCTACACACTTTATTTATTTTAGAGTGAGGGTCTTTATATTTGAAAAAAATGTTAGTTAGATAAATAGTTTTTTTCTTTCAAGTTCTATTTTTTCATGGTATTTCTCCCCTACATTAGCATTGGGTATCTACTCCTATTAATTAACTAACAACAATCAATTATAAAATATATTCTATAGTAGAAAAGATATATTTTTAATTTAAAGAAGTAAATTACATATTTTAAAAATAACTTAGATTAATTAATTAGTTAAAGTAGTTAATATATAAGTAATTTGTATTTAATAATTTAATTTTTAATTTTATTATTAGATTTAAAATTGTAATTTTTTTATAAATCAAGAGATGCTTTTGCATTATTTTAGGTTAAATTGATTACAAGTATTTTTTTGTTAAATCATTATCATGTGTCTTAAATTGAATTTACTTATAATTAGCTCACGTTTATAATATTTGTGGTTAATTGAACAAGACATGTCATTGATATACAAAATTTTATGCATTAATTTGAACTCTCGCATACTTAATGGAATGAAGTGTACAATTTTATGACTAATGAATCCTTCCTTGAAACAACATCAACATCATTTATTGATCATAAAACTAAATATATGTATTGAATCCCAATTAATTTCTATAGTTTTATGTCAATTATATGTTTCAAGTACCTAAATTAATTATTTACTAATTGATTAGATTCATTTAATTAACCTATATCATTTCATGTAGAAGTATTTGTCAAAGCTTCAAAAAATTATTGTATTTAAGAAAGAAAAAAAAAACAAAAACATTATATATCCATAAAATTATTTGATTTGTTGTTTCAAGTAAAATTGAAGTTTAGATTAAAAATCCCTCCATATACATGATATGGCAACCCTTAAATTTGGAAGGCTATCGTAAAGCATGTTTTCTAAGGCCATGTTTTTTGAAGAATGGCATGCTCTAGAAAAGCTTAATATTTGTATGTTTCCAACACGTGTATTCATCACCATATATTTGAGAAATTCAATTTTAATCTCATGATAAAAAGTTAGATAACAAATGCTCCCCTCTTTTCAATCTCCTATACAAAATCACGAGATGTGCGACATGTGAAGTGAGTGCAAATGATACTCAAATGGGAGACCCATGTAATAAATAAAAATGATAGAAATGTAAGTTTTAAAGAAATAGAAATTGAGTGAACATTGTTACAAGTGCAAGTGGGGGTCAATTTACCTGAGAAGAAATAGACTTTAGTGGAATGACTCGACTAAGACACTCTTCTCAACTCTACCAACATATTAAAACATGAAGAAGTGACATTTACAAATATGTTTCATATTAATCATCACAAAAATTTATTCACAATAAAATAATAAGAATCTTAAATACACTTTTAAAATGAACACTCTAACTATAGAATTCTCATATCATATGATCAATAAAAAATTTTTAAAAAGAAAAATGGTACAAATATAAGATGAGAAAAAAACAAAGGGCACTAATCATTTATGTTCGTAGGGGTAAACTAGGTTATGTAATTCCTTTTTGTTTGCAAGTGTGATTTGAAATAAATAATAAGTTGAAGGAAAGTGGGAGAGGAATGATTAGTTGATTAGTTAAGTGATGATTTAAAGCCATAAATGCACTTGGGTGGTGGTGGAATCAATGCAATTTACATCTAATGAAAACGTGCATGGCTACACGGAATAAAATGTATGGACAAAGTGATGGGGATTATAGTTAAGCTTTCTTTTCAAAATAATGATGATGTATCATCTTTAATCTTTCTTTCTCTCAAGTTTAAGCATAAAAAAATCAGAGTTTTATTTATTATATAGTGTTAAAATGTGACCGTGGTTGACTTTTTTGTGCTAATACTCCTTGGGTTTTCCAAATACGGAACTTTAAGTAGAGAAGTAATTTAGAGCTTTTCCATATATCTTAAAAGTCAACTTCGTCATCATTAATCATCTTAGTTCCACTAAACTTTATCTACACACTCCGTATTAAAGTTTATGCTAAATATTTTTGTAGAAAAGTGTTGGGGTTTTGTCATAATAAAAACATTTTTATTTTACTAGTTTAGATATACTGCAAATTATATCAAGTTTATCAATTTAGATTGGATTGTAGACATGTGTCTATCTTTTTGGATATAATTGTACACATAATCATATATTTTTAATTTATTATAAACCAACTCTCGTGTCAAATCGTAGTATCATCTATTAGTTTAAATGTTAGAAAATTCAAATTTAGTGTCTAGGATATCATATTTAAAGATAAATTTTAGGACAATATAAATCATTGAATTTTTTAGGGTCTTCAAGTATATTAAAGAACATTATCATGTAACAAGAAGTTAGGAATTGCATTAGCATTGATATATAATACACTATAGATGACCTACAATCCATGTCTTGTGTCCTTGAATATTATGAAATTGTCAAAGGGGTGTGACTAGAAGTTAAGGACGTTTCATGCTTTGTTCCCCTTATAATAGACTCATCAAAGTGCTTCTTAGCACCAATATGCCCTAAATTAGATATCATTCATAGAATTTGGAAGTTCATAGTAGTAGATAAATGAATTGCAATAGGGTAGATAGAATTGTGCCATCCCCTTAAAAAGTTGCACATGGTCATGTATATGAACAAAGAACATGTCATGAGCATATTTGAGACAAACTCTTCTACCAAGATCTAATAATAGAAGTCTAAGCTTGATCAAGCTTAGTGCTTCGTATAGTCAAATTAACAACATCATCAAAGAGCTAAGCGCTTTTTAACTTATCATTTCTTTTATCACTTGTCAATTTTAACTCTTATATTTAGTGGTTCATTTTCATTATTTTCATTATTATTTTATCAAGCCTTACATATTTTATAGGGATAGCTTTTTATATCTACATTTTGGTGAACCCTAACCTTGTGAACCTCTCTAGTGTATTATCCTAATGTTTTGACCTTCTCATTTTTATTTTTTTGATTTCTGATCTAAGGTTTGCATCCTTATAATAGATCTAGAATTTGTGTGTGTGTGTGTATTTTTTATTTTGATAAAACCTAGATATACCTAAGTGTATTCTACTTGAAGCATCCACAAAGATTCCATTTTTCACTCAGGGAAAGTCTTATACTTAATCCTGTCATGGCCATGGATCAAAGTGAGACTCTTATTGTTAAAACATTGAATGCATCCATTTACTTGAATGACGAATATTTTTTTAATCATGAAGCCAATCTTTCTAGTATGGATAATCATAATAAATAATTATGTTGCCAATATAGTGTGAATACTAAGGGAGGATATTGGTAAACTTTTAGATGAGATAAATCCTTTATATTTAGTGATTGCTATTCATACTTTTCTTATGTCTAAATATTATCAAACATAAATACTTAAAGGTACAATCTATTGAAGGATAAATAAATCAATCAATTTTCATAATATTCCCCTCCATTTCATTTATAAGGTTCATCATCCATCATTCCCTCTCAAAACCAATTCCCTAATGAGAAATAAATAGGTTCAATACCAATTATTAGGAAATTCAATCTCTATCCAAATATGACATCAATGGATGAGATACAAGGCTTGGACTACAACAACATGAAAATATGAAACTTATATGCAAATCTGAAAAATTAAGTGGCCTTAGTATTGAATTACCATGATTAGATCCATCTTTTTTATGATGCCAAAAATCAGCCAACATAACATGCTTATAAACACCATCTTATGTGAACTTATCACAACTATATACAAAGAATAACATCACCATAAGATAGCAACAATGAGGCACAAATCATCAATACAAGATCATCACATAACACATGCTTTGTTGGTAGTTGTTGTCATTGATGTCAACATTGCTGGTTGTCATTGATGTCAATACTAAGGAGATTGTTCACAATTGTCATCTTTTTTGTTGAACTTGATGAAGTTGAAGAAAACTTCATGAGAAGATTAGAGAAAGAAACTAGAAAATACAAAGGTAGGTTACCATTCAAATGCTTCAATTGTGGAAAAATAGGTCATTTTGCTTCTAAATGTCCTTATAAAGAATCAGATGATAGCAATAAAAGATATAAGGTTAAAAAGAGTCTTTATTCCAAAGAAAGAAGTGGTTCCTCTAAAGATGAGGAGGATGATTCAAATGATGAAACTCTCTTTACAGCTTTCAATACTACTAATAGAAAGTATAATGTAAAGAAATGTAAGGAGTTCGGCTCCTTGAGTGATGAAGACATGTTTTCCTCTGATTTGGATATGGAATCTATGGAACCTGAAGGTTGGTACTTCAATTTAGATGTTTTTGTTATGAAATAACTTGCACAATAGGAGAATATGATATGAAATATGTTGCAAATAATTGAGAATAATAAGCCACTTTGAGGGGGAAAACCTCCAAATATCTCTAATGAGAACACACTTCACAACTCGATGATGAAATAAGACTCACAACCTCCTATATATACCTATTTATGCCTAGGATATCACCTAGGCCGACTTAGACACACCTATATAAGTCTTAGGCCGACCTAAACAACTAAATAACAATATACTAATGATAATATGACTTAATAGAGAGTTAAGATAGTCACAAGCCAACTATTCATAACCTGATGTACACTAATATTAATGGAGTAGCATTCCCCCCTTCTTCAAAGAAGCATTGTCCTCAATGCTAATAAAGTTTGGATTCTTTTGAATGAACTCCTCATCCTCCCATGTGGCATCTTCAACTAATAAATTCTTCCATTGGATGAGATACTCAGTGAGAGTTCTATTCCTCAACTTCTTTGTGCGTGTTTGAAAAATGCACTCTGGTTCCAAAATGATTCTTCCTTCTTCATCGAGCTCTAGTAGTGTTGTTTGAGTGGGAATATTATGCCCAATTATCTTCTTCAAACAGGTAACATGAAAAACTGGATGTATCTTTGTTGTTGGTGGCAACTCTAGCTTGTAGGCAACACTACCAATCTTTTGCATGATTTGGTATGGACCATAATACCTTGGAGACAACTTATTATTCTTTTTTTGTTGCTTTAGTGAGATTTTCTTATAAGGCTGCAATCTCAAGAAGACCCAATCCCCAACTTCAAAACTTCTTTCACTATGATGTTGGTATGCTTGTTGTTTCATTCGATTTTTTGCCATGGCTAAATTCTCCTTGAGTTTTGAAAGTACTTGTTGTTGATGAAGCAAGTGGTCTTCTACTTCCTGAACTCTTGGTGACACCTTTATTGAGATGTGATGGAAGGAGGATGATATCCATAAAGTGCCAAAAATGGAGACATTTTTGATGAGCTATGAAAAGAAGTGTTAGACCACCATTCTGCAAGTGGTAGCCAATCTACCCATTGAGACTGTTTCTCTGAAGTGAAAAAACGTAGATATCCTTCCAAACACTTATTAATAACCTCAATTTTCCCATCTGATTGAGGGTGGTATGAAGAGCTATGAGCCAATTAAGTACCCAAACATGAGAATAAATCTTTCCAAAAGTGACTAGTGAAGATAGGATCACGATCACTAACAATAACCTTAGGTGTACCATGTAGCTTTTGGATATTCTCCAAAAAATATTTTTCCACTGCACTTGTTGTAAAAGGATGTGATAATGCAATGAAATGTGCATATTTAGTGAGGCGATCAACTACTACCATGATGACATTATGACCTTTAGATTTGGGAAGCCTTGTGATGAAGTCCATGGATCTTCCCAATGCTGGCTAGGGATAGATAAGGGTTGCAAGAGATCTGGTGTCTTAATTGTCTCCCCTTTATTCCTTTGACAAACCAAACATTCAACCACAAATTTTTGAACATCACCTTTTAGCCCTTCCCAAAAAAAATCTTGCTTGACTCGATGATATGTCTTCAAAAATCCTGAATGACCACCACTGGAGACTCATGCAACTCTGTGAGAATCTTGTGTTTAAGAGTGGAATTCTTGTAGAGATACAAATGCTCTTTATACCAAAGAGTATCTCCCTTCCAACAAAACTTATCTGAACTACTACAAATTATGAGATTACTTGTCGCAACATCATTTTGCCACTCTGCTTTGGCTTCCTCCACCCAATTTGCTTGTAATATTGAAAGGGAACACAATAAGGCTTCATCTTTCTCATCCTTCCTTGAAAGTGCATCTGCTACAATATTTTCTTTCCTTTTCTTATATACAATCTCAAAGTCATATCCTAACATCTTAGTGAACCATTTTTGTTGCTCTTCAGAAGATAGTCTTTGTTCCAAAAAATATTTTAGGCTATCATGATTTGTCTTAACCTTGAAGTGTCTACCCAATAGATAAGGCCTCCATTGTTTAACTGCATGGAGGATTGCTAACATTTCCTTCTCATAAATAGGTTTTAGTTGATTCTTACCATTTAATTGACGACTCTCAAAAGTAATTGGTTGACCTTCTTACATGAACACTACTCCTATCCCATTTCCAAAAGCATCACATTCCATAATAAATTCCTTGGTGAAGTCAGGAGTGGCAAGAACTGGAGTTATACACATAGCCTCCTTCAATCTCTCAAATGTTGTATTAGAAGACTCGTTCCAATGAAAAGAATCCTTCTTCAATAGAGTGGTGAGAGGTGTTGCTATACGACCATAATTCTTCACAAATCTTCTATAGTACCCTGTCAATCCCAAGAAACTCCTCAGTTTCTTAATGGTTTTTGGAATAGGCCATTCTATGATAGCCTTAATTTTGTTAGGGTCCACCTTTACTCCTTCATGTGAAACTATGTGTTCCAAATACTCTACCTCCTTAAGACCAAAAGCATACTTGGATGGCTTAGCATAGAGTTTATGATCTTCAAGTATTTGTAATGCTTGATGCACATGTTGCAAATTTTCTTCCCAAGTCTTGCTATAAATCAATATATCATCAAAGAAGACTAACACAAACTTTCTCAAGAACTTCTTAAAAATGGAATTCATCAAACTTTGGAATGTAGATGGTGCATTGGTAAGACCAAATGGCATCACCAAAAATTCATAATGACCCTCATGAGTCCGAAATGCTATCTTACAAATATCTTCCTCCTTAATCCCAATTTGGTGATAACCAGATCTAAGATCTAACTTGGTAAAACACATAGCTCCATTCAACTCATCTAGCAAATCATTAATGACTGGAATAGGAAACTTATCTTTAATGGTGTACATGTTGAGCACTCTATAATCTGGACACATGCGCCAAGTATCATCCTTCTTACATACCATCACCACAAGCGAGGAGTAAGAACTTTGGCTATGCCTGATAATTCATGCCTCTAGCATCTCCTCAACAATTTTTTCTATCTCACTCTTTTGTATGTGTGGATACCTGTAAGGCTTGATGTTAAGTGGTTGGCTCCCTAGAACTAACTATATGGCATGATCATGATCCCTCTTAGGAGGAAGTCCTTTAGGAATATCTCCAAGAACAACTGAGTGATGATCAATTATAGCTTGCAAATCTAGATGAGTAGGAGCATTAGATTGAGAAACTTCTAATGAACATAGCTGGGCCACAAATCCATTCACTCCTTTCTTAAGCAACTTTTGCATTTGATGAGAGCTTACCATTTGTGGGGATTTTTCCTTCAACCCTCTTAGCTCTACTGCCCTTCCTTCATATTAAAATCTCATGAATAGTTCTTGGAAGTTCATCTCAATCGTTCCCAATGTAGTAAGCCATTGTACTCCCAAAACAATATCTACTGCACCCATGGATATCGCATACATTGGGGTATCAAGTTGATAATCTCCCATGGATAATTTAATGCTATGACACTTCCTTGAACAACTAACTGTACCACCATTTGCAATCAAAACCTGAAACTCTGGAGCTGGATATATAAAACAATTTAGACGAGTAGCTAACTTTTTGTTGATGAAATTATGAGTACTACCTGAGTCGATCAACACTGTTACCTTCTACTTCTTTAAGAATCCCCACCACCTTGAGAGTTTGTGGAGCACTGAAACCTAAGAGTGCATGACAAGAAATGATTGGTTGAGAATCATGTGATTCCTCATTTGACTCCCTTTCATCATCTAGTATGGGTTCCTCCTCTTTTTCTTCACTTGGACCTTCAATATAGAACAATTTCTTTTCACTGCATTTATGTTGACTATATTTGCTATCACAATTGAAACACAACCCTTTTTCTCTTTTCTCCTCAATTTTCTATGGATTCAACTTAGTAGGTTGTGTTGAATATCCTTTCTCTCTTGTCACATTAGCCCCTTGCTTCTTAGGAAGCAAATACTTCTCCTCTACCCTACGTGCTAAGATAAAAGACTCATTTATGGAGCTAGGGCTAAACATGCGTATCTCATGTTGAATGTGATCCTTGAGACCCCCCAAGAATAAATCATTCAAGTTTTCATCCGTAATTGTATCCACTCTTAAGGATAGATTTTGGAATTGCCGAATATAATCCTTAACTGATCCTGTTTGTTGAAGTTTAGCCAGCTGGCTGAAGAAGTTGTCTGTCACGCTATTGCTATATTGTGCTTGGAGTTCCTTTACAAAAATTGACCATGAGATGATGAGCCCCTTTTTCCTTCGATGAGTGCAAAGCCAATGATACCAAATGAATTGATCTGGTTCTAGATATAGGGAAGCCATCGTGAACTTTTGTCCATTTGGGATTTGGTGTACTTCAAAAAAATTCTCCATTTGGTTTATCCATGTTAGAGGATCCTTGCCATCGAAATTGTGCGTATCTACCTTTGGAAATAAATTCCTAGATCCCATAAGAGTACTAAAGCTTGTGTCAATGTTATCTAACCTAGAATTTTCACCTTGGTCGCTTGAGAACTCCTTTCTTGGTTCAACCATGTAGGTGCTTAACATGTTTCGTATGTCCGATATATCTCCTCTTAGGTCACACATATCCATCTTCATTGAGGAAATTTCTTCCTTGAACTTACTGATTTCCTCATTAGGATTAATATCCTCTATTGTTACCCATCCTTATCAAGAGTCTTCCCTGGAGTGACAACATTCTTTTTGCCCCTTGTTGCAGGCCCTGTCATGATGGGAACCACTAATTTTGAAATAAATCACACAAATGAAACTTAAAATCTCTAAATTTTTTACTATAACTTACTAGGTACAAAATAACTCTCCCCTAGAAAAATCTCCAAGAAATAAATAGATTTGCAGCATGGAAAGTGATAATTGTGAAAAGTTTAATTTTTTAATAACTTTCTTATTTATGCTCCAATTCCTATAAATTTTTTACTGTAATCTCCTTTATTATGTTTTCAAAAACCCAATAAAAATCAGACTCCAATTCAACAATATGTACGAGATATGCAGATTCCAAAACAATTGTGTAGAAACCCTAATTCTGCAATCATTCATTTAATTTTGCTCCAATTCTTTTGAAATATGGATTGTAGCTTCTTTAATATGTTCTTCAAAAACCCTTTAAAAATCAGAAAAAAATTCACCAAAATTTGAAAGATACGCTCTTCCCAAAATCGCCTCCAAAATTGAGAAAAAACCTTGCCTCTACGGTGTCAAGATCATGCTCTGATACCACTTGTTATGAAATAACTTGCACAATAGGATAATATGATATGAAATATGCTACAAATAACTGAGAATAAAAAGCCACTTCAAGGGGGAAAACCTCCAAATATCTCTAATGAGAACACACTTCACAACTTGATGATGAAATAAGACTCACAACCTCCTATATATACCTATTTATGCCTAGGATATCACCTAGGCCGACTTAGACACACCTATATAAGTCTTAGGCTGGCCTAAAAAACTAAATAACAATATACTAATGATAATATGACTTAATAGAGAGTTAAGATAGTCACAAGCCGACTATTCATAACCCAATGTACACTAATATTAAGGGTGTAGCAGATTGGGGAATATACTTTGAAGGAAAGCTCCAGTCTACTTCAAAAGACCTGAATGAAGCAAGGGGGAAAAATTAGAAATATGAAAGCTTTCTTGCAAAGTCAAAGGAAGAGATTGAAAAATTGAAAATCCAAGAAGAAAAAGGCAAGGTATGTGAAATCAAATTAAAAGAGACAAAAGGTGTGATCTTTGAATTGAAAGTAAAGGTTGAGGAAGGTAAGAGAATTGAAGATTGTTTGAATGTCAAGCTCAATGACAAAACTGTTGAATGTTTAAAGTTTGAGGAGGAAATTGTCACTTGAAGGACTTTTTTGAAAAGAGAAGAGGAACAAATTGTCAAAGGAGAGAATTCTAGCCCTGATAGCTCCAAGTCAAATGAAAAGATTGAAACAATAGAAGAAAGTTTTTGCATTAAAGATTTCAAGAAGAGTGCCTTCGAAGATGCAAAGAATACTTAGAATGATAAGAAATAAAGTGGATCCAATCCTAATCAGAAGAAAAAAGGAAGTCCTCCATCTACAAAACAACATGTTCCTTCCAGGTTCAATCAACCCTTTCAAGGTTACTATTTTTCTTGCAATATTTTTGGGCATAAGGCTATTGATTGTAGAGTTAGAAAAATGAGGAAAAATAACATGGGTAGAAGGTCTTTCATACCTCAAAGAAACAATGTTGTCCTATTTCATGAATATTTTCATACTTGCAACAATTATGGTCACAATGTTGATGAGTGCAAATCTAAGATGATGAGGAATAACCCTATTCCAGAGCACAACATTGTGTGCTATAGATGCAATAATATGGGACATAAGGAAAACTATTGCAAAAGTGGCTTTACTATTCCACTAGTTTAGAAAGAGGTTGAATCCCATGATCAAAAAAAGAATGGAAATGAAACGGTCTAAAAAGAAGACTATGAGAAAAAGGATGATACTGCACTTGTGCACTTTACACAAGATTCTAAGAAAAATTGAGATAAAACATTATCTTAGGGGGAGATTTATCTTGTAAAACCTTTTTCCCCCTGAAAAGAAAAGATGCTAAAAAATTCAACATGGGAGAAGAATTGAATCGGATCAGTTGGTGTGCATAATTGGACCTTAATGAAGATCCTGGTGGAGGTAGATGGTGTGTGAAATTTGATACACATTTTTTAATTGATGCCATTCTAGGTTGGTGTACAACACATAAAGATAAAGTAAAGTAAGTTTTAGAAGTTTTCCAAGGCATTCACAGTGCATTATATTTGGAAAATTCAATACGTTTTGGTCTACATCTCTCCACAAAAAAGGTTTATGTCTTGTAGTTCAAAAGTTAAGTTGATCAAGATTTGAAGGTATCATATTCAAGTTTTCAAGCCTTCATATAGGTTCTAAGATGGAATATATTAGTGATAGTGTTTTGGTCTAGAATTGAGAAGAAATGTTGAAATGCTCTGCATCCTTCCAGAAACAAAGTTTTCATCTATACAGATCTGTGAACATTTCCATTGTAGGCTATCTTATTGTATGAGATGTTTTGGTAAGCTGCAAAGTTCTATTGTCAAATAACAGTGTGCTACAATGCCTATTCCTTTTACAAAACATTTGTTTGGACTTGGTGCTTGAACATATCAATTATATGAGTTGGTGTAATTGTTAGATTTCAATCCAATCCTAAGAAATCTCATGAGAAGGTTGTGAAAAGAATATTCAGATACTTGAAGGGTACTCCAGATCATGGCCTATGGTATAAAAATGATCAAAAATTCTCTTTGAGTTCCTATACTAAAGCTAATTGGTCAGACTATGTTGATGATCAGAGAAGTATAGGTGGAAGTGTACTCTTCTTGGGAGACAAATTAGTCTCATTGTTCATTAAAAGCAAGATTCAGTGTCTTTGTCCACATCAAAAGAAAAATATATTGTTGCAACATCTTGTTGCACTCAAGTGATTTGGATGAAGCAAACTTTGAAGGATGTGAAGGTGGTGTATACAAGTGCTATCAATATTTACAAGAATCCAGTAATGCACTCAAGAACTAAATACATTTCAATCTAGTATCACTTTCTAAGAGAGAAGGTTGCAAAACATGAAGTCAAAATGGAGTATGTGCCTACCAAAGATTTGATTGTAGATATTTTCACCAAGACACTTTCAAAGGATACCATTGAGTATCTGTGGTATAAGTTAGGGGTTATTTCCCCTCGTTCTAACTATATGCATAAGATGGTGCATCTTTCCAAGGGAGAAATTCATGAAATCTTTGTTTCCCTAGATTGATGAGTGCTACCTCTTAGGGGGAGCTGGTAGTAAGGGGGAATCCTAAAATAGTTGTATAGTTGTTGTGCATGAATAGCTTCTTGAAGAAGATGTGTTGTTGGTCAAAGGGGGAGAATGTGTTGCTATCTCAATAGAAGATCATTTTTCCCTTTGTCCCTGAAGTTAGAATAGGTGTTGTTTCTTTATATAGATATATATGGCCCTTTTCACTTGATGTCAAAGGGGGAGAGTGAGCAATGTGTGTTGTCATCAATACCAAAAGGGGATATTGTTGGAAATCAGTGTCATTGATGTCAACACAGATTGTTATCATTGATGTCAACACTAAGGAGATTGTTGGTAGTTTTCATTGATGTCAACATGAAGGATATTATTGGTAGTTGTTATCTTTGTTGCCAACATTGTGTGTTGATTATCTCTCATGTCAAAGATTGCTATGTGTGTTTTTCATTTGTGTCAACATTGATTATTGGGAGGTGGTTAGTCCTTGGCACTGGTTATCATTTGTATATTCAGCTTGGGATAATATTGTTGATGAAGTTCATGGTTAGATGACATGCCTTATCTAAAGAAGAGTTGATGAAGTTCATGGTTGGATGTCATGCCTTATCTAAAGAAGAGTTGATGAAGTTCATGGTTGGATGTCACACCTTATCAAAGAAGGATTGTTGATGTTCATATAATGCATTATCACTATCAACAGAGTTGATTTCATAATGATATATTAAGATGAGGATTAGAAGCATGACTAATAGTGGAGAGATGTTGTTGAAGGAATACAGTATGTCTTATGATCTCTCTTGTTGTTCTTGATGAAGTATGTGTTGTTAAAATAAGGTTTTGGTCTTCACAAGTTGCTTAAGTGATTTTGTTCATGAATGTTGCATTGAAGTCTATCTAAGAGAATGCTCTACATTCCTCCATTGTTATAGTTCTGGTCTTGTAGTTTGATATTCATTGTTAGTGCTTTGTGGATGTTGTACTCCTATCTTTTCAAGTCACCCATGTTTCTGAGGAGAGTTTTGTGATTTGTAGAAGGTTGGTAGTGTTGCTAGTTGTTTGGACTGGTCCAGGAAATGCTCTACGTTTCTCCACATTGATGTCTTTTCTCTTGCGGCTTGGTGAATGTTCTCTCAATGTTTGTGTAGTGTCTTAGTTCTAATCTCATGTGTTGAAGTGGTTTGCAATCTGATGTGATATTGTTATATCACATGATTATACATTATGTGCTTCTTGGATAGAGTATTTTATACCTATTTGTTTTGCGATGGTTGTAGATAGCATAAAAGTATGAAATAAATGCATGAAGGTGTTGTTGGATGTTCAAGGAACATCCCCATGCGATCCACACATTACTAATTGGTTGCTTTGGTGTTGTATTGTATCTTGAGTTGGATTTCTTGGTCTTTTGTGGATATTTGACTGACAAGGCTTATTCCTTTGCTTGGACCATGTTCTTGGGGGGATATACCAGCAATGGAAGATGTGTTATGATAGATTTGGGTCTTGACCCATCTTGTTTGGGACTAGAAGTAAATTCAATTGAAAGTATGTCCTTGAGCCGACTGGTTACACACTTTAATGTTTCATCCACATGTTTCCTTAATACCGACTTTGGTTGATGTGCACCTATGTGTAAATTTTTTTGGATCACATTGGAAGAAGTGCTAATATTTTTTTTGGTCCTCTCTATCTTTGGGATAGAACCACATGTTTTTGGTGGATGACTAGTTGAATTCATTATTTATTCTCTTCTTGGCTGACCAAATTAAAGAATTGAAATATTGTGGTGGATATAAATGCAAGATCATTCTAGATGCAACTAAAAAATAGTGTACAAGTGCAAATAAGTTTGTGTGCAAATTTTATTGAATATCTAGTAGTGATAGTGCTAAATATTGTGAAAGGAAAGATCAATTGTGTTGTAACGCCTCATTCAACAAAGTGTTATGTTGGAAAATCATTGTAATACTCTCTAAATCATATTGTATCTTGATCTGAGATAGTGAGTCTTATCAAGTCCTTGTATCTTGCTCCTGAAGTCATGTTGTCTTTAGTTCAACAAGTTCTTTGTATCTTTCTTTAAGGCAGTGAGCCTTCTTGCAAGTCTTTTTGGTAGTGAGCCTTATATTGTTATTTAACTCTCACCGTGGTTTTTCCCTCATTGGTTTTTCCACATAAATCTAGTGTCTCGTTATGCATGTGTGTGTTCTTTGTTTCCATACCTTTGTTATCGATCTAATTATTGCTATATCTTTCATTGGTAAAGTTTGTTGAAGTTGTTAAAGATTAAAATTGCTAGATTCTTCTTTGTTATTGCTTGTCTTGAAGTTCTATCTTTATTTGCTAAAGGAGTTTGAGTTGTGCTGAAAGTTTCAAGTTCTAGAAGGAGTTAAGATTTTGTGTAGACTAATTCACCCCCCCTCTTAGTATTTGAAAGTGCTCAACACGATTTATGTGGAGAAACCCTTGTGAGAAATACTTCTCCAAGAAGAGAGGCCAAGTATGCATTATCTTCAAACAAATGAGATTATACAGTCACTTTAGTTCTACTCTTTACTCACACCATTGCAACACATGTGCACTTTTGAACAACCTCCTTATGCCTCCACCTGTGGTTGTACCTACAATGTGTGGTGTAGAAAAATGTACACCTTTACATTTCACACTATGTTTGCATCCCCTTAATTAATTGGACCTAATTAAGCTTCTAATTACCTAAATTATGCATTCCAAAGCCTTATTATTCCTATGTTTTGAAAGGTAAACCTATATTAAACAAATTCCTACATTAATTAAAACACCTTGAAAGTTGTGAGTCCTAGAATTAGATCCTAGGACCCATTCTCCCAAGGGCGAATGGGTCTCCTTTAAGTTCCATGAACTAATTTTTAATATGTTTTGGTGGCATTTTAATGATTCAAATTCAAGTTTCAAATGTTTTCTTGTGGAATCTAATTTTCAAGAAATTAGATAAACACCTATAAATACTAAGTTATTTTATCAATTCAAAGCTAAGCATTACTAACTCGCATAATCCAACTTTCACAAGAGAAAATATTATTGTCAAGAGCATTGAAGAGCAACATTATTAGTCATCTACAAAAACAATCAAGATCATATCATCATATCAAAGTTCATGTGTGTTCATGTCATCTTGTGAAGGCTAATATGCATTATTGATCCTAAAGCATCCAAGCATTCAAGTATCCAACAAATCAAGCAAAAAAAGATCAAGTTCTTTGGAGTGATGTGCTAGAATTCAGTCCTCTAAAGTCAACCATTAAGGGTTTGATTTATAGGTGAAGAAGGATTGAAGATTGATGAAAAGAGAAATTTTGCAAAGTTGTCAAAGTTTTCATCATTATTTCCAAGACAAAAACTCACCTACATATTTTTTTTTTGATTTTCTAACAATCAAACTTGGAGAAGTTAGAAGCTTAGATCTAGGATATGAGGACTATAAAATCAGATTTTGGACCCATATAGAGACCCATTCACCCTAGGGAAAATCCGTGTTAGGGTTTAGGCAGATTAGAGCAATAAACATTAACAATTATATGAAGATTAAATAACCCAAAAATAACAATGAAGAATAACACAAAAGAGATCAACACAAAATTTTAACGTGGTTCACCCAATATGGGCTACATCCACATAAACTCAACCATCCAATGATTTTATTATCCAATGTAAAACATATTACAATCTCATGAATTCCACACTACAACATACATCCCATCCGCTTATAACAAGCTTTTTGGAAGCTTCTAGAATTATGGTATTTGCAAAGTCATTTTTTTTCATTTTACATGTTAACGGGAAAACCTTGACATGTTAACGGAAGAAAAAAAAAACTTTGGGGGTTGCACCCCCGAACCCTTGTTATCTAGGGCTATTGCTCCCAAACCCTTGCTTGGGGCTTGACCCAACATCAAACCTCAATGAGGATACATTATGAGTGTATAGTATTTGCATGATCAGTTGTCGCATAACAAAAATATCTCACTTGGAGATTGATCAGGCTCCACACCAAACAATCTCCCACTTGGAGATTGATCCTAGACGACACTGTTGCACTTACAACTCCCACTAGATTACAGGCCTAGCTGGTTCTTAAGTCCACCATTATTAGTCGTGAAGGCCAATAGAAATTGATTGAGGAAATCAGTTTCTCCAATGCAACTACCTTTGTGAACATATCTACAAGATTCTCACGTGTGAATTTTCTCCAACTTCAACTATCCATCCTCCAAAACTGACCAGATGAAGTGGTATTTGAGCTGTATGTGCTTATTTTTTTAATACAAACCTGAATTCTTAGCAAGATGAATGGAACTCTGGCTATCAATGTACAAAGGGCTATCTTCTTTTCATTGTCCCAATTCCTCCAGAAATCGTTGTAACCAAATCATCTCCTTGCTAGCGTTCGTAGCAACAACATACTCAGCTTCAATGGTTGAAAACACAACAAAATTTTGTAGCCTTCAAATCCAACTGATTACAGTACCTCCTATAGTAAAAAAATACCTTTTAGTACTCCTGCTATCAATATCACCCACCAGATCGGAGTCAACATATCTTTTTAGAGAAGAATTTGTTCCTCCAAAACATAGTTTCTTTGAAGTAGTACCTCTCAAATATCAAAGAATCCATTTTACCTCATTCCAATGTTCCATTCCTAGATTGCTCATATACCTTCTCACAACTCCCATTATATGTGCAATATCTAGTCTTATGCATACCATTGCATACATCAAGCTACCAACTGTTGATGCATATGGTGTCTTAGACATTTTGTTTTCCTCCTCTTGTGTCTTTGGACACACCTCCTTAGTCAACTTAAAATGACTAGGCAAAGGTGTACTAGCTGCTTTTGCATTTTACATGTTAAACCTTTTCAACACCTTCTCTACATACTCACTTTGAGACAAAAGTAATTTTTTGTTTGTCTTATTCCATGTGATCCTCCTACCAAGGATTTGTTTTTCTACACCCAAATCCTTCGTAGCAAATGAATTTTCTAATTTTTGCTTAAGTTCATTAATATGTTGCATGTTAGACCCAACAACAAGCATGCCATCAACATAAAGTAATAGGATAATGTAACTTCCATTACTTGATTTCTTAAAATAAACACAATAATCAGAATGGCATCTTTTGTAACCTTGTTCAACCATAAAAACTATCAAATTTCAAATACCATTGTCAATGTGCTTGCTTCAGGCCATACAAACTCTTCTTTAACCTGCACACAAATTCCTCCTTCCCCTTGACCTCATATCCATGTGGTTGTTGCATGTATATTTCCTCTTCCAAATCCCCATGGAGTAATGTTTTTTTCACATCTAGTTGTTCAAGATGCAAGTCTTCCATAGCCACAAGACTTAGAATAGTTCTAATAGAAGTCATCTTTACATCCAGAGAAAATATTTCATCAAAATCCATACCTTCTTTCTCTGCAAAACCTTTTACCACGAGTCTGGCCTTATATCTTTTCTTTCCTCCATCTTCTTCCTTCAACCTAGAAACCCATTTATTTGGAAATTCTATTTTATCTGTAGGCAATTAGACTAAGTCCCAAGTCTGATTATGCAGCAAGGAATCCATTTCCTCTTTCATTCCTAGCTCCGACAGCTTTTTGGTAGCTACCTACATTGCTTCTTCATAACCTTTGTGTTCACTAAAATCAGTTAATAATATAGAATATAATGGTGGAGAAAATATTTCTGGAGGTCTAGTTATCCTTGTAGAATGTCTAACACTTGCAATATTTTGTGGGATAACTTGTTGTTGTTGAGCATCAGGTACTATTGGCATTTTATTTTCTAGAATCTCATCCAACACCACATATTCCTTTTTGGCCTGTTCATGCTTATTTTCCTATAGTTGATCCTTATACATGACCTTCTCATTGAATATAACATCTCTACTCCTAATGATTTTATGATTTTCATAATCCCATAACCAATAACCAAATTCATCTAGTCCATATCCAATGAAGGTACATTTTTTAGACTTAGCCTCAAGCTTGGTTCTATTTTCAATATCAACATGGACAAAAGCTTCACAACCAAAGGTTTTTTGAAATGAATAGTTTACCTTTTTACCCTTCCATGCCTTATCTAGAATGCCACCATCCAAAGGATTTGAAGGTCCCATGTTTATTAAACAAACAACAATATGTACAACATTTTTCCAAAAGTGTAAGGGTAGTCAACATCATGCTCCTTGCATGCTCCATGATGGTCCTATTCATCCTCTCGGACACACCATTTTCTTGTGGGGTTCCAGGAACCATTTTCTACCTATGTATCCCATTGTATGAACAATAATTTTTAAATTCTCTACTGCAATGCTTGCCTCCATTATCAAATCTGAGACACTTCAACCTTTTTCCTATCTCATTCTCACCCAAAGCTTTCCACTTTTTAAAAGTTTCAAATACTTCTAATTTTTGTTTTAGGAAATACACCCATGTTTTTCTAGTTGCATCATCAACAAAAGTATCATAATATCAAGAGCCATCAAGAGAAGATACCTGAGTTGGTCCCCATACATCTGAATGCACAAGCTCTAATTTCTCACTCTTCTTCTCTTTCCCAACTTTGAGAAATCAGACTCTTTTTTGTTTTCCATAAACACATTTTTTGCAGAACTCCAAGTCATTTTGCTTTAGACTTGGTAGCAACTTTCTGGAGTGAAGGATCTTCATCCCTTTCTCACTCATGTGCCTAAGTCTATGGTGCCACAATTTTTTTCTGTCCCTATAGCAAGTGTTGTAACTATCTTAGTAGCAATTATTTTTGTAGTAGCTAAGGTAGAATAAGTATTACCAATATACAAATACAATGTGCCTACCTTTTCACCTTTAGCTACTACTAATGCACCTTTAGTGACCTTCCATACTTTTTCTAAAAAGGTAACCATGCAAACTTCACTACCTAGTTGTCTTGCAAAAAATAAATTCCTTTTCAAATTTGGAACATTCCTTACCTCCTATAGCAACCATTCATTTCCATTCCACAACTTGATTTTTATCTTTCCTTTTCCAACAATATGATAGGGTTCATCATCACCCAGACATACCTATCCAAAATCACCTTGAACATAATATACAAAATATGTCCTATGGGGTGTGGCATGAAATGAAGCCCCTGAATCTATTACCTAGGAATCATTAGCATTATCTAAACACAAAATTAAATCATCCTACAATTCATTACTTGCAACATTAGCTTCCTTGCTATCATCATGTTTTCCATCTCCTTGTTTTCCCTTTCGAGACCAACAATCCTTCTTCAGGTTTCATGGCTTTCCATAATGCCAACAATCCATTCTTCCTCTAGATTTAGATTTTCCTTTCTTCGACTTCCCTTTGTGACTTCCCATGATTTTTTGGGATTTTTCCTCTCTCCTTTGTTCTTCCCTTGTTCTCTATAGTCAAAGCATTATCATATATCGAACTCTCACCTATTCTTTTCCATCACATTTCCTCGCTAAGAATAACACCAACAACATCATCAAATTTCAATGTATTTGAACTAGAGACAGAGTTACTTACAACCATTACCAAGCTATTTCAGCTTTCTAGCAAAGAACATAAAACCAAGAGATCCCTCACCTCTTCATCAAAATTCACTTTTATTGAAGTTAACTAACTAGTAATCATATTAAACTCATTTAAATGACCTTTCATAGATCCACCTTCAATCATTTTTCAGATTAAAGAAAGGCTTCATGAGAAATACCTTATTTGAGGTTAAGGGTTTTTCAAATAATTTAGCCAAAGCTTCCATCAGATCCTTTGTTGTCTTTGCTTATGTTATATTGAACACCAGAGATGGTGCTAGGCACAATCAAATGGTTCCCAGTGCCTTTCTATCCAGAATCTTTCATTCTTCATCGGGCATCGTAGCCTCTTTCTTTGCTTTTCCTTGCAATGGCCATCATAGATCCTTTTGATACAAATAATTTTCCATTTGCATCTTCCATAATTGATAATTCTGGCCATTGAACTTTTCAACCTTGAATTTTCCTTCTTCCATTGCTCCCACTGAAATCTAGAGGTTTCTTGCCAATCGACCAAAAATGCATGTGGCTTTGATACCAGTTGTTAGGATTCAAGAAGATTAGAGCAATAAACATTAACAATTATATGCAGATTAAATAACCCATAAATAACAATGAAGAATAACACAAAAAAGATCAACATAGAATTTTAACATGGCTCACCCAATATGGGCTACATCCACAGAAACTCATCCATCCAATGTTTTTATTATCCAGTGCAAAAAAAATTACAATCTCATGAATTCCACACCGCAACATACATCCTATTTGTTTATAACAAGCTTTTTAGAAGCTTCTAGAATTAGGGTTTTTACAAAGTCATTTTTTTTCATTTGATGTGTTAATGAGAAAACCTTGACGTGTTAGTGGGAAAACCTTGACGTGTATAGTATTTGCATGATCAGTCACCACATACCCGATGGAGTTTTAAATTTTTGCTCCTTGTTTGTCACTCATGCCTTGCCTTATGTTGCTAGTCTTTCATGGTGTTGGAAAATTTATAAGGGTTGGGGTTTTAGCTTTGTTTTCAGGTAAAACCCTAGTGTTTGTTTTACGCCTTGGTTGGGTTCTATTTTGCTATTACCTTTTGAAGGATTTTAAAACAACTTATGCCCCATCGTTCTGTCTAGGCTTGGTCCCTTTGGTCTTAAATTTTATTTCCTCCGTGGGTTTTATTTTCCCTAAGTCTTGGTTGGTCCTGTGTTTCATCGTTTAAAAACAACTTATGTCATTGTTTTCCATCTGCCTAGTGATGTCCCCTTGTCCTTTAATGAATGTTTTATTTTGCAAAAGGGATCGAATTTGTGCTACCGTTGATCAAATTTCCTTTAGATATCAACGGTTGCCCGCCATCACGTGATCGGGAAGTGCAAGACTTTTATTGATTGCGATATCACGAGTGGGCGCCACATTCCCTTTTTGAAGGATGAAATCCGTGCGACCATTGATGTGTTGTCTTTTGATCTCAGCCATTCCCTGCCATCCCACGATGACCCCACCACACTGCTTTGGTCGATTGCGATATCGCGGGTGGGCGCCATGTGTCCTTTTTGCATGGCCGAAGGAGATCAGTTTGTGTGTCGTTGATCAATCTTCATCAGATATCAACGGTTGCCCACCATCGCGTGATCTAAAGTTGCAATATCTTTTCTAATCGCGATATCACAGGCGGGCACCACGTGTCTCATTTGATGAAGCCGAAAGAATAAGGAAATACATTAATCCGGCCTTAAATACATTAGAAGGCGAGTTACTAAAGTTCTCTCAGGGTGCACGTGTTTTAAATCGACGGATATGTTATAATTTGGATGGGAAAGCTGCTTGATGGTTAAGGATAAGGCTGGTGACTGTGTTGAAGGACCGAGATCATTGATTCTTAAGATCTACGGCTACCCACCATCGTGTGATCCAAAATTGCAAGGTCTTTATTGATCGCGATATTGCGAGCGACCACCATGTGTCTCATCTGGTGGAGCCGAAGAAACAATGAAATAATTTAACCCAGCTTTAATGTGTTATGTTGCGGGTTACTAAAATACTTGTGAGATGCACATGCTTCAAATCAACAAAGATGTTATGATCTCAGCGGAAAAGGTGCTTGATTGATAATGATAAGGCTGACTAATGTTTTGAAGGAACAGGATCACCGCTATTCAAGATCTACGGTTGCCCGCCATCGCATGATCCAAAGTTGCAAGATCTTTACCGATTGCAATATTGTGGGCAACCTCCACATGGATTTCCTTCGCAGCATATGGTATGGTGGGCCCTTTACTGCCATGTTGGTGCTTGCGTCAGCTTGTTTTGAAGGTAGCCATTAGATGATTTGATCAAACTGAAGGATCAACAACTATGATTTAAATTTGCATCAAATATGGTTGGAGCCATTCGTGCAGCGTGCGAGTGAGCTTTAATGGCTGATGAGAAACTTTTTGGCATGATTTGATCGACATAAAATCAATTTTCCTTCTTTTTTTGTATCACAAAGCATTCAACTATTTTGCGGAGCAGTTTCAGAGCCGAAGGTGGAATTGTGAGTCTACAGCCAGAATTTGGGATTTATGCGAACAAAGCCATGAGTTTATTTTTTGTGCCTCCCGGTTATTCTGCACTTGAATTTGGGAAAGGATTAGCTATGTTTGTTGATAAACATGTTAGGGTTATATTTTAATTATAGATTGTGATAAATTGCAATATTTTGTTTTGTAATTTCCTATCTCTGGTTAGTCCTAGCTATTTGAAGTGTAATGTTATAAAGAAGTCCTAGTTTTTCCGAGATGGCACCGCCAAAGTAGCATTCTAGCCAAGTTGATTATCTAAGAAGAAACATGTACAATGATTTCTTGGATTAGTTGCCCTTGTCAACAAATGATAGGAGGAAGGGATTGATTCTAATGCGAGGGAAAATTCTGGGGGAAGGGTTAGTATATAATTGCTCCAACATTGCCGATGCTAGGGTTCCTCTCACAGGCTTGGAGATGTTCAGATTGTGGTATGGACAGAGGAATTTTCCTCACCATTTTTCAAATGGATGGATGTATGACATGGGGAAGCTGGTGGTACCAAATGTTTTCCCTAATGTAGACCTACTTAGGGCAATGGCTGCAAGATATGACCCTGTCACATGAGTAATCAGAGATAATGAAGGAGGTGTTCTGCTGAGTATTAATAAAGAAGAGGTCCAACAGAGTTTTGACTTGAGTGAACCGAGTGAAGACTTGGTTCCTATCAATCTTGAGGAGATGAAGCAGGAATATGCAAAATTGAAGTCTCTTTTTAGAGCTAAGTTGCTTCCACCTCATTTGGCTAGGGCAGGAGGTTCAAGATTTCATATCAGCCCCAGTGACCAGGAACCTTTCAGATTAAATTTTTTTGCAAACCATTTCCTGGCCACTTTCTATTCATTGTGTTAGATTTTGGGTTTCAGTCCTGGTGCAGTGATGCCCATTGCTTATATGTTCATGGGGGTGCAAATACAACACCCTAACTTCTCTGTGACATATGACTTTTCCCCTTTCCTGGCTAAGAGAATACAAGAATGGTTGTCAAAGTTGTAGAAAAATGACACTGGTACTCAATTCTTTTGGTATTCTATGCTGATGCATATGTTCCTGTTCAAAATGCTGATTTCTTCTCTGAGAGGATGAAATTAAGGCAATTGGTTGATGGAGAAAGATTTCCAATACAAATATGGGCTGCAGATTTAACTTGCAATATGGAAAGCACTAGTTATGTGCAATTTGATAATTGTTTTGCTTCCATATTAAGGGATAGATTGATGGTGAATGTACCTAGGATCCCTGAGGAATTGCATGATTTCTTCAGGCCAAAGGGGAGGAAGCCATAATTGAAGGTTTACCATAACTAGGGTGACATTATCCCATACCCAGTTAGTATTGTCTTGAGAGTATATGGTTTTTAGGGATCCCCTCATATATTGCCATACAATGTGCCACCAAGAATGGGGTTTGCAGAAGTTATGTGGCAAATAGGTTGCATTCATGAGGACAACCTCATTGGGAGGGGTAAGGGAAATTTTTTCCCTGATTATACAGTGGTGTTTGATTTTGCATTTTCAAAGGGAGGCTGGACGCATTTTGATAAATTCTTTGATGATTACCATTTGAGATGTGGTCCAAAGCAGTAACATGATCCTGAGGGTTTCTTTGCTCTTTTTAGAAAAAGAATAAAAGCTGGCAAGTTTGTGCATGAATTCAACTTCCTTGAGGACCTGATTATAAATGAGTTTGACCTAAATAAGCAGGAGTTGAACAAGGAGAAATGGATATCTTATGATAAGCTATTAGATATTGTACACAAAATGGATCCCAAGTATGATCCATTGTTGGAGTTCAGTCCATACCATAAGAAAATTGATTTTCTTATGGAGAACTTCAAAGAGATTATGGGCACTTTGAGAACAAAAAAGGTAAACTTAGAACTAAGTCTGGGTGTACAAGAAAAGGGTGCCAGACCAATTGAAACAAGGCCAACATATCAACCTACAGAAAGGTGGCCCATTTATAGGAGGAAAAAGGATAGCAACAGTGATGAAGAAGAAGTGGACATAAAAGGAAAGAAAATTATGAAGGTACCTCCACAACTAGGTCCAAAATTCAAAGTGCCTAGGGAAATCCAAATTATTGATTTAGAATCATCACCGGAAGACAATCCCTCATCACCACCATCTGAACCAAGCCCTAAGAGGCAAATAATTGATCAACCACAAGAGGATCTGATGGATGAAATCATTGTTACTAATCAAGACATGCAAGTTGGTATGCCTTCCCCTCCTAGGCCAGCTGAATTGGTTTTATCTGATTTAGATATGAAAGGAAAAAGTGTACATGATGCAAGAATGGAAGCATGCAAGGAGTTTCTAGATGACAATACATTTGTAAAAACTCTTGTATTCTTGCAATTGGTATGGAGGATGAAATTTGAAGAGTATCAAGATAAATGTAAGAGGAGAAGAGAACTAAGACCTGGCAGGTCAGACCAAGAGAATGATGAGGAAGTGAAAACTGAATTAATGGAAGAATTCAAGAACATCACTCCTGAAGAAGGAAGAAAACTGGTGAGTCAGGCTGGTGTATTGATTCTGCCTGAATGGGACATTGCAGATGCTATAACATTTAATGCTATTCTAAAGTCCAAGCATCCCTTGCAAGACTCTAGTGAAGAAGAAGTCAAGGCAACACTTCAAGACTTTTCTTTTAGTGAAGAGTATGAAACCTTGGCAATTTGGGCATTGGCCCCACAAGGGAGAAAACCAGATGTTTCTGATATTAATCCAAATTTCAGAGGAGGATTAATAATAAAGAGAGCTTCAGAGACCTCAACCACTAAGGCTACTAATTTGATTGTGAATGTGGCCAAATTGCCCCAAAAGACTGTTGAATGGGAGGAGGCTGAAAAGAAAAGCCTAATGGAGAAGTATAACCTCTTGATTGAGGAATATAGCAAGATGCAGTAGAAGAATGTTGAGTTGTAGACTGAGGTGGAAAGGTTTAGGTATAAGTAGATTGGGGAGACATCAAGTGCTCCAGGAACTAGTACATTACCTTCCATAGCAGGGTCAGTGCCTCATGCTTCTCCAATTGTTTCCACACTAGGATCTCCCAGTTAGAATCCTACCCTCACCCCTTCTTTAGAGGAAATTGAAGAAGAAACAGAGTGCTCTGTTGATCTTACAAAGAAACAACTCTTGCAAAAAATTGATGAATTGTAGGCATCATTAAAGGTAAGTGAGGAGGGATCTCTTTTAAAGAAAAAGGATATTGTTACTACTTTCTTGAGGCATTTAAATGAAAAGGTTGATAGTAAATTTCTATCTATACATTATTTATAATCTTTGCTGTTAGAAGCAGTAAAGAATATTGATAGAGATCAAGAGGTAGTGATACCATTGATTGAAAATTGGATCCCTAGGGCCAGTGATTTGGATGTCATGTATAAAGCCTCAAGGTTTGATACAAATAATAGGCCCCAATCATTAAAGCCTACTCAAGTATTAGTTAATTCATTGCAGGGTTTTCAAACCCTACCAGATGATTTGAGTAGGAAGATTAGGGAGTTGGTGAAGAATTTCAATGATTGGGGTAACACATTGTTACCTGATATAATTGATGCGCAAGGGAAAATCAGGTCACTCCAATAATGGCAGGATCAAGCAAGTGAGGTCATCAATGATCAAATTAATTCAATTTGTGATGACTCATAGTATGATTTGTTGGTGAGCTATATGGATAAAATCATTAGTACCAACTCATTTTTGGAATCTTTTGAAAGGGATGCAAATCAGGTAGTGGTAAAATACACACCTTATAATGCCAAGGTGGATGAGGTAATTAATTTTGACTAGCTGACTGATGAAGAGTACCAAAAATGGGTAACTAAATATTTGACTGAGGAAGAGTAAAAAAAGTGAACTACTAACAGGTGGCAAATCAGATGTTGCGGTTGCAACGGTTCCAGTTTTGTGTTGATGGAATTCTCGGCACGGGTTTCTTGTGGTTTTTGTTGTTGCATCAACTTTCCTCAGCTGATATGATGAACAAGAATATTCTCCAAGGTGATGGCTATTGTAACGATTTTTGGAATATCACCAGGTGCTCCAATTGGCTGGTGACATGTGTACTTTCTTGCCCGATGCTTGTTTGCTCCTTCATTCTCTATAAGAAGGATTTCAAGGCCAGAAGTATGGGTTAGCAAGTTAGATAATTTTTGGTCGAGTCTAGGTGAAGTGGCAGAGCAATTGTAAAGTCTGATGGTTTTTTAGAGAGAAATGCAATTTAGGTTTTGAGCCATTCTATAATAGGCTTTGAATTCATGGGGATTTAATGTTGTATGATAGTACTAGCATTTGAGTTGAAATGATAAATACAAGCTCATGTCTCTCCATTGTACATGCATATCTGAACTTTGAATGAAATAACTAAGGATTGTTTTATCCATCTCACTGTTGTGGTGTGTATGATTCTATTTTAGCTTTAATTCAAGGAATTAATTAAAATGCTTGAATGTGATTATTGGCGGATATGTTCTGTATAAGGATTTGATAAGTAGTATTGGGTTAGAATGCATACTGATGAAATTGTAATGCAATATTGTCAGGGATCTTATATGTCGTGTATTAAATATGTCATAGACCTCTAGATGCTTATGAATTTGACTCCTGCAATGGATATATGGCACTGATCTAAGTTGTACTTATTTGTGTAGTTTAGTATTTGTTTGTCTTTTCCTAGCGCTTGCTACAAATTGCAAATCAATGACTATCTTATACAATGGATTGTGTTTAGTTATCTCATGCTCTAGATAGTTGATATTGTCTATGAATAGCCAATTCTAGTTGATATTATCCTATCGTGTTGAGCTATTAAGTGAGATGATATGCTATTGTTAATGTTGTTTATAATAATGGTGCAGAGGTTGTAAACACATTAAGGGATCACCCTCCCAGGTCTTGTAGAGCCTGAAGTGTAGGAGGCTTTTTAAAGTCCTCGTCAGTTGGTCTAGGTCCTTCAAGTTGCCTTTGATTGGAATTGGCAATTCCATAGGTAGATTAGAAGATGAACCTAGTTACATTGTAAAAAGAACCAACAATACCAACAATATGTCCTTCAATAGTGTTCAAAACCCACTTTTGGTGCCAAGGACATATCATTATGCCCTTCTCAGATTTGTTGGTAACTTGTTGTTTCTATTTTTGTTATCATAATAATCTGTATTTCAAGTATTAGGTCATACAATTGAGTTTGTTAATGCATTTAAATTTATCTCCCAAAATAGCTAATCAATCATTTTTGTCATAAGAAAACAACAAACCTTCCTAATAGAGTTGACTCACCTCAAGGTTGAAAGTCAATCCTACCCTTGGGAGATCTCTTTTTCTAATGAAATTAGGAAAAGTGGAAGTGTGTTAGATCATACCATCACATATCAAAGCCCATTACACCTTTCACCCCTTTTCATATATCTCATTTTGGTGAACCTGGCATTCTTACACTATAAGCTTTTTGAAATTGGAAGTCCTTCAAACCCTAGATCTAGGATTTGCATTAGTTTGCATTGCATCTCATTTAGGGTTTCAAAATTGTATTAGTTTTCATTTCATATAGGGTTTTAAAATTGCATTTGCATCCTTTAAAATCTCAAAAATCCAAAAAATTACATACATATTGCATTCATTTTACATAGTAGTCTGCATATTAGTATTTTTCAATCATTTACATTAGAAAATTCAAACAAAATTACTTCTAAAAAGTTGTCATTTAGCTTGTTATTTGTCATCAAATTGCATTTGCATCTAATCATAAAAATATGGAAAATTGTAACTGAAAAAATCTATTTGCAACCTGAAATAGAGACCTTAAACATTAACTCAAAAACTCATACTTTAATTTTTTCAACCTCTATGCAAAGGACCATTTGTCCTAGGGTGAATTTGTCCTTGTACAGGTCAAATTCCAATTTTTTGGGCATTAAATTGTCCATGTCTTCTTTATATCTTGCTATTTGCATATCTCAGTTTCAGTTTCTGGAATTATAGTTTTTTTGTAGTTTGCATTTAAGTCAATTGGTCAAAATAAGTGCATTGTTCAAAATAAAAATTTGCATTCAAAAGATATCATTTTCAGGTTTGTGCATTTTAAATCAGTAAATTATCATTTTTTGCAATATCTTTTCATGTACTTGCATTGTGTGTCCTATTTCTAAGTGCTTGCTATATTTTTTACACTTTTGGTTTGGTGAAACTTGTATGAGTATTACAACCTAGTGTCTTATTGCTAATGCTTCAGTGAAAAATAATTTGATACTCATGTCATCCTATGTCGGTACATCCACTATGGATCTTGGGTTTTCTAACTCTTTCACTCATAGTGTTGACACTAATCAACCCATGTTGGAATCCATACTTGAAATAACATGTCCCATGACCTCCAATCCCACTAATGTTGAAACCATTGTTGCTCATGTTCCTCAAGAAAACTTGCAAAAAAGGATAAAAGCCTTAGGAAAACTTCAAAACTTTGTGAGTGTTGAATATATTGCTAGTACTACAGTTCCTATCATATATAACATGAGATGAATGCTTGACACTGAATTGGGAATAGAAATTGTGTGTAGCCTAACTCATGTTATTGATGATCATGTTCCTATAGTGGCTAGTTGTGCTCAAACTTTGGGATACACTCAAAGTCAAGGTGGAAATCCTGCCCTATTCCTACATATACTCATTCAACTGTTACTACAACAAGGAAACCAACTAGCTGTAAAGTGCCTTGCCAAAACTGATATAAAACTCCCAAAATTTTGCCTTAGGAATTTTGACAAACACTTTTCTTGCAACCTTGTACTTGTTGGTAAATGATTATAGTTTGTTTTGAATTGCTTTTGAGTGATGCAAATGTGATTTAAATGCTTTGCAAATGATGTTAAACAACTAGCAAATGAGCTGAATGAAATGCAATATATTTTTGTATTTTCTTATGCATATAGATGATTAAATTAATGCAAATTAGCACCTACAATTGAGAGACATTTTCTGAAAAAATTGGCTACTAAACTCCTTATGCCTCCAATAATATTGCAATAGAATGAAAGTGTGTACAAACTGATTATGAAATGCATTCAAACCTAGAACATTTGAGTTTATGCTCTTTTTCCCAACATGAACATGACTGAAACTATAATACCAATCTATTATGTAAAGGACAACATTACATATGCAAATTTTATAGCTATATTATGATTGCAATTACATTGCCAAGGTGTTGATCAAGTTAGCAAATGATCCCTACATGAAATTGTGTCTAAATGCAATACAACAATGAAATGAGAAACCTGGTATGAAATGGCTGCCAACACTAATTAAGTCAATTCTCCTTGTTGAGGCTTCCTTTAACTCCCAAAATGCAGTGACTTTTCTCCTAAGTGCCAAACGATGCTTAATGAATTTTTCTAGATTTTTAAAAGCCCTCCTTCACAAAATCATCCCTTCTTGATGAAGCCGCCCCTTCCCTTGCCTGACAAAATTTTGTATAAATAAATGCAGCAAAAATAGGTCTCCAAATTGGTGTAGAAATGATTGCCAACTCGATAGAAGTCAATCCCTCCAATGCCCACAAAATTTTGATGACTTAGTGAAGAGTAAAGAATGAAAACATGATTCTCACCATGGTTGGTCAATCTATTACAATAGTTTGATATTAAAGTGAAAACTTCAAAATAGCTCCCCAAATTCTCCAAATTGAATCTCCAAAAATGATATAGCAATACCTCAGCTACTATAAATCAGACAAACTCATAAATGCAATTATAAACCAGCAATTGCAATTGATTGAATCCTCCAATGAAGCACACGTAGAAACCCTGGATGGATTTCTCAACTCCAACTAGGGTTGATCTTTCAAAACCAAATATGGAACTCTAGAGTCTTCAAACCCTCAAGAAAATGCTAAGCATTTAGCTTCAACTTTTTACCATGCAGGTAATGTGTAATGAATTCCAAATCAAGTGTGTCCAAATGCTTAGCCAACAAGTTCTTAAATAGATTTCTCATTTCCTTTTCAAGAAGCTTCTAGAAGAATATTATTTTATTCCTCAAGTGACTTTTATTATTTTATTATTTTATTTTAAGTCACTTAAGTCACTTTATTATTGAATTAATTAAATATCAAGTCATCCCTTTTGATATAAAATTTTATTGGAATAACTTAATAAATAATTAATTTAATAATCCTCTAATTTGGGGACATGACAGTCCTCCCTTCCCAAAGATTGCTTGTCCTCAAGCAATCCACAACTATCAATCTAGCACCTATCCACCAACCACCTGGATCCCAAATGATCCTGAAAAGAAATCCAAACAACAACTCCTGTGTGTAGTTGATGCTCTTATCATTATCAAGCCTTGTCACTCTGTGAAACCAACTGCCTGAAAAGTCAACTCTTGGATTCCAAAATTGAAAAATAATCTCTATATAAATTGTGCATAGGGATCTCTACCAACTTCTAATTAGTGAACTCAGATATCCCATAATTGTGGTGATGAACCTGATGCATCCATGCTATTGGAAAGCCAACACCTACCACTTTCTGTTGTGCCACTCTGATACCCCCTAACACCAAAATGTAGCAAGTCTCTAAGTCCTGAATCAAGAAGCAATCAATAGGAGAGAAAAAAGTAGTAGACTTGTCAAACATGGACTCATCACCAGAAGACGAAAACATATCATACCGGAGTGAATCCAAACATCCCTTATTCAACCCACCTCTCTGCACCAACAATGACTTAGTCAAGTCCTGTGTATGTAGGCTGAAATCAAATTGATGAGCACACCTCATGATGCAATCAAGATGATACTCTTCTGATTACGCCAATGGAAAACTAGAATAGTCAAGTGTACTCCATCCATCATCAGAAGAAGACCCATAACTCAAAGCAGTATGAGTTG
Organism: Sequoia sempervirens; assembly: GCA_007258455.2. Taxonomy (NCBI): domain Eukaryota; kingdom Viridiplantae; phylum Streptophyta; class Pinopsida; order Cupressales; family Cupressaceae; genus Sequoia; species Sequoia sempervirens. Next base: position 71,974,072 of record VDFB02000007.1, read on the forward strand.
GTCTTGCAGTAACATCATTTGATTGAAAAATTACAAAAGTGGAATGAAGAATAGAATGGATTGAAGAGGACATAGGCACATTAGCATTGGCTGCAGATGCAGGTGTCATGGGTAATTTGAGCATTAGACTCTACATTGGCACTATAGAGATTGAGATTGGACAACCTTATCGGGAGGAGATGATTCCTTCTAGGTCTTGCACGTTGGACTTGGAGAGTGATCCAGTTTCTCTCCAGGTAGTAGATGGCATTCATGATGATATCCTTCTCACTCCTGATAGTGAGTCAGGACACTTGCAGTTGCTTTTTGAGAGAGGACTTGATGGTATTGCTCCATGTACTCATCATTACCCCGCTCAGCTGAAACATTAGATGATGACATGCTATCCTCCTGAAGAGAAGATGAAACCTGTAATTTCTCTTGAGGAACTTTAGTGGCCTCCTGTTCAAGACTATTTCCCAAATTTTCCAATCCCTTTTCCCATTCTTTCATTATTTCCATCATGTTATCCTGTTGTTGAATCCAATCTCCTATCACAACTTCTATTGTCTTGTTAAAAGTGGCCATGAAACCCAACTGAATTTCTGATTTGCAAATGAATAGCTGATACCAAAACCAATCTACCCAATAGGCTGGTAGGTTCACTAGCTCTGATAACACTATAAAGTGCCTTGCCAAAACTGATATAAAACTCCCAAATTTTTTCCTTAGGAATTTTGACAAACACTTTGCTTGCAACCTTGTTCTTGCTAGTAAATGATTTTAGTTTGTTTTGAATTTCTTTTGAGTGATGCAAATGTGATTTAAATGCTTTGCAAATAATGTTAAACAACTAGCAAATGAGTTGAAATGAAATGCAATATGTTTTTGTATTTTCTTATGCATATAGATGACTAAAACTAATGCAAATTAGCACCTATAGCTGAGAGACATTTTTTCAAACAATTGGCTTCCAAACTCCTTATGCCTCCAATAATATTGCAATAGAATGAAAGTGTGTACAAACTTATTATGAAATGCAATCAGACCTAGAGCATTTGAGTTTACACTCTTTTTCCCAACATGAACATGACTGAAACTATAATGCCAATCTGTTGTGTAAAGGACAACATTACATATGCAAATTTTATAGCTATATTATGACTATAATTACATTGCCAAGGTGTTGATCAAACAACAAATGATCCCTACATGAAATTATGTGTCTAAATGTAATACAATAATGAAATGAGAAAACTGGTATGAAATGGCCGATAGCACTAATCAAGTCAATTCTCCTTATTGAGGTTGCCTTTAACTCCTAAAATGCAGCACCTTGTCTCCTAAGTGCCAAACAATGCTTAATGAATTTTTTCAAATTTTTAAATGCCCTCCTTCAGAAAATCGTCCCTTCTTGATGAAGCCGCCCCTACCCTTGCCTAGAAACTTTTTGTATAAATAAATGCAGCAATAATAGGTCTCAAAATTGGTGTAGAAATGATAGCCAACTCAATATAAGTCAATCCCTCCAATGCCCACAAAATTCTGATGACTCAACGAAGAGTAAAGAATGAAAACATGAGTCTCACCATGGCTGGTCAATCTATTATAGCAGTTTGATATTAAAGTGTAGAATTCAAAATAGCTCCCCAAATTCTCCAAATTAAATCTCCAAAAATGATATAGCAATACCTCAACTACTATAATCAAACAAACTAAAAAATGCAATTATAAACCAACAATTGCAATTGATTGTATCCTCCAATGAAGCACAAGTAGAAACCTTGGATGGATTTCTCAACTCCAGCTAGGGTTGATCTTTCACAACCAAACTTGACACTCTAGAGTCTTCAAACCCTCGAGTGAATGCTAAGCATTTAGCTCCAACTTTTTTCCATGCAGGTAATGTGTAATGAATTCCAAATCAAGTGTGTCCAAATGCTTAGCCAACAACTTCTTAAATAGATTTCTCAATTCCTTTTCAAGAAGCTTCTAGAAGAATATTATTTTATTCCTCAAGTGACTTTTATTATTTTATTATTTTATTTTAAGTCACTTAAGTCACTTTATTATTAAATTAATTAAATATCAAGTCATCCCTTTTGATATAAAATTTTATTGGAATAACTTAATAAATAATTAATTTAATAATCCTCCAATTCGGGGACATGACACTAGCAATGCCAATCTAACTTTGGGTATGTCCACTGAGAATCCTTTTAACTTTGTGAATTCAAACATCATATCTCAAAAACCCATTACCTCTCACAAACTTATAATTCATTTGTCCTCCCAACACATATACACCTTCACCATATTCACCTCCATCCTAAAACATAACCAATGATTTTATCCTCAACCAAATTTTGCAAAATGTTTCATCCCTCCAACAACAAAGTTCCACATTAAACCAAAATCAAAATGGCCAACCTTCACAGTATGTCAAATAAAACCCATTGTCATCAGAGATATTGATAGCACAAATGCCACAAGACATAAAGATTCCTAGATTTGAGAAATATGGTGGCAAAAGATATCCTAGTAACCATGTCTTGGCATATACAACTTTACGTAGTGACTTCATTTTCGAAGGCAAGCTCTTGGCTAAGATTTTTCCTAGATCCTTGAAAGATAGATCCTTGGAATGGTTTTTCTCCTTATTGAATAACTCAATTAGTTAATTCAATGAACTTATTGATGCCTTCCTCAACCATTTCCAAGTGCACATTGGTCCCAAAATGGCCTTACTAAAAACAAAGATGAAAAGGTCATTGATTTCATAGAACGTTATCAATTGCTCTACTCACAAATCAACATTAAGATTCCTAATGTCGATCTTCAAAGAATGTTCATTGAAAATTAAAAACTTGTATTCAAGATAAGCTTGGGATGATGAGATTCCCTTCCTTCACTCACTTGTGCAAAACTCTTTGTGACCATCAAAATTCAGTTAGTCATCGTGAAGCGAAAACTTCCTCTAACCATCCCGAAAAAATTTGAATTTGTGCCTCATAATAATTTCTAACCATTCAAGAAACAAAATAAGGTATTTATACAAATAAATATACCTCAAAAAAATCAACATGATGAGTCTCAAGTGATTTCTATAAAAACAACAAATCCATATCAATTTAGGGATAAGAAGAGACAATTTACTCTGTTACACAATACCAATCATTCCATCATGTTGCAACTCTTGGGTAAGAACCTAATTACCTTACCTCCCATTAGAACCCCTGACACCACTAAGCCTTTATCTCCGAAGTACAATCCCAGTGTCTGTTGCCATTATCACCGATAAAATGGACACAATACAAAATGATGTATGCATCTTAAAAAAATTGTACAAGACCTCATTGATTCTAATCACATCCATATTGGTGGTGTTAATGATCAAGGAAATACATTTGTTGCCCCACCCAACCAAAATTTACAAATCTTTACCAATCCAATGCTAAATCATAACATCTCATTTGTTAAAGCTAGTAACACCAAGAATGATGTGATGAATGTTGACAATATGCAAGACATGAATAATGATAACATGGGTGATTATGGGTACATAGAAAATATGGTTAACTTCATTGATGTTCAACCTCATAGGGGTGAAACCAAAATGTCTCTTGAAATTAATTTCTCACAAAATGACATAATTAAACATGCACCTGATGGTCCTCTTACATAGTTGGAAGAATCAATGACAAGCCTACCAATGGGATATCAATTGATATCATGTGCGTAGAGAGAATGTTATCACTGGGGAATTCTTATTTGTGCATGAAATTTATCAAGATTCTTATGAACAATCAAAAGCATGGATCAAAACATATAATGGTTTTGCTTGCCCTATTATAGGTTTGATCACTCTTCCATTAAAAGTTGGACCAAAGCAATTAAATGTTTCTTTCTTCATCATCCCATCGTCAGACCAATTATATGTGAAGCTAGGCTATCCATGGCTACGCTCCATGGATACCATCTCATAGATAGTGCAAAAATGCTTAAAATTTCCATTTGGTAATGAAATTTTCACTATGCATCATAACAATTATAATCCTTTATCTTTCCATGGGAGTTTCTCATTGGATTTCTTTTGGACCAAACCTATGGAACCTATTAAGCCTCGTGAGGACTTCTTTTTCAAATCTTACCAAAATTTCAAGGAAAAGCACATAGCAGAATTATATCTTAGCCCTCAACCCATGATTGAGCCTCCTATCATTGATGAAATCATGATTGAACCAAAAGCCCTTCTAAGTAACCAAGACAAATCCATGACAAATCCTCCACCTATTTCCTATAAGAGACCAATAGACAACCATACAATTTTTATTGTGCCTCCTAAGATCAAACAAGTTATAAACCTAAAGAGAAAGTGGTTGACCAACCCTCGATGGTTCCTTTCATTTCTCCCTTGCGAGAAGAAAATAAACCTACAGTTGATAAACTCGCTCCAACAACATACAGCTTGAAAATCATACAAAAAAAACCAAAATGCTAAAGATCATAGGTGTAGACATTGTGTTATTGGTTATAAGTTAAAAGAAGAGAACAAACAAGAAAATCAAGATCAAACACCAACTTAAAAAAAGCATAATGATTCTCTACCTTTGACATAATAACACGAAACCTCTATGGACATTATCATTAAACCTCCTTCTGTGATTAATTTGGATGATGAAGAGATTGTTAAGATTGATGAGGAAGTGCATAATGAGCTGAATTTATTGTTCTTATCTTCCACGAGCTTAAATGACAACCTTGATGATCCTCCTAGCAAGATTGACTCACCACGTGTTGAACCTAGTGATTTTCCTAGTACGACACTCGGTGTTTCCCCTTTGGCTAGTTATCCACCTCGTGTATATGATGAACAAGATTGGGATGTAGATTACTTGCTTTAGGTTGGCTCACATGTTTCATACTAGCTTTATGTCTTTTCACGTTCTTTGCATGATTTCATGTGTGTAATGTGATCCCTGTATCATGCTACTTGGTGAGTCTATGTTTGTGAGCTTTCTTTGGATGACCCTTATCACTTCGTTGGTGCAAGAATACAAAGGAGGTGAATATGTTGTGAAATTATTCTATTTGTATCTTCATTATTCTATATATCATTACCATTTCCTTTTCACTTGTCTTGTGCTTTACTTTTGGGGACGATGAAAAGCGTTGAGAAATTTAGGTCTTTTCATGTTGACCCAAAAGGCTTCTCCTTTGTTTTCACTCTCTCTATGTGGAATTCTTCCTTTGTGCTCATTATTCCATGAGTTATTTGGGGAATGATGACGGCTCCAAGCTCAATTATATCACTGTAGAAAATACACACACTGACCCCAAATCCATGGATCCCTTATGTGTTATCTTAGGATTGCATATGGGGGGAAACCTCCTTCTATGATGTATCTTCCTTTGGAAACATATGTTTTGCATAGGGATTTCCAAATAAGCTCTCATGTATTGGAATTTATCATCTTCTACTTTAAAGAAATTGCTCAAAACATGGTGTTTAGCAATTTCTTTAAAGTGGGGGGCATTATGCCTCCCACTTGTTGCTTTCTTAATGACATGACCTTTATTCAAAGTGTGGTCTTCTCAATTCATGTGATGTGTCTTCTTGTTGGTGACATTAGGTTTGATGTCCTTCAAGAGCGTGACCTTTTTTGGCATATGACATTCCTCTTAGTGGTAATGCTATGACTTTCATTCCCTAAGGTGTGAATCTTTTATCTCTCAACTAATCCTCTCTTAATGGTGATATCGAGTGGGATGTTCCCTATATTGAGACCTCTCATGAACTAAGCAAAACCCCTTTGACTATCCTAAACTAAATCTTGGCCACCAAGCATAATACAACTTGCTCAAGCTAGTGGTGACTTTTCATGAGTTTCTAGCATAATGCAACTTGCTAGCCTTGTAAAGCCTATGACCATCTTATGTTGCACCTTATAAAAGTTATTAGGGAGTATAACTTTTGGTATGGTTGATGTATGGGAGCTTATAGAATTGGCATGAATTTCCCATCTGCCACCTTTTTATGGGTACACACCTGGTGTATATTGGGTTGCACTAGACCATTGTGTGTTTCTCATATTACCTTAGGGATCACCTAGTGTATATCAAACTACTCTTTCCCTTGTGAGCCTATTCTTGGACAAACAGCTAGGCTTGATCATACCTTTTGGAAAAATAGTCGAAGCTTGATCCACCCACTTTTCCTCTTTGCATTAACTTTGACATTGTATGATGTTGTATCTTGTGTCACTACTACATACATATGTCTCTTTGTGCCTTTGTTGGTTTTCCATGAGATCTTTGATCTTGGGGGATTGATCATCCTCCTTGGCCCTAGTTATCTCATCTTTCTAACAACTGTACAATTAGACCTCTCTTGACTTAGTTGTCTACTTTAGTGTGAGTTTGAGCATGGGATCATACTCTCACTAAAGTGGGGGCTAAATGTAGTGTAGAAAAATGTAAACCTTTACATTTTCACACTATGTTTGCATCCCCTTAATTAATTAGACTTAATTAAGCTTCTAATTACCTAAATTATGCATTCCAAAGCCTTATTATTCTCATTTTTTGAAAGGGAAATCTATATTAAACAAATTCCTACATTAGTTAAAATACCTTGGAAGTTGTGTGTCCTAGATTTAGGTCCTAGGACCCATTCACCCAAGGGCGAATGGGTCCCCTTTAAGTGTCAGGACCCAATTTTTAATATGTTTTTGACAAAAATTTAATTATTCAAATTCATGTTTCAAATGTCAGCTTGCGAAATATATTTTTTGGGAAATTAGATAAACACCTATAATGACATAGTTATTATCAATTCAAAGCTAAGCATTAATAACATGCATAATACAACTTTCACAAGAAAATATTATTGTCAAGAACATTGAAGAGCAACATTATCAGTCATCTATGACAGTAATCAAGTTCATATCATCATGTCAAAGTTCATGTGTGTTCATGTCATCTTGTGAAGGATAATATGCATTGTTGATCCTAAAGCATCTAAGTATTCAAGTATCCAAAAAATTAGGCAAAGATAGATCAAATTCTTTGGAGTGATGTGTTAGAATTCATCCCTCTAAAGGAAACCATTAAGGGTTTGATTTATAGGTGAAGAATGGTTAAAGATTGATCAAAAGAGAAATTTTGCAAAGTTGTCAAAGTTGTCATCATTATTGTCAACACACAAAAACTAACCTACAATTTTATTTTTTTTCTTTTAGACAATCAAACCTGGAGAAATTAGAATCTTAGATCCGAGATATGAGGACTGCAAAATCATATTTTGAACCCCTATATAGAGACTCATTTACCCTAGGGCGAGTCTGTTCTTCAACAGTGTTCAAAACCCACTTTTTGTTATCATAATAATTTGCATTTCAAGTGTTAGGTCATACAATTGATTTTTTTAATGCATTTAAACTTATCTTCCAAAATAGCCAATCAATCATTTTTGTCATAAGAAAACAATAGACCTTCCTAATAGGGTTGACTCACCTCAAGGTTGAAAGTTAATCCTATCCTTGGGAGATCTCTTTTTCTAATGAAATTAGGAAAAGTGGAAGTGTGTTAGATCATTCCATCACATATCAAACTCCGTCACATATTTCACTCATTTTCCTTTATTTCACAATGAAACTCTACATTCAATTGTTTCTCATGTTTTCTACATCTAAGAGGTTAAATTTACAGACTTGTGAAGATATCTTAAGCCCCAAACAAGGCTCCCAAAGATGACCATTCATTATAGATATCCCTGACTATTGGAATACCTCCTTGGAATGTGAAAGGACATTAGTTTTGGCTCCAATAATTTTCCTCCAACTTGGGCACCCAAAAATGGAAGATAAACATTACATTAAATGCAATAAATGATGGAATAAAAAGAGACACATGTTGCCTCATTCTAAGCTCCCACTTGGAGAATACCAATAGTTACTCATTTATCCTTTTCCTTATATTTTATTATCCCATTTTAGGCATGTACATGTGGAGAAAATAATATTAAATATTTATGTCCACAACTCACATTTATCGTTGCTAGTGGACCCATCACCCCTTATGAATATATTACAAACAATGATGATAATTAATATTATAAAATATTTTCCTAATACACCCTAAGTGCCTAGAGACACTTTCCAAGGATGTTGGAACCATGACATAGGATTTGCAAGGTGGATAACACCTTAGTCCTAACATTCCCCATCTTTTTTTCCATACTCCACCTCCCCCATCACTACATCTTTCCCATTCACCTTCCATCAACTCCATTCTTGTTACATTCTTCTCACTATCACCACTCCCCTCTTTATTCCTATTTATTAAATACATCATAGCCTCATTATATACTCTCATAGACATTCTCAACCTCATAGATATTGTACAGCCAAAAATCGGGATTAAACAACATGAACCAATTAACAACAACCACTAACTATAAAATTCGAGAAATCCAAGTCTAATCTATCAATGAAGCACAATATAACATAGAAATCAATAGATCAAATCAATATACCTTCCTTCTTATGTCAACATTGAATTTTCTCCATTTTTCTTCTCTATTTTTCCTTTGCTCTCAAATTTTATGTGTGCATTATTATTCTTAAGCTCAAATGAATATGAATATGATAATGATAGACAAATATCAAATATTTGTGGTTCTATTGGTGGTTCGCCTTCAAATGAAGATGAAGGTCTTTTCTATAGAAAAGGATGATTTGAATGGACGATCAAGATTGAAAGATGAGCTGAAGAGATTGATGGTGGAGAATCAATGAGAGGAATTGATTGATTAGTTAACTAACTGCAACTAGTTGCATGATTTTAGTTAACTATTTGCATGAATTATTTAACTAATTGTAGGAATTAGTTAAGGGAATTGATTGCTTCATTAACTCATAATGAGTGGGAGTGAAATGAATTGATTGATTAGTATACTGAAATTGATTAGTTAGTGGACTAAATAGATGGATTAGAGAACTAAGTGTAAGTTTTAGTTAGAGGGTAAGTTGGAAATGCCTGAGATTTAATAATTAATTAAATTAATTTATTATTGAACGAATGTGCAAGTGGAATTTAATAAATAAAATAATTAATTTTATTTATTTGGACCTAATTAGTCCCTTGCCTAATTTGGACCTACTTTGGTACCCTTGCATTAAATACTCTTTAATTCATCATTAATAGGCCTCTAAGACCCATTATTTCAGAGCTCGAGGCTTATTTCAACTAGAAACCCAACAAAATCATCAAAAACACTTAAAATTTTAACAAACCACCCCAAAAATCTAGGGTGGGACTCATATGCCACCTTGGGCATATGAGTCCCCCTAGGTGGGACCCATACACCAAAGGTGGCATATGAGTCCCCCTAGGTGGGAACCATACGGTGGCATATGAGTCCCCCTAGGTGGGACCCATACGGGACCCATACGCCAAAGGTGGCATATGAGTCCCCCTAGGTGGGACCCATACGCCAAAGGTGGCATATGAGTCCCCCTAGGTGGGACCCATACGCCAAAGGTGGCATATGAGTCCCCCTAGGTGGGACCCATACGCCAAAGGTGGCATATGAGTCCCCCTAGGTGGGACCCATACGCCAAAGGTGGCATATGAGTCCCCCTAGGTGGGACCCATACGCCAAAGGTGGCATATGAGTCCCATTTGGGGATTTTTTAGGGTTTGAGAGGGAAACTCAACTTTTTAATTCAAATTTTTGGTTGATGTCAGCTTTTGAGATTTGAATAACAGTAAATTAGATGTTAATGCATATATAAGAAAGATTCTAAGTCATTATTTAATCTAAGCAATCATTTTCAAGAGCAATTTCAAGATCCAAGCATTAAAAAGTCTTCAAGCATTCTTTCACAAGAGCATTCAAGTTTCAAAAGCAAGTAAAGTTGAAGTCTTGGAGAAGCATTAGAGTTTTTTTGTAGGTCTTCAAGCTCACTTTCATCTAAGATCTAGCATTTTTAAGGGTTGATCATGGTTGTCTATGGTGAATCATGATGGATTCTAGGTTGGGGAGATGCAACTAGCCATCAAGCCAAGCCTAATGACTTGTTTCCTAAGTGGTTCCATCCTCCATTGTTACTCTACTTTTAGCCTAAGGAAGGTACAAGTATTGTTAGGGCTCATTTAGATGATTATATATCTCTCAAAGTGAGTTATTTATCTTCATGTTTCATTCATGCATCTCATTCTAGCACATTAGAATAGGGTTGCATTCTATTTTAGATTTCCTAGTCTTAGACACACTTAAGGCTAGGGTCTCTGCTCACATTTACATTCAAGTTTCATTATTTATATCAAGGTTTAATTACCAAACTAGGGGTTTGACTGAGGAAAACCCCCCATAGGCAAATCAAGTCTATATTTTGTTTTGTAGGTATTTTTACAGGTTCAGACACAAAAATTAGTTTGGAAGGGAAGAATAGAGATTGGAGCACAAATCTGAACTTTGAATTCTTGAAAAAGTGGAATAGGACTGATACGCTAAAAGTGGCGTATGAGTCCCACTACAAGCATTTTTCTAGATCTTCGGAGTTTTAGATACCCTTTTTCTAGAAACCAGTTTCTGCCCAGAAACCCTGATCTGGGGCTAATACACCCAGACTAGAATATGAGTCCTAGTGTGCCTAATTTTTAGGATTTTTAGCATTTCAGGCCTTCAACCAGTCTTCTTCAAATTTCTAGGTGCACACATTTCATCTTGCAACTTTTTGTTTTGATCCACATGCATTTTTAGGTCATTTAGTGAAAGATTACATTGCACTAGGTTTAACTATTAGGTCTTGCATTTCATTTATCTTTCCAAGACCTAGCTTTTGGTGCACCCCTCATACGATTAGACCCTAGGAAAACCCTATTGCATGATCTCTTTCTCCTTTACATACTTTAGATTGAGATCTTTAGGGTTTCCCTTCAATGAGATAATTGCGAAAGTGGGTTTTTCTCTATGTTCTAAGCCATACGAAAGCCAATCCCATTTTTTGCTGTTTCAAAATAATATGAAATTATTTAATTCATAATAGAACATGAAATTAGATAGTAAATAAATAATATAATTATTAATCATAAGGAAAGGATGATAATTAGTGTAAAAGTCTTGCTTGCAGACTAGGCCAATTTTGAGTGTCTACAGGTATCATTGCCTCCCTTAACCTTTCCATCTCAACCCATTTATACCCCACCTATTACCACTCATTCCCCTATTTAGGTCCCTACTATTAATCAATATGATGCTTGATAGCATCATAAAGAGACTTGATGAAGTTCAACATAGAGTTAATATAATGCCCCAAGCTTTTCCCAAAGACATGAATGATTACTAAAATATATGAATATTTTTTAATATAATTTTAACAATACATCTTCATGCATTAGAGATGTTATGACATTGAGCAATGAAACTCATAGCACATGTCATAAATACATAAAGCATAATTGTACAACTAAAAGAATTAACTATATTAAATGATGACTTCACCATGACAACCATGTAAGAGGGTAGAGCTTCCTCTAATCATGATGATAGGGCATAATACCAAGTTAACTAAATATTTCATGAACAATAAATAATAGAATGAGAATGGACCTCTATTTCTAAGGCCAAGGAAACATGAGCATCGATTCATCCCCTCCAAATAAACCAAGACACAACTACACATCTAAAAAAATGTGCAAATATTTGACCATGATGAATGTTAATTAGGAGGCTGCATGATAGTGAAATCCACCTTTCATTCCAATCAAACATGAGAGTGGTTGTTTCCTCACACAACACAAATTCCAACAAAAATGGAAGAATAAGTAAAAAAGGATATCAAACATGTCCAAACCAAGAAGATAGGAAGTGAAATCCACCTCTCATTCTAATCAAACATGAGAGTGGTTTCCTCACACAACACAAATTCCAACAAAAATGAAAGAATAAGTAAAAAAGGATATCAAGGATGTCCAAACCAAGAAGATAGGAAGTCAAGGTAGACCCCAAGGATCAACATTATTTTAGGAATTATTTTCAAAAAAGGTCATCTAGTATTCACTATTATTTTTTCTCCTTTTACCAATATTGTGCCCACCTCATGGTAGACATAATTCACCCCTTTTTGGTAGAATATGTGAATTGAGTAGGGGAGAAGAAAAATGAGCTAAGTGGGGCCCCATTTAACTCAAAATTTTCTCTTGAACATGGAAATATGTTTCACTAAGATTCAACACCACACTTAACCCTCCACAGAAAATTTTAAAATATTTGACACACCTCCTAAGGTAATAGGTTCTACCCCCATAAATTTCCAATAAATAAAATCCAAATGGTATAAATACTAAATAACCTATACGTAACAAACTAAAAAGAATTGTGTGAAAGAAAATCACACCAAGGGGATATAACACACCTAAATATCATATAAATTATTTTAATACATTAATAATTGCACCAAACTCCATGAGTCAAACCTTTACAACCTAAGCTAAAATCTAATTAATCTAATTAAATTATACGATCTAATCAACCTAACATAGCTATGGATGATGCTATCCAAGAACTATTATCAATGAATTACAAGAAAATACATGTTTTTAATAAGTTATTTTTCACCCCTACTATGAAAAACATGTTTAGGTCATCAAAGACCCCCATAAAATTTCCATTCCCACAAGCTAAAAAATGTAAAGGAAAATTGAAGTAAATCCATCCCTTTATTTAAATCTACAAGTTCTATAAAATACAGTATCAATAAGCCTCATAAATTAAAAAAACCTCCCACCTATTGATGCATGAAATTGAGGAATGAAATGTACTATGCAATTGATATAGGAGACATCAAGCTTAAGGAAAATATGTTGGAAATAGGATGCTATTTAATTGCAAGTCCTAAACATTAATTATTTCATGTATCTCCTAGATTCTTGGAATGTGTTCAACAACACTAAGATTAGGATGAGATTAATTATTTAGATGAAATAAATCATGAAATTGACATTTGTAGTTATTCCTAAATAATAGGAGCATGTGGGTGCACACATGGTAAGGTGAAGCTCACCTTGTGTTTAATTAACTATATCGAGTAATAGTTAACACTTTTGAATGCATGTAAAGATCCTAGGAGTTAGGATTTGATGTTTGCATGCTTGAAATTCAGTTAAGTTCAGTTTAGATCAGTTCAGTTCAGTTCGGTTTAGTTCAGTTTAGTTCAGTTCAGAATTAGTTTAGTTTAGTTTAGTTTAGTTCAGTTCAGTTATGGTTCAGTTATCTTTAGTTGCATGCAAGTGCATGTTGCATGCATGTTTTTTATTTTGAGTTGCATGTAGTTAGCTTTGGTTAACTTGGAATTCATGGCTAATAACTTGAGTTGTATGACAGATAGCAGGGACTACCTCCAGTTAACAAGGGATGACCATTCTTGCATGAATGGTGTTGAGTAAATGTTTCAGTTAACTATAAAGCACTTGGAGCCAACTTGGGCGCCCAAGATGCTTTATTAGATTTACCTCTCATGCATGATAAGATATTTCTGAAGGCTCAGTTAAGTAGGATTACTTAAGGGCGCCAACTTTGAGGAAGAGCTTTGGAATTATCAACAGAATGAAGGTTGAGTTGTAGCTTCAGTTTAGGACGCCCAAATGGATGAAGCACATGTTTTAGCATTGTTCTTCATGAGATAACCCTACTTGCATGAGATATGGAGTACCTTTTAGGGATAGGGCTTGTGCATTGTAATTGTAATTCATGTTGAGTTTACAAAGCTGATTAAAGCCTATTTATCTCAAGCAAGTTGAATAGAGTTGTGAGAGTTTTTTATTGTAGGTTGTGAAGAAGATTGGTAAAGACAGAAGAAGCATTCTCAAGCAAGAATTGGAGCTATTGTAATTTAGAGATTGAATAATAGAATAATTCTTGGTGGAGTTTTTTCCCAAAAGGGTTTCTCCACAGTATATCTTGTGTGATCTTTCTAATATCCTATCTAGTTCTTCTATCAACTTCTCTCTTCATTCTACAACAGTAAAATGAATTAATCAAGATAATCACCCACAAAGAATATATGTAACAAAGACAGAGCTTACTTAGATCAGCAATATTAAAGTTTTACAGAGTATTAAGCTAAGAAAACACGTCATTTTTCAACATTTGGTATCAGAGTTGAGGTTGGGTAGAGTATTGGGACACCTTTCTCTTAAAATATTGGAGGTTTTTTGGACTTAGTGGGAGCTTTTATTATTTTTGCTATTGCTGATTTAAAAAAAAAAAAAGGTTTGTTATAGAGGTCATTGAGAGCTTGGATTCACAGGTTTGGTGTGAGCTTATGACATAAATGGGGTTTTGATTATGTGCATCATGATTCCATGGGATTGCTCAGTATCACGGTTCAGTGGGAGCATTTGGCAATGAAGTGGATTCTTGGTTGTAGGATGGTTTTGTTATTATGTCATGGTATACTCTTGATTAGCGATTTAGAGTTGTGGCATAATACATGTTATGATAATTATGATCATGAGGAAATATCTGAAATTCCATATACTTTTGACAGTAATGGTTTGATGTTTATCTTGTTGCCATGTATAGCTCGGTATCACAGTTCAGTGGGAGATTTGGTAGGATATAGTGATCTTCATGAAGAGGATGGTAGTCACGATGCCATGTGTGACTCGGTGCCATGGTTCAGTGGTAGTTGTTGGTAGTGACTTGGATGCATCATTGGTAAGGTTATCTTCATGTGATTGGAGATATGGTTTCTTGGTTTAGAGTATATTTGCTATGGATGTCATGGTTTACTCTTGATATGCATTTAGAGTCTGGCATATTACATGGTTCTCTTGAGACTAGGATGTATAAGTATGTTATGATGCATGTGATCTCCTAAGAGGAGATGGTTAGATCATGGATGTCATGTTTGTGTTCCTGATTCATGATTGGAGCTTTGACAATGATCCTGTGTAGTTCTCTTAAGTTTTGGGTACATTAATCATTTGCTTGATTAATTCATGAAAATGGTGTGTTGCATTTGGAGTTTGGCATGGATTGGTTGGTTACAGGTCCTCATGGATACTTGGAGAAATAGGTGAGGCTGGAGTTCTCTTATGGTAAGAGACATTTGTTGGAATGGTTACTTGTAAGATTTTTTTTTTAATAGAATAGATCGAGGAGCCTACACCTTGGTTGAATGTGAATTAAACACACTCGGTGGTTTAGCATACCTCTAAAGAGGTGTTTTGGATACAAAGACTTTGGAAAGGTATTGGTTTGGTTGATAATGGGAAGGTATTAATTGATAAAGTTAAACACTTTAATTAATGTTACAGATTATCTTATGAAACCACACAAATAAGTTCTCTTGATTTTAATCATTTGCTTGGGAGCTTCATGATTCTGCAGGTTGCATTTGAAGTTAGCATGGTTTGATTAGTTGGTGCAAGAAGGCCATTCACCTTGAGTCTTGTACTTTTTTTTATTATTCCTTGTTTAGAATAATTGCAATGTATAATGTCAAGTGGGAGAATGTTGGAAATAGGATGCCATTTAATTGCAAATCCTAAACATTAATTATTTCATGTATCTCCTAGATTCTTGGAATGTGTTCAACAACAATTAAGATTAGGATGAGATTAATTATTTAGGATAAAAATAAATCATGAAATTGACATTTGTAGTTATTCCTAAATAATAGGAGCATGTGGGTGCACACATGGTAAGGTGAAACTCACCTTGTGTTTAGTTAACTATACGGAAAAGTTAACACTTCTGAATGCATGTAAAGATCCTAGGAGTTAGGATTTGATGTTTGCATGCTTGGTTCGCTGTCTACCAGATCAGTTCAATTCAATCTCGGTTACCGTTGACCGAATAGTTTAGTTCGGGATTTTAGTTCGGCTTTAGTTCGGGATTGGTTTCTTATCTTTTCTGTGCATGCATGTTGGTTATTTTGAGTTTCATGTAGTTAGCTTCAGTTAACTTGGAATGCATGGCTAATAACTTGAGTTGTATGACAGATAACAGGGACTACCTCCAGTTAACAAGGGATGACCATTCTTGCATGAATGGTGTTGAGAAAATGTTTCAGTTAACTATAAAGCACTTGGAGCCAACTTGGGTGCCCAAGATGCTTTATTGGATTTACCTCTAATGCATGATAAGATATTTCTAAAGGCTCAGTTAAGTAGGATTACTTAAGGGTGCCAACTTTGAGGAAGAGCTTTGGAATTATCAACAAATGAAGGTTGAGTTGTAGCTTCAGTTTGGGATGCCCAAATGGATGAAGCACATGTTTTAGCATTGTTCTTCATGAGATAACCCTATTTGCATGAGATATGGCGTACCTTTTAGGGATAGGGCTTGTGCATTGTAATTGTAACTCATGTTGAGTTTACAAAGCTAATTAAAGCCTATTTATCTCAAGCAAGTTGAATAGAGTTGTGAGAGTTTTTTATTGCAGGTTGTGAAGAAGATTGGTAAAGACAGAAGAAGCATTCTCAAGCAAGAATTGGAGCTATTGTAATTTAGAGATTGAATAATAGAATAATTCTTGGTGGAGTTTTTTCCCGAAAGGGTTTCTCCACGGTATATCTTGTGTGATCTTTCTAATATCCTGTCTAGTTCTTCTATCAACTTCTCTCTTCATTCTACAACAGTAAAATGAATTAATCAAGATAATCACCCACAAAGAATATATGTAACAAAGAAAGAGCTTATTTAGATCAGCAATATTAAATTTTTATAGAGTATTAAGCTAAGAAAACACCTCATTTCTCAACAAAATACACCCACCTCATGATATAAACAATTAGTGCTACATAAAGATCATTATCTATTACATGATCAAAGTTATCCACACTTAAATTAAGGTAAAATTTCTGACATTGGTCCCATTAATCCTAACAAATAACAAGAATCATACCGACCCCCCATTGGTCTTGGATCTAAGAGAAAAAATCCTCCCCTTTGGGCCCAACTACCTTTGTACCAATTGGGATTCTCAACACTATCATCAAAACCACACCTTTTCTTGAACACCCATTTAAAACCAGTAGGTTTATGGACTCTTTAGTCAAAAGTACCAAATACCATGTATTTTTTTTCTTTAATGCAACCATCTCTTATGAATGATACCCTAATAAAATAAAATTATCCCCTAATACAATAACAATGGTAGGAAAAATAAGAGTCAATTTCATAATAAAGGCTTTACCCACATAAATATTTGAGATATTTCTTATGAATGCTATCTCAATTTTGGTAGTAAGCAACTTGACCCCTTCCATGGAGACCTCAAACCAAAAAATGTAGAACAAAAGGCGTGCATGAGATGTAAACAAGAATCGCAAAGAAGAGATAACAACCTTTCCATCAATAGTTTCTCATTCGACAATATTAAAATATTTCAATTTGTTTCATTTTAACAAATGTTCTAAATGCATGAGACATCCTTTTTAATATTAATAATCATTGTTATTTCCTAATGGGTGATGAGAAATAAATAGGTTGAATATCAATTTTTGGGAAACTCAATCTCTATTCAAATATTACTTAAATGGATGAGATATAAGGTGTGGACTACAACATGAAAATCTAAAACTTATATGCAAATTTGAAAAATTAAGTTGTGTTAATATGAAATTACCATGATTAGATCCATGTTCTTTTGTTGGAACACAACTATCTACTAAGAGGGGGGTGAATCAGTAGAGTCAATTAAAACTAGTCCTTTAATACTTTAATGTAAAATAAAAGCATATGCAAAGATCACATAGACATAGAAAAACATTACACTAGATGTACGTGGAAAACCCAATATAGGAAAAACCACTGTGAGAATAGTTGCTAGGATCTACTGTCCCAATCCAACCTCACAATTAAAACCTCATTGGTTACAATGTTTAAGGGAACCAACCCTAAGGAGACACCAATCCCCTGATTTAAGAGAACCAACTCTAAGGAAGCACCCACTCCCTAATTGAGCACCAACTCAACTTTCTAATGGCACCAACCAATCAGATTTGTGGAGCTACAAATCTAGTTACAAAAGTGATTTTAATGAATCCAATTCACCGTTACAGGTCTAATCTGTAACTATACATTATCTTGGTTTTCTCTGCTCTATTTTTTGTTCTTCAGAACACTCTTTGTTCTCTACTACTATAGGAACAATTCCTGTTCTACTAATCTTTTATTAGCAACTCATTCTCCTCTCTGAATGTGTATCCTAGATATGTATCTACATTTGATCTAGGTCTTCATTAATGTCTTAGTTTTGTTGAAATTTTATATCTTTTCCTTGAGCCATATACACACTCCTTACTAAGTTATACATTCTCATCGTGCACACACACTTCTCTTAGCATGCTATATTTAATGACAGGTCTTCTTTTTATATGCCATGTGTAGTACCCCTCCATTTATGCTTATGTTTTTTGTTTGCATGTTTTCACACTGTTAGACTTTGGTACTTTGGTTTGGATATTTTGATCGCTGACTTTGAGCGACAGTGGATTCACTTTGTGATATGATGATACATTGTATGGTGATAATTAATTTCTGACATGCTTTGTAATAGCGTAGATATTTCCTTCAAATGTTATTGCTATATTTATGTTTATGGTGGATTAACTGTTATTTAATTTGTCAGTTTGATGTGACATGTATTGGTGTGGAGAACGGAGTTGCATCACTCGCTTGCGAGTGCCCTGTGATTTCTATGATTTTCTCTGCATAGTGTGTTTGTGCAATGGATTATATATATATGCATGTTATTTGTTTGATTGCAGGATTGCAGGTACATGACACCAACTCCACCTGGTTACTCAGGTCTGAGCGTGTCAAGACTCAACAGAAATGTTGATTGGGAGGTAGTAACATGGTTTATCCTAGTCTAGTCTTAAACCTAGTCACAGTATATTGTCAGTTTTAGTTTGGAGTCTTTGGTGGTCTTGTTTGTCCCTGATTGGATTAATTGTTTTGAAAGGAAAATTTTATCAATTTTATGGTAGTTTATTATTCTTTAATTTACTGTTGATTTAAATTAATTTTAAATGTTGAAAATATAGTTTTACATTTTACTTAATTAATTAATTAGTTTTTTTGGTTAAGTAATTTAATCATTGAGATTAAATTCATTTAATTAAATAAATTAATTAATTGAATTAAAATTGCTTTAATTGTGTGAATAGATTTAAATTTGAAATTAATTATTATGTGGGAAATGGTATTTTTAATTGTTAAATAAATAAAGAAAAGGGAAATTTGTATTTTGAAATTTGAAAATTTTAAATTATTTAAAAGCATGCAAATCTTGAAAAAGAGGAAAAGAAAGATTTACCGGTAAGTTGTTGGAAGATATTTTCTTCTCGACATGTGTGCCAGTGGAATTTATTGCTTCTTGTTGAGAATTTTCTCGGATGTTATCTGGGATTGGGGAAAATAGAAGATTACCTTTTCTTCATGGGAAATGAAAAAATAGTGCTCTGTTAAAAATTGCTTTTGAGAAAAATTTGTGATTTCCCTTGTGAATTGTTGTATATTTTTGGAAGATCTCTTTGGTTTGGTATTAGCTTCCTTTTTGAATTTGGGTTTTTTGGAGAAGCTTTGGAGGATTGCACGCAATAGGCAACAGAGGCTCTCTTCTACAGGCAGTTTTTAAGCTACAGGAAAATAGGTACTTTCCTTTGTATTTAATTTGTTTTCTTTAGAAAAGATTGCCTGAGGAAATATTTGTTTTGTGAAAGCTGTATTTTTTCTCGGAGATTTTTTGTAGAATAATTCTGTAAAAATTTGATTTCCTCTCTGTGAAAATTATGAAAACAAAGTATTATAGAGAAATCAAAGAGCAAAACAAAGATTTATTTTAACAGTAGAAAATCTACAGAAGAAATTGACAAAATCTTAGAAGGGTTTTATGTTAAAATCATCTGTTAAAATTGGTGATTAATTTGGGGTTTTATAATAAAAACCTCAGTGAATGAATTTATTAATTTGGGAATAAATTGTTCAGATTTGAAGCTTTTCCAATTTCCTGTTGAAAACTTTGTTAAAAATTATTGCCCAGTTACAGTATTATATTGTTATTTAAATTTTATATATGTATTCATATATGTATATATATTAGTGTTAAATATACATACACATATACAAATACATATATAAAATTTATTTATTTTAAATAGTAGTGAATTTTAATGTTTAAAATCGCCGTACGCGAATTCATTCCGTCATAATTTTTGAGATTAAAAAAAATATATAAAAATGAAACCCTGTGTATTTTTATGGCCGCGGGGGTTTTTCCCCACAGTTGCCACCCTTAAAGGAGGCGACGGTGGGAGAGGGCTACGGCCGCTCCCACAGCCACCGCCCCTAAGGGAGGCGACGGTGGGAGCAACTCCCAGCTCGCCACCCATTACACAGGCCGACCCCTGTATGGAGCCGTCGCCTGTTGTAACAGTGATGCCGGCCTGAGTGTAAAGTTTCGGCTTTGGATAAAATTTAAAATAAATTCCTTCCTATTATTTAAAATATGAACTTTTATTTATATATATTATGATTTAAATGAATTATATATATATATATATTCAAATAATGTTTTATTTAATAGGTGTATGGGATGCTTGTGAATAAATATTCTTTAAAATATGATTTTAAAAGAGGATTTAGTATATTTATTTTTATGCGAAATTGAGAAAGTTAAAAAGAAATTTAGAATAAATTATTGCAATTTTCTTTATTATATGAGAAAAGAATTACAATTAAGTTGTTATAGTTTCTTGCTAATTCTTATTAAATGATTGGATTTAGTAAATCCGAATAGTAGATGTTTATTTTTCCTGATTTGCTTTAAATTGTATTTTCTTTTATTGGGCAAATTGGGCATGTTTTAGATGTACAAGTCGTCCAGATAAGTTGTATAATGTGGGAGTTGTGATTGTTTAAGTAGAATTCTTGTGTTGACTAAAGGTTGTGTACATGGTGTTTAGACACCTGATTTTATGAACATAGACTTGATGTTCATTATGAAAAGTGTAGAATTATATGTTGTATGTTTGTACACCTTGTTTACTTTAGTCAGAGAAACTTAGATTCCTTTGTTATTTTTAGGGGAGTGGCTCTTTGTGAGGGCCAGCACACAAAGTGGTGCCAGGGTAACTTACAAAGAGTTAGTAAGTCAGTGAAAATTAAACAACACAGTAGTTAGATTAAAATTTTTTATTTGTTTATTATGCCTCACTTATAGACTCAAGAGCTAGTTCAGTTTTGAGTATAAGATGAGAAGGCCTGGAATGGAAAATCGATATCTTGTTACTTTAAAATATATTCGATTTCACAATAGTTTGCATGTGGGGCCTGGTTTCGTAACAGGTTACCAGGGTAACCCAAGTTGGGGGCCGAAACCTAGGAAGAAACACTAGGGTAACCTTTGCAACGTTGTGATGACACTCCACCTAAAATAACAGTTTACCTTGTGTACTTAGCACATTTGATTGTCTTAATTCTGGAAGCAATGTAACCATCAGTTAGTTATGTACTTGTGTCTAGGGTGAATAGGTTATGTCTAGGTAACCTTATTACTATCTCCTAGCATGGGGGGTGGACCTACGAGTACCACATGGTTGGGTGGAACGTGCACCTTACTCCGTTGGGTCCCTAGTTTATGATCATGTTAACGAGAGCTTCATGGAAGGAGAGCTTGTACTTGGATATATATGTATTTTCTTTATTACATCATTGGAAATCTTGTATTTGAAACATCCCTCAATTGTTTATGAGGTGAACATTTGAAATATGTAATTGTAATCTATTATTTGATCTACCTCATCTGAAGAATGAGTATTGTAATGTTATTTCAAATGCAATGTAAGAATCATATTTGTACTTTATACAATCATGAATAGAATTCAAATGTTGTGCAATGTTTACTTTTAAAGTTTATGTTAATTAAATATATGCAATGCTAAATACTAAAGTCGTCTATGGAATCTCAAGTAGTGTGATGTCGCGTAACTTAGAGAATGTATGCAACTAATTAAGTTAATATTATTACTTTAAAATTTTTTTATTTCACTTTCATAGACAATTGCAACATTCCTTAGGTTACAAGACGAGGCATTACACCATGTGTCACCGCTTGATTTCTTTATATCAAACCCTAAATTTGATATGTATGATATGATGCTCAACAAATGACCATACTGCTTACATAAGTAGAATATGATCTTATCATTGCTTGAACATCTATGACGTTGTTAAACCAATCAAAATTAAACTTTGAGTTATTGTGGCAAATCATATTTTTTCTTCTATGTTGAGCTTCATCACTTGATTGCAACTTCCACTGATTGACCATTGATAAAATCATATTTTTGAATACTGGCCGTAGATCTCCTTCTTCATGTCATGATTTGATGGTTTCTATTGTTATGCCTCAACTTGAAAACATAATCATTAGATCCGATCTTATTTGAATATACACTGTTGATCTATATTGCACATTGTTGGCTTAGGGAATTTTAGTTTCACACTTAAAGAATGATATATGTGATGCAGTTGCCTTTTGACACTTGTCACCATTTTGCATATCATGATTTTATCCTTGTTCGAAAGACCTGGAAATGAGATGTTGTATTAGCCATCAATCTCTAACTTCTTGCATTGATCGTCGATCTTCTCAAGTAGAGTCATATGCTCTATCCCATTGGAAACGTGGCAAGATTCTGCAATCCCATAATAAAAATGAGTGGGCCTACCACAAGTACTGTGAATGAGCAAAAAAATATTGATCTATAAGCTTTGATTACCTTCGTTGATTGATCTAGGATAAAATATTAAGTATTGAACTTAGGAAATATTAACATCTTTGATGCTCTACTGAGTTGGTAATAGGAGGATGAGGGGCCAAATATAAGATGACTTTGAAGGATTAAGTCATAACTTAAGTGACTGGCAACCACCTATCAATAGTCAATAGATAAATAGAAAATTGAAGCACTATTATTGATAACCCTTTAGGGTTTATCTGTAAGCCCTAACCATACAAGAGAACAAAAGTAATTATTTTTTGAGCTCATCATTTATCATCTAAACTTGTGGATCATACTCCTATAATGTGCTAAAAAACCCATAATAGATATGCTATCTGTTTTCTCTCCAAACCTCTAGAAACAGTGTTTGTAGAAATATGACAACTTTTCATGACAATATTTATAACTTTTTATGCAACTTTGCAAATTTTGCAAAACATGCTCTTCTCTCCATCAAAATTCACAATTCTACCTATGACTGATCCTCTCAATCATCACTGACATCCTTAGATATCATTGATCACTATGTTTGCCTTATGTTTCCCTTTTGACATCAATGACCATCATATTGCCAATATCCTTACATCTCTTGTCCTGACATCTATTGCCAACATCTTTATTATGCCAAAAATCAGCCAACATAACATGCTTATGAACACTACCTTATGTGAAATTATAACAACAATATATAAAGAATAAATTCACAATAAGATAGAAAAAATGTGGAACAAATCAAAAATACAAGACCATCACATAAGATAAGATTTATGTGGAGAAACCCTTGTGGGAAAAAAATCACCAAGAAGAGAGGCCAAGTATGCATTATCATCAAATAAATGAGATTACAATACAATCACTTACATTCTCCTATTTGGCTCCAAAATGGAAGCACTTGTGTACCTATGAACAACCTCCTTATGCCTCAACCTATCCTTGTTGCTTTAGAGTAACACTGCATTCAATTGTTTCTCATACTTTTACATCCAAAGATTTGATTTTATAGATGTGCTAAGAGGTCTTACACCCAAAATAAGCCTTCCAAAGATGAATTTTCAATCCAAATGACCCAACCTTTGGAAATACTACATGGAATATGAAAGGACACCTATTTTTGGCTTCAATACTTTTCCTCCAACTTGGGCCCCCAAAATTGGAATATAAACATTACTTTAAATGTAATAGATGATGGAAAAATGAGAGACACCATGTTGTCTCTTTCATGGAACCCACTTGGAGAATCCCAACAGTAACTCATTTATCCTTTCTTTATCTATTTTTATCCCATTCTATGCTTCAACATGTGGGATAAACAATCTTAATTATTTGTGTCCATGCTTCACCTTTACTGATGCTAGTGGACCCATCACCCCTTATGAGTATTGTATAAACAATGGTGAGAATCAATATTACAAAAATATTTTCCCAATACACCCTAAGTGCCTAGAGATACTTTCCAAGGATTTTGGAACCATGACATAGGATTTACAAGGTGGATGACACCTTAATCCTAACATTCTCCCACTTGACATCAAAATTGTAAATACACACATAGGTTCATCACAAAGAAGGGACAAAAATCCCTTAGCCAAACATGTACCATCTGAATCTTCACCATGCTCTCATGCTCCAACAAGATACTTAGAAAAGAAACCATGATAGCCACCATCAAGAAAAAAATTCCTTACATCCTCCAACATGCCACCTATGGAAGAAAAAGGAGCATGCCAAGGTCAAACATATTAGCTATCACTAAAACTTGCACCAATATTTACATAAACACAAATATCAAATGCAAATGATAACAAAGGCTCTGAGTAGCTTCCATATTCATACCACCTAGAATAGTAACCATAACAAATTACAAGTCATTTTGAATCTAACCATACCTCAAACTAGTGTATACCAAACATAGATAGAACTTCATGCCATCAACATACCAACCCAAAAAAATTGCAATAAAAAGTCTTTGTATATCCATCCTCCTATCTTAATGTAACATGCAAATGTAGAAATGGCCACTAATAAGGTCTACTGACAAGTTTTCATTAACACTAAAATAATATCATGGATATAGATAGTCCACATCCAAGCACTAGTACAAAAACAACAATATACGATTAAAAAAACTACTAAAAAATGCATATAAATGGCCAAACATGATCATGTGACCATTAGCAGTTTATTGTCAGTCATTTATAATGCGACTGAATTGATGACTAAACCATTTTTAGTCATTTATTGGTTTTTTTTATTGATCGATTTGGTAGTATATTTAGTAGTTGATTTAGTCATTGATTGTTGTAATATGGTCACTTATTTAGTCATTTTTTATTCACTGATATATTTAGTTGTTGATTTAGTCATTGATTGTTGTAATCTGGTCACCTATTTAGTCATTTTTTATTCACTAATATATTTAATTGGTCACTTATTTAGTTGTTGATTTAGTCATTGATTGTTGTAATCTAGTCACTTATTTAGTCATTTTTTATTCACTGATATATTTAGTCGTTAATTTAGTCATTGATTTTTGTTAACTGGTCACTTATTTAGTTACTTTTATTCACTGATTTCAGTGCATTGGTAATGTATTTAGTCATTAATTTTAATTATCATTTTGATCAATTTGGTAGTATATTTAGTCATATTTATTCACTGTTCACTTATTTTTGTTAATTGGTAGTATACTTAGTCAATTTAGTTATTAATTGACATTAATTACACTAGTAGAATTTGGAAAATAAATGACTAGGTGACTAAAACTTTTAGTCACATCAACTAAAAATGACTAAATTCTACTCATTTTTTGCAACTCAACTATAAATGAGTAGATAAATGACTAATTTGGTCATTGAATAAAAAATTATTTAATCACAAAGTATTCTTTCACATGAATAGAATGCTAGTAGATATTAAGAAACAAAAGAAAACCATTATGCAGCAACAAGAATTGGCTGAACAAGCCTACTTTATTGATAAAAAAGAGTGGCAAAAAGAATCCAGTTTGAAGAAGGCCTTGAACAGGAAATAGTTGCTAAGGAAGGACAAATTAAGTTGTTGTCTACTCAGGTACAGAATACTCAAGCTTACTCAGATTATCAACACCAACTAATGGAGCAGTTTCAAAAGAGGCAGCTTGAGGGGAGTTTCAAAGAACAGAGAGTTGTTGCAGAAGAAGAGGAACCCACTGATCAAGTTAGTTCATTCACCATGGAGGAGACTAGAATTCCAAATCTGTTACATTTAGCTATGGAGGAATATAGAAAGAAACAACAACAAATGATTGAACAACAGGAAGACATTGGAGAGTTTCTGATTGATGATAATCAACAAGACAATGGGGCCTTGATTCAAGAAGAAAAGCCTAAAATTAAACTTGATATTATCCTCCAAGTTGAGAGATTTGATAGTTTTGAACATATTATGGATGAGAAAGATAACATGCAACTTTATGAAGAGGTATGCACAAATATCATTGAACAGTTTTGTTCAACATTGGATGACAAAGAGGCAGACCAGCTCAAAGAAGTTGATAATCATGGTAATCTAGAATAGTACGTTCACAAATTTGAACAAATGCTGAAACACCAAGAGGAACACAGTCCTGATAGTGAGTTTGTTCCCTTAAGTCAAGAAATCTCTCATGAACATGATTTGCAAGGTCATAACTCATTGGAGGAGCTTCCATTCCATTGTGCAGAGGAGTTTGAAGTTACATCATTACTTGAACTTTTACCTTCCTTTGTTGAAGAAGAGGACAAGCCTGAATTAGAATGTCTTTCTTTGAATGATAATGAGAATTATAGGCAGCTTCCTTTCTGGTGTATAAAAGAGCTAGAGGTTGATGTTTTATTGAAAATGTGTTGGAGGAAGTCATCTTATTGTTCTCCATTGAAGGAATGGATGTTCATTTTGGAAAGCATGAGCATACTGAGGAGGTTACCACTTTTTCACGAATTCATCCACAAAGATTAGATCTTTTCAGCCATCAAGGAGATAAAATGGCAGTTCATGAGCAAGTGATCAAAAAAGACAGTTTCAACTTTTCCCTTACAAGAGGCTGCCCTATTAGATATTTAGACCAGATGGAGTCCAATACAACACCAATGATTAATCATGCACTCATACATGAAGGTACAACAAAAGATGTTATCAAGGATGCACTGACAGCCAAACAAGAGTATGTTCAGTTCACTTATCATCCATTGTTTGACAGTACATATGAATTATTTAGTGAGGTAAGTGAACTTATTCACCTCTTTCAAGAAGTAGTGCATCGTCTTGTTAAACATTTTTTTGTGTTTCACTTTTACTCAGTTGTCCTTAAGCATGCTAGTCATTATATTTTGAGAAGAAAGGGCAACTATTTCAGTTATCCTGTGAATGGTTTGTTTGACCAATTTCTTATTGGTTAGGTTAGAATAGGTTTAGTTGCAATATTTCAATTCCCTAAGTGTTGTTACAACACAGTTAGATAATTTTCCTTCTGTAGTTTTCCTATTTTTAATAAGTTTCCAAGTGATCTGTTTCTTGAGTTACAAATGAGTTACAACCATATGCAAAGCTGTTTTGGGTCTATCTCTAAGTTTTTGAAGTGACTCCATGCCCAATGGACAAGTCTAGGCTACTGGTTTGCATGTTTAGCAAGCAAACATCCAGTTGATGTCGCCAAAATGTTACTGGATTTTCACCCATTGCTCAATCAGGTAGAGCCTATTGATATTTAAAAGAAAATAGTACATTTGCTATTCCCCTTACATTGCATTCATTTGTACAAATGAAATAGCTTGAGAGATTACAGAAACATAAATCATTGCATTTATATGGATGCATGAAACATAAGAAGTTTTTGCAAATTTCTTCTGAAAAGTTATTTTATTGAGTGAAATATTCATTTAACTCACACAAGCCGTGAGTTTAACTATTACATGTTTATTCAATGCAAATCAAAATTAACATGTACATGAATAAGTAAATGAATATAAAAGAATAGCATGTAGGGAGGGTAACCAGTCATTTCCTGTGAATGACTGGTTATTTGTCGAGTCTTCATGGCTGGTTGTCATTCAGTTGTCCTGGTCTGTTCCTAGCTCCTTAAGGTTCCTGTTTCCTAAAATTAATCAAAAAATGAATTAGAGCAGCACTCTAAGCAACGACAAGTTACACACCATACATGTTCATTTACCCATACATGTATAAGTTAGTCCTGATCCGCATTTAATAAACATGTGCATTACAAGTGTCCCAAAAAACCATTGAAATTTTCAAACACACGTGAAATGCACATATGTTTTTCTAATCTGTTTGTTTCATGTGCAGTTACAGGTGCAGATATGACTTAAATCAAATATGAGTGGGGATAAATGTGGCTCTCATAAGGGTTGAACTTAGCTCATATAAAGTAGTTTTCAGTACAGATTGCATTGCTCATTGACAATATGAGAAGTTTTCAAGGAGTCATCAAGGGGCAGTCCTAATAGTCTTATGACTATCTGAATTACTTTATTCAGTGCAATCTATCAAAAGAGAGACATAATCAAGGATTTATAAACAGTTTGAGAGAAATGAAGAAAGGTAACAAGTAAGGTTTCTTGTCATTATAGAACATGCAGGGGTAAAGTATCTTCTTTAGCTCCCACCAAAGGAGGATACATATTACACTTTGCCATCATTAAAAAAAAAAAAACCAAATTTCCACAACACCATGACTTGATTGTAGAGAGCAGTAAGATTATCCTTATTTCTAAATAAAGTGTGGTCATTGCCCAAAAAGCAGGATAAAAGAAAGTCAACAGAGACAATAGAAGGCAGGACATTGGGAGCTTGCACCTGCTAATTCAGGAGATACTCTTTATCATTACATTATCACTGTAGGTAGCAGATTTTGCAACAGTACACATTTAAAGGTGATAAATTTCTCATGTTGATTTTAAAATAAGAAAGCACAACCAATACTTGTACATCTTTTGTGCAATGTGAGTAAGATAGTAAGGAGAAACAAGGATAGGACACAGTGATTGAGAAGCTCTTTCTTCGACTGTTCACTCTTTCATAGGGTTATTCATATTATAATCTTGCACATTCTCATCATAGTAAAGGAAATATGAAATGGCTGGCTGCTATTACATCGCCATCAAAGGGGGAAACAACCTTTTTATTCTAAAATGCAATCAAAGTTACTCAAAAGAGTGCACATATGATATAATAGTGGAAGCTTAAAATTTCATCTAACGGCTATTGAAAGTGATATTTCATCATAAATATACACCATGAGGGTTATAAGGTGTTGAATTAGAGAACAATATGAGGAGCGATCCTTTCTTAGCATCATAATCATTATGAGGGCACAAATTTTCTACTATACTAATGAAGCTTATCATTGCTACTTAACTGATGTCAAAATTGAAGATAACAATGTTATGAAATAAATAGGATATTGACTCTTCATAATTAGTGATCATAGCAACGAAAACACTGATGAGAGCTATGTCATAAACTGAGACAACAAGCAGTGATTGAAAAGTTCAGTTACCAAGTATATGTCAAGATCATGGAATACAGAGGATAATTCTCATGGCAACTTCAAATGAGTTATTACAAAAAGAGCAATGATATTGCATCTTGAAAGATTCCTTAGAGATAAACGAATCACATCCAAAGCTAGGGTGTCATGTGGAACCTTTATACACAGTCTGTGGGATTCAAAGAACCAGAATAGTGAAACAATAGGAATTACAAAGAAAATCATTTGGGGTTTGTTGTTAGAACAAATGCAGAGAGAATAAGAACTCGGCCTAATGGAGAAACATAGAGCAAAGACAAGCAAAAGGAAAACTATCAATCTTATATGTGTAGTTTTGATTTTAAAACAACACCCAGAAAACTCAAAGGCCGAGCTCGAGCGTTCTATTCTTAAGGTGTTGTATACAATGAAGAAACCCAAAGGAGGCAAAACATTGAGTATTTTGCATCAAATACAATGAATGGATGCACAGGAATTTTGAGAAACAAACATCTGCAGGGAATAAAGAAACCCCGCGGCCTATGAATGGGAATAACTCCTGTTTCAACCAACAACATACATTATAAAATCACATTCATATTATGATCTAGCATGATTTTATAATAAGAATGCAGAGCGCCATTAAGATAGAAAAGTGCAATGAAAGCTTCAGCCTGTATATGGTGGAAACCCTCAAGTTTAGCAGAGTACCAAGGTGAAACTTTCAATAAGGAGGAGTAATATATATAAAAGAATATGCATTTTATTGTTTCCTTGCAGGGTAAATACAAAGTTGCATCGAGCATGAGAATGCATAGAGACATTTAATCTACACAAGCTTGGGTTTCCCATAGAAAAGCAAAAAGAGTGCAAAGTTTGAGTGATAAAGATTTACCTAGTTTGACCTTGATCTCTCTTTAGGATCTGCATATAGAAAGCTTCAGGATAATCATAGTGGCGCCTTCTTAGCAGAGCAACAATTCCAAAAGATGCAATGCCAATATGAAGAGTAGAGTAGGTGTTTTCCCATGGTTTTGAGTTAGGGTTCCAAACCCTAGGAAAAAGGCCGATCACATAAAGTGTTTTTGCCTTTCTTTTAAATTTGTGAATCAAAACTAATATATGCCACAGATTTATGCTTTGTGTAAAACCCCATATCTTTTCTCTTTGGGAAAATTTCATAGTATGTATCCATTGCTTTCTTAATGCAGATCTTTTTAATTAATTGATGATTTATAAATCATTTAATTAAAAATCCTATTTTAAATGTAAAACATGTAATTTAAGTGATGTCATATAAATCACTTAAGTTTAATGTTGCCTTTGATACAAAAAAAAAAAAAAAAACAACTTGAGATATTTTCAATGCATGAGAAAAGAGGGGAAGTATGGATATGCTTTGATTTATGATAAAGAGGGTATCTAGGGAAATGTTGGAGAAGTTAGCCAACATATGCCTAATATCTTGGGGTTGTTTTGAATTAGTTTGAGGCTTTGGAGGGTATATAGGAGAAGGTTTTTTACATGCTTTCTTGATGGACTTGATCAAGGTTGATCTTTTCAACTTGTTGGAGTTAATTTGGAGGGAGTTTGAGGCCTATCTTTTAGGCTTTATTGGGGCATCTGACCCAAGAAGTTTCTAAAAGCTATTTTGATGGAATTTGTTGGGAAGTTGAATATAATCACTTTGGTTACTCATTTTGTAACTCAGTTCTTCTTATGCAATTTTGGGAGTTAGTGATTCTGGCAATCCTTTCTCAGACTTGCAGCTTTTGTGACTCATTTCGGCTTGTATGACAGAAGTTACCTTGGAAAATTAATGAAGATAAGTGATTTACCATCTCAGTTCTTCAGTTATTTGTGTGCACTTGTTTGATTGATCAAGCCACTTGTGAGATTATCTTTTTCCCTATGGTTTTGTCCCACTTATAGCATCTTTTGCAGAAGATTGTGTATATTGCAAGTTATATGTTGTGTAATAGTGCATATGATTTTAGTTGTGAAAATTTATTTCCTTCTAGATATAGGCATTAAAACCGTCTTATAAAATATTTATGCAAGAAACACATAAGACTAGGATGTGTATGTTAAATTTTTCCTTTGTTTAAAATCATGTGTTTAATCTGTTTGCAAGTCAAGCTAATGTTCTGGTGCATCACCCTTAGGAGTAGATTTTCATTTTGAAATATATCTCTTTCCCTTTCCCTCACAAGTTAGTAGTTTTAGAGTGGTAGCCAACTAGGAGCCAACCTTATCCAGAGGTTCATTTCAACTTTAGGTGACCCACAGCCTTGAAATGATCCCATGTTTCTCTAGAAATCTTAGTTTCATAACTTTGCAGAGGGTGCATTTCTAGGTGATAACACTTGGTTTTTGATTGAAATTCTTTTTAATCTATAAATTGAATTCTTTTTTGAGTTTCCATTTGTAGTTATCAGCTGATTGGAAAGTCAACAGTTATCAACTTATGAACTCAATAAATTTTTATTGATTCAAGTTGTTGATTTATACATTATTGTTTATTTGGACTTCACTAAATGAAGACAAGGATTGTAAGGCGCAAATTAGATGATAGTGATCATAATGTTCAAATTCCAGAGACATAATATGAGCAGACGCGTACTGAAAAAGTGGCCAAGAATGATGAATATTTTTTGAGTCTTGGTTTGAAAAGGTGAATTGTAATTCCAGTAAGTAGTATATTATTTGTTTAATACTATTTAATAAAATTTTATAGGAAAGAGCTTTATGTATATAAGAAATAATATGATTTTTTTTTTGTTTTATAAGCAACAAAAAGAGTGAAAAGAAAATGTGAAGAAAAAAAAGAAAAAAAAGATATAGTGCCACCATCTCGTAGAAGCCAACACTTTTGTGATTCAACAAATGTCGTTGGTGAAAATGATAGTTGTGATGATACGCAGCCTGGTATAGCACATGGTGATGTGCAACCTAATATAGCACATGGTGATGTGCATCCTGATATAGCACATCGTGATGTACAACCTACTATAGCACATGGTGATGTGAAACCTAATATAGCACATGGTGATGTGCAACATTGTGATGATCTGTTAGGATTAAGTCTAAGAGAGATTATTGAAAAACATTAGGGCAAAGGAACAACAGGTTTACAGATGCTTTTTTCAACATTAAAGAATGTGTTTAATAATGTGGAATCCACAGAGACTGGTACTAATCTACCTACTCATTCCACACTTGATGTGGCCAAGGAGCATGAAGTTCTAATTAATGAAAGTCATGAAGAGAGACTGCTTGCATCTGTTGTGCCTCAAAGTGCACTTGTTGCATCTAGAACTTTTGATGGAACTAGTGGATCAACCAAAAATACTGGTACTGGTAATTTAATAGAAGATGTGGATGCTTTTTTCAAAAGACAAAGATTGAGTCAAGATTTGTATAGATCTATTGAGAGGAATGCAAAAGAAAGAAAATTAGAAGGAAAGAAGCCATTCTTGCTTGAGGTATCGAGAGATGGTGAGCCCATTGGGCCAAATGCTGCAAAGTGGGCCACCGAGTTGGGTGTAAAATGTAGGGCCCATTTGGATATTTGCAAAAAATAATAATTGTAGAGCAAGATCCAAAAGCTATGGAAAATGTTATACAAAAAGTGGAAAATACTTTTAAGACTACTGGTGGACAAATCTCTAGAAAATATTACAAGCAAAGGATGAGAGTTTTGATTAACAATTATAGATACATGTGCAAAAAAAATTATGTTGGGAAAAGAGAGGTCTGACTCCAGTCTATCTCCCAAAGAGTGGGAGGAATTGAGAAAAAGTATGCATTTTGAAGATTATTTGGTAAAAAGTAATAGAGGCAAGAGAGCTAGAGATAATGTGAGGGCTGGATATACATTTGGCCAAGGTGGGTTGCACGCAAAAATGGACAAATTTGCAGTAAGTGTATGGATTTTTGGTTCAATTTACATTGTGTTATTTATTTCAATTTTTTATTGAACTGACTATAGGTTGAAATTGACATTGTATTTTAGGTGGAAAATAGTGATAGAGAAGCAGGTGCAGAAGATATTGTCAATTATATGGCAGCACTAGATGCTAGTAAATCTAGGAGTAGGATGAAGTTGAAATCTAGTACGTTAACAAAGATTTCACAACCATCTATTCAATGTCCAATAGGAGCCTTTGTAGATTGTGTCAACTCATATGAACAAGGGTACCAAAAGGTAATGAGTTGCATATTAGGTCTCAGTCACCAAGTTTTGCAATTGGTTGAAACCGTTAACCCTATGGTTTTTGCATGGAATGGGCATAAATCCATGGATTCAAATGAGGTAAGAGGCTCTATTGATCTCATTTATTCTTGTTTGGTAGTTCTATATACAAATGCCTCTTAATATGTAGATTATTGAAATATGAGTGTAGGAGAATCCAACCCAGTTTTTTTATTGTTGGAGTGATCTAGAAAATGTTCTTTTGGAAAAAAATTTAGTTTGCATTCTTTACTTGACTATTGAATGCTTTGTATATTTTTTTGCATGATGGTTAAATCACATGCAGAGCAATTTTTCAAAGCAATAGGAAAACAAAAACGCCTTTAGGATGTCAATAGAGCTACCGATATTGATAGTGATGAAGTGGACAAGAATGTGTGGCATAGTCATCTTAGTTGTCCTGAAGTTGAGGTAATTAATATAATAGTTGTCAGTTATATGTTCCA
This sequence comes from Sequoia sempervirens, assembly GCA_007258455.2. NCBI lineage: Eukaryota > Viridiplantae > Streptophyta > Pinopsida > Cupressales > Cupressaceae > Sequoia > Sequoia sempervirens. Next base: position 72,008,060 of record VDFB02000007.1, read on the forward strand.
ATGTTTTGTCATTCTTCATGCTTAAAATTTTCTTTTGGAAAAAAATTTACATCTTTTTCATTCTTTCTTGACTTATATTAATTTTTGCATGATGATTAAACCACATGATGCAGAGCAATTATATGAAAGAAGGACAAAAAGAAAAAGGCCATGTCAATAGAACTCTCTGCAAAGCTATACAACTTAATGTCAGCAATGACATTGATAGTGGTTATGATGATGAACTCGATGAGCATGCATATGATATTCATAGTGTTAGTCATGCTGAACTTGAGGTGAGTGCTATGAATCCACATGCAAGTAAGTACTATTCAAGTAAGTAATGGTTGTTTTATTATGTAAATAAGGGTAGTCATTACCTATTTGATAGAATCTAGACATTGGAATAGTAGTGAAGTGTAATTAGCTAGTATACATAGATTATGGAATTAAGGGAGAACATATAACTTACATATGGAAGCTTAGAGCTTAGTTGTAATAGAGTGTTTTATAAAAGCACATACAAAAAATGATTTGTTCCAAGAGGGTATGTACAGGATCATGATGGGCATAAAAAGTGGCAATATGATGGGTATGTGGTTGACGACTTTTTTTTTACCCAAAACTGACGAAACAAAAAGGGTTTTTAAAGGAGATTCTCAACTTTCCACCAATATAGATTATGCTTTACTTTGAATTTAATAAGTAATTATTATTCATTTTCTATTCAAATTACGACTAAAGTCCTGATTGATAGACTGATTGAAAAACATTTATAGCTTTCAAACGGTATCACATTTTTTGAATCCAAAACATGCTTCACATTCTATACTTCATATACTATAGGATTAAAAAGAGAAAAAATGAATTTCATGAAGTTTTGACCAAGTTAAGGTGGTCGAGACATAAGAGAGTTTTTATATTTTTTTAAAAGTTATAATAAAAATTTCATAATTAATTGTTTACTTGGAAAAAAAGTACAAAAAAAAATATGTATCACATTGGGACATGAGTGCATATATCTAAAATCTTATAAAAAAATATTATCATTTTATTGTGGTTAGGGTGGTTAGACAGACACCTACTTCTTATTTTTTCCTTGAAATTTAAGTACTACTGCATTGAAATTTCAAATTTTCACCAAATAGATTTTTTATTTTTTTTTAAACAAATCTAGTAGTTTATAAACTACATTCAATTTGATACAAATTCTATTGTTACATATTTTTGAAAAAATATAGATAAATTATTCAAAATTTTACGTCAAGTTGCCTAACTCTGATTTTTTTGCCTCTTAAGGGCTTTTTTTTTCCATGATGATCCTACACATACCCAAGACATAAGACATTACATCAAGTTGTCAACAAAAATATAATGTGTGTTTTATATCTCAATATAATGTGTATTTTTTTTGTTTTTACAAACATTTATTGATAAACTCCAAGAAGGGGATACAGTTGAGGTGTTCGATCTGCATGATGGTGCTATTGCGGGCATAGGGCAGATTCACTCACTATCTATTATACATGGAGTCAAATTGAAAGGAGCGGGATATGAAAATGTATGTATTTCACAGGTCTTAAGTAACATACCCCTTCCTCATCTAGAAAAAATAGATGGAGTTGTCCATCTAAAAGAGAAATTAGGGACCTTCGTACGGTGGCCACTAAAATATTTGAAAAAAATCACAGAGTTAGCCGTAAGTGCAAAAGAGAAAAAGAAGGGTTACTAGCAACAAAGTGTGGAGAGTGAAGTTGCAGACAAAGAATGTACTGAATAAGTTGAACCCAAACTGAAACTAGAAAATCTGATTTGGGTGTACATTCTATGAGTAGAACAAAGAATGTTCTATCTTACTATACCTATAATGTAAAATCCCTTAATTATATTTTTCTCTTTTTGTTTGGGTTCCGCTCATTCAAATTGGTGCATTATAGAAGAGGGGATATGTTGTTGTGTAAGTAGTAGATGTAGAGAACAGGGGTGCATAAAAAGAAGTAAATACCGAGCAGATAAAGAGGTGTAGAGAAGAGGAAAAGTTGCAGAGAGTGCAGTTGCAAATAAGTTGCAACATAGAATTTTCATCAAAATTGTAATATCTTGCATTAAAAAAAGGCATTGTAACTTAGTTTTCTCAGTCATAGCACTGAGAAACACACTTTGTAACAACACATTTTTCATAGCAAAGACACATTTATGTCTTGTATCTACTATAAGAACAAGCTTTCTCAATAAAATTTCAGTATTTTTCCTTCTTAATAATCATTTCATTATGTGAAAATGAATGATTGATTATGTTTTTTTGTGTTTTTATATGGTTAAACCTCAATTAAAGCATTGTATGATTCCCAACACTTATAGGTAGAAATCAGTGAACAAAAATAATTAAATAAACTACCAATTGACTAAATATACTACCAACTGACAAAAATCAGTGTTAATAAATATGACTAAATATAATGATTATGCAATTAATAAACGATGTATCAATATACCTATCAGTTGACAGAAATCAGTGAGCAAAAACAATTAAATAAACTACCAAATTGATCAAAATGATGATTAAAATTAATGACTAAATACACTACAAATGGACGGAAATTCGTGAATAAAAATGACTAAATAAGTGACCAGTTAACATCAATCAATGACTAAATTAACGACAACATATACCAGTGAATAAAAAATGATTGAATAAGTGACTAGTTTAAAACATTCAATGACTAAATTAATGACTAAATTACACACTGCCAAATCAATCAAATTAATGAATACATCAACGACCAAATCGATCAATCAAATGACTAAATTAATGAGCAAGTCGATCACTCAGACAACTAAACCAATGACCAAATTGATCAAACAGGCGATTAAATTAATGACCAAATCGATCAACCAAATGACTAAAAACAGTTTAGTCATCAATTTAGTCGTGTTATAAATGATTGGCAATAAACTACTACTAGTCACACAACCATGTTTAGTCATTTATAAGCAGTTTTTAGTAGTTTTTTCAGTCACATATTATTGTTTCTATAATAGTGTTAGTAGTGTATTTATTCATTTTAATTGACTGATATTTGAGGATTTAAACATAAAACACAAAAATACACATCAATCATCAATTGCACACAATAAGATAGCCATTGAGAAGGAAAAATCGCCGAACTTTATTAAAAGAAGGTGTTCTTACAGCTTGCACAAGTCTGAAATATCTATCTTGCTTGAAAAATGCTTAGAAATAGAGTATTACAATTTTTATTTTTAGTCACACGACTGAAAATATGAATTACAATGCATAGAAATGACAAGAAAGAAACTTCTCCAAAAAGCTTTTGCAATGATAGAAACGCATGTTTGGAGCCCTTTAATGTGAGCACATGCCCCTTTCATCTCTTGAAACTTATACAACGTGGGTAATCTTCCTGGAGCAAGCAGTGCATGACTTTGATGACTTGTATCTTGAATGAAAATAGCAAGCTAGCTACATTGTAAAATCATTGTTAATCATTGTTACAAAAATAACCACAAAATCCTCTTTATTAAAATAATCCTTCTAGATATTTCAAGACAAGATATTTCAGTTAATTTCTAAGAGAGCTAATTTCACTATCCAAACAACCATCAATCTATTTACTATATATAATTTCTTAGAATTCAGAATTTGAATATAATGAAACTAACCATAATTACCAAAGATTTGACACCAAAATGTAGTGCAAAATGAATTGTTTGACAACAAATATGTTTTGATAAACTAGAGATACCCTTGATATATTGATTCAAATAACAAGGAAAGATCAAACTGGAGACAACAAGATAACATTCATTAATTCACTTCAACAAACAATTGAAACCAAAATTCAGCCACCAATTATAACTTCATTCTATTGATCTTAAAAAAGATTTTACACTACGTTTCAAAATTTTGTATTGACTGACATGTCAAAAAGTGTCTTTTTAGTTACCCACTTTTAACATAAATCAAAAAGTCTTAATTATCATTGTTTACATAGGATTACATAAAAGCAATTAAAGATGAGAAATGAAGAGAAATGATCAGATGTTGAAGTCCAGAGCACTCACAAGATACGAAAGTTTGTTACTCATCGTAAGGTACCTGTGATCATTTAGATCTAGAAAGGTACTCTCTATGATAGTATTTGCAAGGATTGGTACTTCACTACAAGGCCTATTCTTTTGGGGTAGCTAGATATTTCTTCTCCCATTGGTACACTATGTAATCATGAGGTCATTTGTACTCCTAGATTTTTCATGTGTTGGCCAAGTGACTCTTCCATCTACTGTCTAATAACCCTTTGCAATCCATGATGAATTTTGAGTATCCAACATCCAGTGCAATTATTCCATCCAAGGTTAAATTGAAGCGATGAAGATTTATCTCAGCATCCTTTTGTAAATTAGTGAGGCATTAAATGGATAAACTCATCTATCCAATCCTTGGAGCCTTTTAGTTTATCATCATCCCTTAGTATCTTAGGCATGAACCACTGCTTTAGCGTGTGAAATGCATCCATTCTTGCCTTGATCTTTTGGTCTTCTGCAGATATGTATTGAAATTCATCTGTGACCATTTGAACCATTTTCTCAGTAGGCTTTAAAGTTGTGGGGGCCTCAACACTCCTTTGTAAAATTTTGCACAAAGCTTTTAAGGTGTGATGTGCAACTTGCCATTTCTTGAATAGGGGGTCCAATATAGGTACATGGGCCTTTATTTGATCTACTGCTTATGACAAGGAGACATAACATTCATATACATTTTCCAATTTTTCCTTAATTAGTTTTACCCTATGCTCCATGATCTTTTCCAATACTGGTGCAGGAGCACCTATGAACACTAGGCATTTAGGAAGTCTAGGATGCAATTCTTTTGTTTTTGATGTTTTCCATGAAGGTCATGTTGACAATTGAGTAGAGAAGATAGATTAGGGATGTGTTTTATCCCTAGGTTTGAAGTTGTGAAGTATGGATGGGTTTAGAAACTCATCTTGCTTAGGTTGCTAACATTTGGCAAAAACTGCAAAACACAGTGGATTTTGTAACTATGGCCATTAGGTCATGAATATGTCAGACCAAGGAAGATAACTGATTGAGGAACCTTACTTAAGGTGTGCCTTGACCTGAGAGCAAGGTTGGAAGTTTTGGTATTGTGGAAACATTTTTTGTGGATTGAAAGGAAAACAACGTTTTGTGTGATATTTCTGATTTTTGTTCAAAAGTAGTGCTTAAATGGATTGAATCTATTACTGTGTTTAAAGTAAGATGTAGGGTAGCAATCTCCCAAGCTTTGTGTGTCAGTTATTTTCTTTCTTTAGTCATTTTTATTCGTTGTTTGTAAATTGTTTGTTTGCACCCTGTTTCTAGTATGAACCAGACAGGTTGAAAACAATGGAGTGCTAGACCACTTTCCCACCATACAAATTGTATGGCCCTTTGGGAACAATGACTAGACTCCATGTATGTACATATGGTAGGTCTTAGGGTTTGGGAAAAAATAGGAGCTGTTGGAAAGATCTTGCCCTAGGTGAGCCAGATTGGTGCCCAGCTAGGAAAGCAAGAAGTGTAGAGCACAGAACTTTGCAGGGGATCAAGGTCTTTGAAAAATTCCTTTTGGAGGTGGTAGGTAAGTGTCTTACCTGGTTGAGGTATGAAGGAAATGGCTCCATCAGTTCAATTGATGTGAGAACCAGTTGATAGATTGAAAGCAGCCAGACAATGGCTTGAAAACCCTAGGAAATGCCCATTTTCAGGTTCAAGCATTGTACGGTCAGTTAAGGCTTAAGTCCTAAAAAATCCTTGAGAGGTGTTCATTTAATCCAAGAATCTCAAAGAAAGAGTGAGTGTCTTTTGGGAAGTTTTTGAGCAAAGACCAGTTTTCTCGGAGATGGAGGCCTAATTGGGGCTCAAGGGCTAGTAGCCTTTTTAACCCTAGTTGAGGGTTTGGTGAAAGCGATGGAAAGGTGGAGTTTTGATGAACCTTCAAGAACCCTAGGAGGTTGGTTTGAAGCCACTAAAAACATTTCTACACCCCTGCAAGTTCAAATTGTGTGTTGAGGATAGGTTAGCCTTTAGGGTAGATTAAGGGCTAAGGAAGTGTTGAAGCATTGCCCCAAGGTTGGCTTGGTTGGCAGGATATGACTTGATGGTTGGGTTGGAAAAGTGAACTAGGGGAGCCTACACAAGCAGTAGGTCCTATAGGTTAAGGTGGTGGAGTGTGACACCTTAGGGTCTTCCTAAACAAGATCCAAAGCATGTAACATTGAGTGTTTCCATCCAACCCATCGCTATCAGATTGGTATTAGAGCGAGTAAATGATTTGGATAGAATAATATATGTCAGAGGTTGAGTCTAGTGATTCTACCATCATGGTGACAAATGCAGAATTGGCTAAGATGGTTGAAGGGCAAGAGGAAGACAATAGGTTATTAAGGGAAAGAATAGACCAACTTGAGCAAGCATTGAATGATGTGCAGTTTGAAGGAAGGGGGCCAAAGAAGGAAGAGGTTGCAGAGAAAGATAAGATCCCTGAACCTGACCCTATTTTGAAAGAAGAACCTTTCTTGAAGGCATTGAAGGCTTTGAGTGGAAAAGCACTTGAAGGCATACCACTATTTAGCAGAAAAATGGAAGCTGATCTAGTCATGGATTGGATAGAGGGAATGGAAAACCATTTTGATTGTGATGGAGTCACTGAAGCACAGAGGGTAAAGTTGGAAAAATCAAGACTAAGAGGTTCTACCTTGACATGGTGGAAGTTCGTTCAGACAGAGAGGGAAAAGGAAGGCAAGAAGCCTATTTCAACTTGGAAAGGTATGGCTACAAAAGTGAAAGAAGCATACATGCCAGATGATTATGAGATTTAGTTGCACAAGAAGAGACAGAGCTTGAGGCAAAGAGGCCAAGATGTAAACACTTACACTAAGGAGTTCCAAAAACTTTGTATGAGGTCCAATGTTGCAGAAGACGAAAGTCTCAAGGTGGCTAGGTATCTTAACGGCTTGAAGTGGAACATCCAAGAGGAGATGGTTCTTCTAAGTCCTAAGACTATACACCAATGTTACCAATTAGCTATTAAGATTGAGGAAAGAAGCAAGAGGAAACAAGACCAAGCTTCTAAAAGTAGAGGTAAAGGTAGAGATCAAAGAGGACATAGAGGTGGATACCAAGGTAGAGAAACTGAACAAAGAAACCAAGGAGAGTCTAAACTCATAGAGCATGGAGGTGAAACATCTTCTAGAGTAGGATATAACAGAGGTAGAGGACCTCAAGGAGGTTCAAATAGAGGAAGAGGAGTAGGCAGAAGTAGCTCATACTTTGCCAATATGAAATGTTATAACTGTGGTCAAGTAGGTCATCCTGCTTATAGGTGCCTGGAGAAAGCATCTTCATCAAATACTGAGAAGAGAGTGGCATATGCTCAAGAGGACACCATGAGTGTCAAATCACCAGAGGTTAGTCACATTGAATCAGAAGTGGGGGAGAATCTGATGTTTAGTAGAGTTTTCATCAGACAACCGGTCAAGGAAGATCCAAAACAGAGAAGAGCCTTATTTAGAGTGAGATGCAAAATACTTGGAAAGGTGTGTAAGGTTATAGTGGACTCAGGGTCTACTGACAACATAATCTCAGAGGAGGCAGTGATGAAATTGAAGTTGGAAAAGGTACCCCACACTAATCCCTACAAGGTTGCATGGTTGAACAAGGACAGAGTGTTCTTGTCAATGAGCAGACAACAGTGGAGTTCTCCATTGGGGATACAAAGACAAGTTGATTTGTGATGTGCTACCCATGGATGCATGCCATCTTCTATTGGGCAGACCATGGCAGTATGACAGAGGTTCCATCTATGATGGAAAATCCAATACTATCTCGTTCAAGAAGGAAGGAAAGACATTTATGTTGCAGTCACTGTCAGATGAGGAAGAAGGATAGTCAAAGACACCTAGTGTCTTGTTGAGAAATGGTAAGGAGTTCCTTAACAACCTACATCAAGGGGGTGAAGGATATGTGGTTATGTTGCAACCTAAAGAAGAATACAAGGCTAAACAAACAGTCATACCTGGAGTAGTCCAAGAGTTGTTAGAACAGTTCAAAGATATAGTCAGTGATGGTACACTTGCAACTCTACCTCCAAAGAGAGCCATTAGCCATCAGATTGACTTCATACCAAGGGCTTCATTACCAAACAAAGCAACTTATAAGCTTACACCTTATCAAAACCTAGAAGTGGCTAGACAAGTGTAGGAGTTATTGAATCAAGGATTGATTAGGAAGAGTATCAGCCCATGTGCAGTACCAGTGGTCTTAGCAACCAAGAAAGGAGGCAAGTGGAGGTTATGCACCGATTCAAGAGCAATAAATAGAATCACAATTAGGTATAGGTTCCCTATTCCTAGAATTGAGGACTTGATGGATTGTCTTGGAGGAGCTCAGTACTTCACCAAGTTGGATCTCAAGAGTGGATACCATCAGATCAGAATCAAGGATGGAGATGAGTGGAAGACGACTTTTAAGACAAATTATGGGTTTTATGAGTGGAGAGTTATGCCATTTGGCCTCTCTAATGCCCATAGCACATTCATGAGGCTCATGAATGAAGTACTTAAAGACTTTACAAGGATATTTGTGGTAGTGTATCTTGATGATATACTCATTTTTAGTAAGACAACAGAAGAACACCTAAAACATGTGGAGATGGTTCTTAGAAGATTGCAAGAAGAGAAGTTAGCCATCAATCTAGAGAAATGTGAGTTCTTCAAACTAGAACTTGTGTATTTGGGGTTTGTAGTATCCCAAGGAACTTTGAAAATGGACCCAAGCAAAGTGGAAGCTATACTAAACTGGCCTACACCAACCACAGGGACAAAGGTAAGAAGTTTTCATGGATTGGCTCAATTTTATAGAAACTTCATAAGGAACTTTAGTGGCATATGTGCACCAGTCCTAGATACAATAAAAGGTGGTTTAAAGACTAAGTTTAAGTGGACTCAAGAAGCTGAGAAAGGTTTTGAGAAACTGAAACAAGAAGTGGCAACTCAACCTATTCTCTTATTGCCTAGTTTTGACAAGTTGTTTACTGTGGAATGTGATGCTAGTGGAGTTGCAGTAGGAGGAGTACTCAGCCAAGAAGGAAGGCCTATAGAATTTTTTAGTGAAAAGCTTAATGAAGCTAAAAAAAAGTACTCTACCTATGACCTAGAACTATATGCTTTAGTGCAGTCACTTAGGAAGTGGAGGAATTATCTCCTACCCAAAGTGTTTGTAGTCTTTACTGACAATCAGGAACTTAGCTATATCAAAACTCAAGAGAAGCTGAGTAATAGACATTTGAAATGGATGGAATACATCCAAGCTTTTACCTTCACCATCAAGCACAAGAAGGGACAGTTGAACAAGGTGGCAGATGCACTAAGTAGAAGATTGCTGACAGTGCAAGAGATACAGATCAAGAGCATTGGAATAGAGAGTTTCAAGGGTCTATATGGGGAGGATGAAGACTTCTCAGAGGCTTACAAGGTATGTACTAACTTTAAGAATCATTTTCATGGCCAATACTCAGAGTATACATTGCAAAGTGGGTTGTTATTCAAGGGAAATCAGTTGTGTGTGCCAAAAGGTTCTATGAGAGAGAATCTTATCCAAGAGAAGCACAATGGTAGTCTTAGTGGTCATTTTGGTATCAACAAGACAATGGAACTAGTGCAAAGGTTTTACTATTGGCCCAAATTTCCAAGGGATGTCAGGAGGTATGTGGAGCAGTGTGTAGTTTGTATGAAAGCCAAAGGGGGAGCTAGTAATGCAGGTTTGTATCAACCTCTACCCATTCCAAACAGACCATGGGAGTGTGTTAGCATGGATTTTGTTGTAGGAATCCCTAAGACTAAGACTGGGTTTGACAGTGTCTATGTGGTAGTAGATAGATTTAGCAAAATGAGTCATTTTATTCCTTGCAAGACCACACATGATGCTAGCTACATTGCTCCCTTTTCTTCAAGGAAGTTGTAAGGATCCATGGATTGCCTTTGAGCATTGTCTTAGATAGGGATGTGAAGTTTATGAGTCACTTTTGGAAAACTCTATGGAGCAGATTAGGTACCAATTTATCCTTTGGATCAGCTTACCATTCTCAGACTGATGGACAAACTAAGGTGGTTAATAGAGTGTTAGGTAACCTTCTAATATTCCTAACTAAGGAGTATGGACAGACATGGGACGTGGTTATCTCACAGGCTGAGTATGCATACAATGACAGTGTGAACATGACTACAGGGAAGAGTCCTTTTGAAATAGAGTATGGGATGCACCCGAGAGGTGTGTGTGAGCTCAGAGATCTTGGAGCTATGGAGAATAGGAGTGGACATGCAAAGGACTTCACTTAGACCATGAAAGAGATTCAGGAGCAAGTAAAGAAGATAGTCACCGAGGCTACACAAAAGTTAAAGGATAAGGTAGATTTGTCAAGAAGAGATTTGCAATTTGTAGTAAAAGATTATGTCATGGTTCACCTCAACAAATCCAGGTTGTAGAAGGGTACATCAACCAAACTGCAGATGAAAAGAGTAGGACCATGCAAGGTGTTAGCCAAGTATGGGAAAAATGCATACAAGGTGGAGTTACCTGCAGATTTAGGGATTTCACCAGTATTCAATGTAGATGATCTAATCAGATATAAGGGAACAGTCAGTAACTCAGATCAGGAAAATAGAGAAATCGTAAAGGATGTAAGCAACGTATCCTTACCTACTCCAGACAAGCTACAAGCAGAGAGAATCTTGGAGTCAAGAGTGAAGAAATCTACAAGGCATAAGGTGTATATGGAGCATCTTATCAAATGGAAGAACAAACATGAATATGAGGCTACTTGGATAGATGAAGCTGAGTTCAAGAAGTAGGGCATTGATGAATCACTGATCTCTCCTCACATTCCTTAGTGTTTGTGTAGAGAGGGGGAGAATGGTGCAGGAGCACCTATGAACACTAGGCATTTAGGAAGTCTAGGATGCAGTTCTTTTGTTTTTGATGTTTTCCATGAAGGTCATGTTGACCATTGAGTAGAGAAGATAGTTTAGGGATGTTTTTTATCCCTAGGTTTGAAGTTGTGAAGTATGGATGGGTTTAGAAACTCATCTTGCTTAGGTTGCTAACATTTGGCAAAAATTGCAAAACACAGTGGATTTTGTAACTATGGCCATTAGGTCATGAATATGTCCGACCAAGGAAGATAACTGATTGAGGAACCTTACTTAAGGTGTGCCTTGACCTGAGAGCAAGGTTGGAAGTTTTGGTATTGTGGAAACATTTTTTGTGGATTGAAAGGAAAACAACGTTTTGTGTGATATTTCTGATTTTTGTTCAAAAGTAGTGCTTAAATGGATTGAATCTGTTACTGTGTTTAATGTAAGATATAGGGTAGCAATCTCCCAAGATTTGTGTGTTAGTTATTTACTTTCTTTAGTCATTTTTATTCGTTGTTTGTAAATTGTTTGTTTGCACCCTGTTGCTGGTCTGAACCAGACAGGTTGAAAAGAATGGAGTGCTAGACCACTTTCCCACCGTACAAATTGTACGGCCCTTTGGGAACAATGACTAGACTCCATGTATGTACATATGGTAGGTCTTAGGGTTTGGGAAAAAATAGGAGCTGTTGGAAAGATCTTGCCCTAGGTGAGCCAGATTGGTGCCCAGTTAGGAAAGCAAGAAGTGTAGAGCACAGAACTTTGCAGGGGATCAAGGTCTTTGAAAAATTCCTTTTGGAGGTGGTAGGTAAGTGTCTTACCTAGTTGAGGTATGAAGGAAATGGCTCCATCATTTCAATTGATGCGAGAACCAGTTGACAGATTGAAAGAAGCTAGACAGTGGCTTGAAAACCCTAGGAAATGCCCATTTTCAGGTTCAAGCATTGTACAGTCAGTTAAGGCTTAAGTCCTCAAAAATCCTTGAGAGGTGTTCATTTAATCCAAGAATCTCAAAGAAAGAGTGAGTGTCTTTTGGGAAGTTTTTGAGCAAAGACCAGTTTTCTCGGAGATGGAGGCCTAATTGGGGCTCAAGGGCTAGTAGCCTTTTTAACCCTAGTTGAGGGTTTGGTGAAAGCGATGGAAAGGTGGAGTTTTGATGAACCTTCAAAAACCCTAGGAGGTTGGTTTGAAGCCACTGAAAAAATTTCTACACCTCTGCAAGTTCAAATTGTGTGTTGAGGATAGGTTAGCCTTTAGGGTAGATTAAGGGCTAAGGAAGTGTTGAAGCATTTCCCCAAGGTTGGCTTGGTTGGTAGGATATGACTTGATGGTTGGGTTGGAACAGTGAACCAGGAGAGCCTACACAAGCAGTAGGTCCTATAGGTTAAGGTGGTGGAGTGTGACACCTTAGGGTCTTCTTAAACAAGATCCAAAGCATGGAACATTAAGTGTTTCCATCCAACCCATCCCTATCAAATACCTTGAGGGTTTGTCTCTTTGCCCCTTCCTTTGTTTCTTCATCATTCTTTTTCAACTTCTCAATTTCTTGTTTTAGCACATTTACTTTTTCAACAGTGATTGCACCTGTATTAGTCTTGATGGCAGGGGGCTGGTATGCTATTAATTTTGTGCTTTGGGAAGGACCTGATCCCTTCAACTGCTCTTTCAATTTCACATTTTCTATGAATAACCTATTCACTTTATCATTTAGATCAGTTTATGCTTTCTCATATTCTACGAATCTAAGCTCCATACCTTTAATTGTAGCCCTAGTAAATATTGCTAAGTGCATTTTCATAATAGATGCTTCCAATGCTTATGTGTCTTGAAGTGTCTTTACCATGGAAGTCCCTATCATTTCTTGTACAACATCAAACAATATTGGTTTTTTTGTTCTTTTTTGCTTTTTCCAAAAGGCTAGGGTTTCAATTCTTGGATTGTAACTTGTGCCACTCATTCCCTCATGTGAATTGAATTTAGAAACCAACATGGGATCTTCTTGGCTTCTTACTTGATCCAGTAAGAATATCTTTTTTAACTCCATCCCAGGAATAATTAGTATATTACTTTCTAAGACCAATTTTCTTACTTCTTGGGGGCTAACAGTAATTTCATTAATCCTAAGTTCTTCAAAAGTCTAGGCAACAATTTGGTCACGTTGTGACTCCTCAGTTTCCATCTTATTAATTTGGAGTCTCTCCTCAAATTCTTTCATTTTCATCTTAATTAAAAAATCCTTAAACTCGTGAGTTTGAATAAAGTCATCATCTTCAATAAATCTAAGGGCAACAATCACCCTTTCTTCATCACACACTTCTTGATTATTATGCCCATGTACATCCACTCTTTCTTCTGGTTTGTGACCACCAGTTGCAAGCTTAGGTGGTGGCTAATCAATTTCATCATCTTTAAAATTCAAAAGTACATCGGCTACCTCTTTAGTATCCCCAACTCCACTTATTTCATATTCCACTAAGGGGTCCAATCCATATGTCTTATGCCTTTTAGGACTTGGTTGCTTAGGGGATGCTTCTGATTGTATTGTGGCAGTGTTTGGTAGGGGCTCTGTGATTACAATACCACTTGGTTTGATGGGCAGCTTGGAGGGTTTTGAAGACTGACCCTCAAGTTTCTTTTTTGTTTCAACATATAATCTTTCAAATTTGTCAATTATTAAGTTCATCCTTTAGATAGGATCCCCTTCTTCAACATAGAATCCTTGGAATCTAGTGTCCCTTTTCTTCTTCTCCTCCTCAAGCCTCTTTATGATTTCCCACTTCCTCTTCCTCTAGAAAAATTCATAAGGTGTTAAGCAATTTATTATTTTATCTTCTTCGTAATCCATTTCATGGGTAATCCCAACTCTAGTGAGAAGTGTCTTCTTTATAAAATTAATATGCCCTTCAGGATCAAAGACCCTTTCTCCTCGTGACTTCAATGAATACCTCATCTTCAAATAGTTATGTAACTCTTTAAGAGTGTCAAACGCTATGGATAGCTCCTCACATTCAATTAGGTCAGGGAGGAATGTCCCCTTTCTTTGTCTTTTCATAATATTCTACTCCATCCATAACATTTTCCACACAAAATTCTAAAAATACAATTCAAATAGAAATTTTTTTAGGTAAAACATGTGGGGCTTGAGGACACCCATATACCCTTATTATTATATGATCTACTAAGAAGAACCAGTCACCGAAATTGTTAGTGTGTCCCTTCTTTGGCTTTAAAGCTAAAAGTATTAATACTTGCATGATTATATTAGGCAATCTTGGTGAAATATGACCAAGGCTAGCCATGACCTTTATTACGAAATCCTCATGAAATATTACGTAATCACTATTTTACATCTACTATCCAAAATATAACACTAGTTTTGTACAGACAACCTATTCCCTTCATTATCATCCATTCCCAAACACATTCTTTTAGTCCATATCTTTCTATTTTGGTACAATATTAAATGACACAATAGAGAGTATTTCCTAAAAGTGATGGGAGCTAGGTTCTCTCTTACTTGCAAAAATCCCTCATGTAGCCCTTTCTCAATTTAAGTAGCAAATTCATACTCAATGTTCACTTTAGGATTTTGTATCTTCATTGCCATCATCATGAGATAGATTGGCATGCTCTCTTTAGCATCTATTCCAAGCACTTGGCACAAAGAAAAATAAGTTCTTTTGAAATATACTTGGAAGTATTATATGGAAAATGGTTCAATTTGGGAGGGGGAGATAGGTATCCTCCTATTGTTTACACCCCTTTTCATGTGTAAATGAAGTTCATCACTTCTGTAGGTTTTTCTCAATCTCCTATAATCCTCCCCACTTCTGTCCAAGTCAATCTTAGTGATAGCTTGCTTTTTTAACATAAAACACTCTATAGTTGCTTCTTTAGTTATCACCACTAATGGTGAACCATCTGGAATTCTTATAGTCCTAGTAGTTGGGTGATAATATTGTGCCAATAATTTAATAAACTAAACATCTATGAATACATTTGGGACTATCAATTTGGCCAATTCTTAGGTCCAAGGATTCGAAATTGGAATCTTGTCAACCCTTTTTCATAGAAGTACCAAAAAAAATCCCACCCTGAGATAGGGATAATTGGGTCTCTACATCCATGGGTTGTATCTTTAAACACCTTTTTGAATCCATTTTCTATAGAATTAGGTAACACATCTAAAATGGATTGTTGCAGGGACCTCTTCTTTGTTTTAGAAACTATGGACTCTTCCTTTTTACTCACAAGTTGACTTCTTTTGGGTGGCATGATGAAGAATTTACTCCTACTTGATTTTTTTAAGTGTCTACTTGTAGGAGAAAATTTAGTTCTTATACAATTGCTATAGAGGGTTTCTGTGAACTTACCTGGAAAAATAATAG
The DNA here is from genome assembly GCA_007258455.2 of Sequoia sempervirens. NCBI lineage: Eukaryota > Viridiplantae > Streptophyta > Pinopsida > Cupressales > Cupressaceae > Sequoia > Sequoia sempervirens. The sequence goes on from VDFB02000007.1 coordinate 72,023,403, forward strand.
CTACAAAATCTTCCCCCTTGAACTCCCTTGTCTTTGGTATGCTAAGTTGTGTGAATGATTGCAAAAATGTTGTCGAGTCCCAAGTAATATTTGCTGCTGAGCTCGGTCACCTCACTATTAGTGTCAATTCGTGCAAAATATTTCATAATCTGTCCATATTTCAAGTTTGAATACATGCCTTTTATCTTACGAAATTGAATGGTTCATGTTTAGAGCTGTAATAATTGCCACTGACAATTTAAATGTTTTGAAAACTTGTACCGCAATATCACTCTATCATATCAAGATCGATGTGGGGTAGCGGTATGGTAGGGTTAGCAGTACCACCACCTTGCACACACCCCTTTGGACTCCCATGGGATGGTGGGTTAATTCTAGTGATTGAGTGATTGTTCACCGCCATACCGCTCTATCATATCAAGACCGTTGTGGGATAGTGGTATGGTAGGGTTAACAGTATCGCTACTCCTTGCACACCCCTTTGGACTCTTGTGGGATAGTGGGTTAATTCTAGTGGTTGAGTGATTGTTCACCGCCATACCCCAATGTCATTGTTTACCCCTTGCAGGGTTGTGGTTTACTTTAGTTGTTAAAATGTTCTCACCGCCACCCCGTGCTATTCATATTTGGTTGTCACGGTATTGCGGTAAGAATTTGTACATTGAACTATATGTATCTCCATCCCACACATACCTCTATTGACTATTGTGGTAGTGCGGTATTGGATTTTATTATGAATGCAATGTTTTAGATTATTTTATTGAAAATATTGAACAATTTTCTAATTTTGCAGTCTCTCAGTAATAGTTTTTAGTGTCATTCAAACCCAAGAGATCATTTCTTTGTTTGTAGTGAGGAGGCTTAGTTCTCCTAATGTTAAGATATCTATATGTATTATTAAATCATAGATGTTCATTATATGTTTGAATTTAGAAAAACATATAGGAAATACAAGAAATTATATTCTAACTAAACAAAATTAATTTCAAATTTTCAACCAAAGTAAGAAAACTAAGAATAATTATTGAACCTAACCTTAAATGCATTTCAAATCAACAGCGAACATCTCAGGTTTTGTATACAATGTATTAGTAAAATAATGATGACTACATTAAAAAATTTATCAGTAAAACAACAACAAATAATCATACCTATACTCAGATCTTTATTACATTCAATAATAAATTATACCATACATATAACTAAATTTTAGGTGACAAGCTAACCTCTTAAGGTGAAAAACATCATCATAATCATTTGCATTGCTAGCAAGATCAAAATCTTGATCACTCATATCTGCATCTGCTTGATTTTCTTCCTCATCCTTATCTGTGACATACAATACATTCTCTTTCCTAATCTCTTCATTGGTAATCAAAATTTCTTCTTCAAACACTCCATCATCATCTTCATCCACTTCTTTGAATGTTTCTTGTAAATTAACACATTTCCCATTAGGAATTAATCAACAACTTCCATGATTTTTTTTTTTGAACGAGACTCTATTTGAATGATATATGACCATCCTTGGCTTCTTACATCATCAATTAGGAATTATTGGTTAATTTGAAGAGGGGAAACATATGACTTATCTGTCTCTGATAAAAATTGCCGTGTATTTGCACGTACAAATCCATACTAATCAAATTTTAATAATATAGGACTATTTTCACCATAGTTCACTTGAATAATTTCTTGGATGAATCCAACATTAAATTTCTTCTTAGTTTCGTGAAGAAATTCAACACTAACAACACAATCACAATTTTTCTTTCCTTTGTCTTTTTCTTCCACTCTTAAATGACTACCATAGGCCCACATTCCACTAAAACACATAGCCCATAAATGTGGAGATTGTGAAAGCTCACTTTCCTTTGTTGTTATATCTTGAACTTCTTCTTTTGCATCACTAACTGCATTAGCAATCCATTCTTCAAATTTTGGAAAATAATCATTTGCAATCAAATCAACATGACATCTGTGCTTTTGAGGTCAATGTTGCATCCAAGATTGATTGTCTACTTCATATTTTCTACATAGAATATTAACGTATAAATAGTAATAATAATAATATAAATGTGTAAATGCAATTGAGTAAATAAATTATTGTGTAAATTTTTTTTTACCTACACCACTTATCAAATGAAGATGTGTTTTGAAGAATATAGGCATGTATCACACTCCTTTCTTGATGTGATAGCTTGAAGTGACATCCATTTCCTTCTAATACTTCACCTGAAACTCTCTCATCTTCGTCATCATCCCATACAGGTCGATTGAAATTTTTAAAATCCTTCATATATTCTATGCAAAATCCCATGGCCTCTTGCATTGAATATCCCTTAGACATGTTGCCTTCTATTTTTTCCCCAGTAAGAACATTTTTTTTTAAAACCTTCATATATCGTTCTATAGGATACATCCATCTCATTCTTGTTGGGCCACAATGCTCTAGTTCATATTCTAGATGTATCAAAAGATGAATATAAATGTTAAAGATTGTTGGTGGAAATTCCCATTCCAATAGACAAAGGACTTCAACGACCTCCTCCCTTAAACTATCAAAGTTCGAATCTTTAATATTAGGCCCAACCTTATAATTTCCAATCTTGGCCCCTTTGCCAAACGTGATATATTTACCAAAATAGGTAAAATATTCTCCATTATGACATGATAGTCATGGGTCTTGAGGCCTCTTAAGCCATTAATGTCAGTTTGGCTTCTAATACTACTACTTACATATCTAGTGGGAAAGTGAGTTTGAGACGTCAACTGTAAGAATTGTGCATGTTGTTCCTTCGTCCAGACATAAGGAGCACTAGGTTTTCTATATTTTTCATCATCATATTTTTCAACACAAATATTTTGAAGAATCATTAGATGTCAAAAGTATTTCATGATGAAATAGTATCAAAAGCACCAAAAAGAGTTTCTATAATAGCATAGGCTATATTTTTCTTAGCATGCCTAATGGCTATATCCTTAAAGTATGACAACATATAGAATATGCACAACCATTTTACACTGCTTTCATTACATGGATCATATCTACTACTAGAAATCTCATCATTTTTAGTAAATGACACTCTTTTTTGTCCATTCTCAACAATGTAATCACTTATTATTAGCAATGGTGCTTCACGATTCTCTTCTTGACCATTGAGCCATGTTTTTTGTTGATGATATGGATGATCCATTTTAAGGTAAGTACAATGTCCACAATAAATACACTTATGCAAACTTCTTGAGTGCCTCATAAAATACTTAAAGTTGCAACAAGGACATCCATGGTATCCATGAACACTGAGACCAAACAATGTGCCATATGTAGGAAGATCATGAATCATAAACAATTAGGAAGCTCTTAAAGTGAATTTGATTCAATGACCATCCCTTAAAGATTGAATTGCTTCAATTCCTTTCCGCAATTCCATTAGCTCATCATATAATGGATCTAGATAAGCATCAATTGTATCTGAAGTCACACTTTTCTTTCCCGGTACAATCAATAATAGCATTAAGAAAAATGGTTTAGTTGCTAACCATGGAAGCAAGTTATAATTTATTAAAAACACTGGCCAAGTTGACCATTTAGTACTTTGATCTGAGAATGGGTTCACCCCATCTAGAGCCAAACCCAACCTTCTATTACGAGGATCTTGAGAAAAATTAGGCCATTTGTTATCAAATTCCATCCATGTCTTAGAATCAGGAACATGTCATCATTTTCCATCAGTGCTCTTATTTTGGGCATGTCATTGCATAAGTTCAACAATGTCTTTGCACCTATACATTCAAAGTAATCTTGGGATTACCAGAAAGTGGTGAAGAACCTTTCTAGGAACCATAGCTGATTTCAACCCTTGTCTATACCTTGCTTCATGACATTTCATACATTCACTCTCACTTGCAAGATTCTTGCGAAATAATACACAACCAATCACACATGTGTGGATGTTTTCATACCCTAAGCCTAGCTTAGTGATTTTCTTTTTACATTGAATTTGTTTTATTGGCAATGTGGATTAGGTGGTAACAATGAACTTAATAATGCCAATAATTGATCTACACTCTCATTTGTCCAACCAAACACCACTTGCAAGTTAAGAATATGAAGGATTGTTGTCAAATGAATTAATTTGAAATTAGCATACACAGGCTTTAAAGCATCCTCCATCAACTTGGCCCAATCATTGTTTAGACCCTCATTCAACATTCTATCAACTTCAAACCCTTCATCTAACATTGTTGCCTCTTCATCTATGTTTGGTGCCACTTCATCTATGTTTTTTGCCTCTTTATCTCTCACACTCTGCAATTCTATCATATCTTCATAATAATTGTAATCCCAAGGGCTTATACCACTATGCACATATCTTATCATATGTCGATAAATCAGATTTCTTTTTCTCACCTTTCCACCAATACAATCCTTACAAGGACATGGATATTTGTCCATGTCCCTCTCATCGGCTACTCTCTCATCAAATGCATGGTATTGATCCATAGTCAACCTTCGACGTTGATCCATCTATAATGTTCTACAAATAGCAACAAAAAATTGTAGACTAAGAGACAAAAACTATTTTTTTAATTGAAAGGAATTTCCATAGCAATAGAGTTATATAGAGAAAATAAAATAGAGAGTTTAACTAATGAATTGTAAAAACTAGATTTTTGTGTAGTTTATATTCAAATTGTTGATTACTTTGCATTGCACATATTTCAAACTCAGAGAATTACTTCACATTGCATAACTAATAACTAGATGTTGATAGATGACAAAATGTAAAAAATTGTAGACTAAGAGACAAAAAACTATATTTTTAATTGAATTAAGGTATTTTCGTAGCAATAGAGTTATAGAGAGCAAATAAAATAGAGAGTTTAACTAATGAATTGTAAAAAATAGATTTTTGTAGTTTATATTCAAATTGCTGATTACATTGCATTGCACATCTTTCAAATTCAAAGCATTACTTCACATTGCATAACTAATAACTAGATGATGACAGATGATAAAATATAAAAAATTGTAGAATAAGAGACAAAAACTAGATTTTTTTAATTGAAAGGCATTTCCATAGCAATAGAGTTATAGAGAGAAAATAAAATAAAGAGTCTAACTAATGAATTGTAAAAAAATAGATTTTTGTAGTTTATATTCAAATTGTTGATTACATTGCATTGCACATCTTTCAAACTCAAATCATTACTTCACATTGCATAACTAATAACTAGATGCTGATATATGACAAAATTTCAATTACAATATAGTTTTTACAAAGTCAACCTAAGTAGTTATGCAATTACTTCACATTGCACAATTAATAACTAGGAGCAACTACCAATTTCATTTTCTTGTCATGGCATTCCATGAGACCACATTTTTTTGAGGCATTTTTTCAAACACTTCATTGCCTTGTCTATGCTACCACATTTTTCATACATGTCTACCAAAGTATTTTATCAAATAGTTCACTGCCTTTTTGGTATGGCTAAAAGCCTAAAACAAGTGCTTTTGAACAAGCTATGGATGCTCAAGGAAAAAATCTATTAAAGCATAATAGTAAGCAATAACACAGACAAGGAAGTGAACTGGTTGAAAAAATACCTCAAAGAAATGTGGTCTCATGGTGATGGAATGCTATGACAATCCATAACAATTCACTTTCATGGCATTCTTCATGGCATTCCATCACCATGAGACCACATTTCTTTGAGGCATTTCTTCCAAAGTTCACTGCCTTGTCTATGCTACCACATTTTCATACATGTCTACCAAAGCATTTTATCAAACACTTCATTGCCTTGCTGCTATGGCTAAAAGCCTAAAATAGTTGATTTAAAAAAGCTATGGATGCTTGGAAAAAATCTATCAAATCATAATAGTAAGAAAAAAGCTATGGTCTTAGGGTTTTTTTTTTGGTACGGAAATCAGTGGGATTTTATTTGCATTTATTTGCATATTTTAAATGCATTTTTTTGGCAATTTTTCTATTTGAAATGGGGAAAAATATCTATAGTCAATTTTGTGCATTTTTTAATTGTAGAATTCTCATAGTTAGTGAAAAAGGTAGTGTTCATGAAGGAATGGAAAATATGTGTATAGCCTTTGAATTATACCCATACTACGCAATGTCATTGAATCATTTAACAAACCATTTTTTCTTCATAGGGTAACATTTTCTTGTGGAATAGTTGACTGAGACAACTCTTGTTTCAATTGACCACCCTCTCATGAAATCTCATTCATATTATAATCTTTCACAATCTGATCATAGTAAAGGTGATTATGACACCACTGGCTACTACTACATGGCATCAGTCAATGAAGCTAGAGGCCACATGATTTTGTGGATAGGTTCAATTAAAGTTGTGAGATCTTAAGAGTTCTCTCTCAAAATTTGAAAAGGTTCTGGAGGTCCACCCTGAGAATTGTGAGAGCTTAAAATTTGTAGGCCATATATATGCTCAGCAAGGGCATACAAAGAAGGCTTTGGAAATTTTAAGAAAGGCAACTCGCATAGATCCACGTGATGCCCATGCATTTATCAAGATGGGTGAGTTATTAATATCATTAGACCCCAATGCAGCCTTAGATTCTCTTAAGACATCAAAGTCTCTTTTCAAGAAGAGCAAATAAGAAGTACCCATTCAATTTTTTAAAAATATTAGGGTTCTTCATTTTGAGTTTGATGAAGTAGAGTTGGATTAACAAAATTTTATGGAGGCATTAGGAAATGGCATTTGGGTTGAATTCATAAATAAAATCACTAGTGCCAGTTTTGCAGTTTTTCCTGTGCTCTTTAAGTATATGGAATTCTTCCATCAACTAGAAGAATGCTATGTTTCACTTGAGTTACCATGGGATAAAGGCACAACACTATTTAATCTTGCTAGGTTGTTTGAACAGCTACATGATACTAAAAAAAATTCTCTTATATAGGCTAATATTGCTCAAGTTTCTTGATTATGTGGATGCATATCTACGTCTTGCAGCCATGGATCGGGCTCAAAATGAAATCAATCTAAGCCTATAATTGATTGGGGATGCACTTAAGGTGGATAAAAACTCGTCAAATGATTTATCTATGCTTGGAAAAATGGAACTGAAAACATATGCCTAGCTTAAAGCAAAAGAAACAATTAAAGCTGCACAAAGTGAATTAGATGCAAATAATTCTTAGTTAACATTTCACTTGGAAATTGGAATTATTTTGTAGCTTTTCGCAATGAGAGGAGGGATCCAAATGTGGAGGCACAACATCTTGAGAAGGCTAGAGAACTGTATTGTAAAGTGTTGGAACAGAGACCAGGAAATGTTTATGTTGCAAATGGGGTAGCAATTGTGCTAGCTGAAAGGGGTCAATTTGATATTGCAAAGGAAAGTTTTACACAGGAACAAGAAGTTGCAGCAGGAAACATCTTTGTTCAGATGGTTGATGTGTGGGTAAATCTAGCACATGTTTACTTTGCACGAGGACAAAACTTTTGCGCTTGTAGTGAAAATGTATTAAAATTGTTTGAGAAAATTTTATTTGGGCACTGACACCCAAATTTTATTATATTTAGCTCAAACATGTTATGAAGGAGAATAGTGGAAAGATTGTAAAAGAACATTATTAAGAGTAGTAGATTGTAACTAATGTAAGTTTCCAATTAGAAAGCTATAGATTTTGTGTTTAATATAATGAGGGTTTCAAATTACCTCTGAATTCACTGCAGAGGCTATCGCCAAATCTGACTTCATTGCAGAGGGCCTTTCCAACTTCAAATTCGTTGCAGCAAACTTTGAATTCCTTTCCCTTTCCCACCTTTTCAAAATTCTTTAGGTCCTCTCCAAACAATCTTTATCGCCCATGTAATACCCAGACCAATCTAGTATTCAAAGGCCAGGCTAAACGAATAATGAACTGGGCCAAACAATCTCCAAACAATCTTTATCTCTGAGTTAGATGAAGTAGCTACTATGCCTCAGTGTAGTTGTCAAGTGCCAAGCTAAACGAATAATGAGTTGTGTGCATGAAATACACTCCCGCCCTATGTTTTCTAAAATATTTTTAATTTTTTTGTCTTATTTGTGTTTGCATGACTAACTATTTAGTCATTTTTATTTGTATGGCTAAATAATTTTTTATTAGTCATTTATTTACTCATTTATAGCCGAGTTGCAAAAGATTAGTAGAATTTAATCATTTTTAGTTGTTGTGACTAAAATTTTTAGTCACCTAGTCATTTATTTACCAAATTCTACTAGTGAAGTCATCCCACTATAACAAAGTGGGTAGCTAATCCACAACCCACATAACTTGTAGATCCAAATCCATCAATACATGCAAACTCATCATCACATTAGTAACCAAAGAAACAAGATATCATAGAGGATAACCAAACATATATACAAAAACTCCCACTACATGAGTAATGTCAAATCTAAAAATAGATCAAGGCATACCAAGTCTACAAATGGTATTTCACATAGACGATGTGGCTAACTCATCTATTACATAGTATTAAGGAAACATACAATGATATAAAAATCTTGAAAACAAGTATGTTGTAATACCTCTCTCACCACTAGTCTCCATAGCTCTCCCAAGTTCTTCACACTCAACCATGTGAAACAAAACATCCAAGAAGAATATCATTACTAAAGAAAGAACCTACAAATCAAACCATATCCTAGTTCCACACTAACATGTACCAAGCTGTGTAATGAAAGATATCTTTCACCATTCCCAAACTAAAAGGATATCAATGTCTAACATTCAAATCAAATCAAAATGGAAACAATAGATGTAAATCTCTCATACCCAAGGTAGATCAAACCAATAAATCATTCCCACAACAAAGAGAATATGCCCAAAGCCAGAAACCATTTCTTGTACCTCTCCAAACAAGTCGTAAAAAATTAGATCCATATCTCAAGACCAAAACAAGGAGAACAATAAAAATCAATGAACCATGCATCTTCCTCTTAAAAATTCTTCAGAATGTTAATATTCAAGACTAACTCTTATGAGAAGACAATATACAAAATAAATAATACATCTGATATTTAGGTAGAAAATACCTCTCAGATCATTCACCTGTGGATTAGACCAAGAGTGGGATACAAGACTGTCTTGTGAACATAACAACAAGTAATGGAAATCTTCTCTTGAGGTCCTTAATAGATTCACATCCATAACCAAGTGTAGGATTCTCAGTCTTTCTACTCAAATCCTCATCAAAGAGTAACCATCTCAACATATGATCCCATAAGAGATCTGTTATCCTCACCTAAGTCTCTCTAGTCTCCATGAGCATCCATCAATCAATCCATGCCAACTTCAAATGCAACCCTACAAAATCATGAAGCTCCAAGCAAATTATTAATACTCAAAACCAAAGAGAACAAACATGACCATTATCAAAGCCTGTAACTATCTTCATCCAGAACACCCTGAATATAGTCTCATCAAATATGTACATGTCACATATTTAGTTAACATGTAAAACATGAAAAACTATCTATGTAAATCTGAAATCCATTTAACAACCCAAAAATTCACATTAGACATATCATCTGAATAATGTAATAAGCATAGATCCACAAACCCATAGCTGAAAATAAGAGTAAACTACAACCCAATTGGAAAAACCAAGTTATCCATTAGCTTATAGCATATGAAACATATCATCTCCACAACTCACAAAGAGGTTAGTGGCTTATCTTCTAGTGCTTTCATGTAACCAAGGAAAAAACTATGAAGCCAACATAAGCCTCCATTATGTAGTTCAAATTGAGAGTGTTTCTCCATGTGACTAGGATGTCTCTACCTATCCAACATGAACACTTTATCACTACACATGACCATAAGGTAAAGGAACAAAACAACCAAACAAGAGGATAAACACATACTATCAAATAAGAGCTCCAAATTACCAAAACATAAACAACTCCATAAAGATCCATAATCATGAGCTTCCAATGCCCAACATAGATCACATTGACAATATCCATGGATTCCAATCTCACAAATCTGCAAAAAAGGTTAACTCATAAAATATTCATTGCTTCCCCACAAGCCTTCCAAGAACCTCCAATTCCTTCTAAAAAATTCCCACAAGCTTTCCAAGCTAAGAAATAAAAAGGAAAGAATACCTAAAACCTAGTTCACCTTAAGCTTTGATACCAAATGATGAGAAATAAACAAGTATAATACCAATTGTTGGGAAATTCAATCTATATCCAAATATGAATTCAATGGATGAGATACAAGGCTTGGACTATAACAACATGAAAATCTACAAAATAAGTTACCTTAATATGGAATTACCATGATTAGATCCATCTTATTTATGATATCAAAAATAAGCCAACATGCTTATAAGCACTACCTTATGTGAAATTATAACATCCATATATGAAGAATATCTTCACAATAAGACAATATTAATGAGGTACAAATCAGAAACACAAGAGTATCACATAACACATGATTTACATGGAGAAACCATTGCAGGAAAAAACTCTACCAAGAAGAGATTCCAAATATGCATTATCATCAAATAAATGAGATTACAATACAATCACTTCCACTCCTATTCACCTCCAACATGGAAGCACTTGTGTACTTGTGAACAACCTCCTTATGCCTCAAATTTTCCTTGTTCCTACAAAGTAACACTACATTCAATTGTTTTTCATACTTTCTATATATAAAGAGCTGATTTTTGTAGATGTGTGAAGAGGTCTTAAGCCCAAAACAAGCTTCCCAAAGATGAATCTCTAATACAAATGAACCAACCCTTGGAAATCCTCCATGAAATATGAAAGGAAACCTATTTTTGGCTCCAATACTTTCCTTCCAACTTGGGTGCTCAAACTTGGAAGATAAACATTACATTAAATGCAATAAATGATGTAAAGCCAAGTGACACTTGTTACCTCTTTCCAGGTACCCACTTGGAGAATCCCAATAGTAACTCATTTATCCTTTCCTTATCTTTTATTATCCCATTCTATGCTTCCACATTTTGGAAAATCAATATTAAATATTTGTGTTCACATGTTACCCTTATCGTTGCTAGTGGACCCATGACCCCTTTGAGTATATTTTTTATGAATAGGCAATTGTCTATATTAATTATAAAGATTATAATACATATTCACAAAAAAAATATGGGTGGTAAGAAGGCACACCCCAAGAGTCAAATGGGCGAAGCCCAAAAAACTAGAGTCACTTGGGCTTAGCCCATAAAACCATAAACATTACAAATAATAAAAATAAAAAGGCCATTAAGTAGCTAGAGCAGTGCCAACAGAGCCAGGAGGGTCCTTGTCATCCATCTTCTTTCCCCATACATCAGTGGGGTCTGGAGTGATGTCAGGAGGGCCCCAACCATCATCATATTCTCTCTCTTTATCTTTTTCTTCATCCTCACATCTGGACGAGATTTCAAAAGCCAAATGCGGGAAACATTTTGTAGTGTATAGCCAACCAAAGCCACTACCAGGAGTAGGATTAGAGGGCCACCCAAAGCTTCCATTGCTACTCCCTGTCACCCCTCTAGAGGGCCACCCCAGGTCAGCCTACAGAGGAGGAGAACATGAATGTCGAGGATGGTGGGAGCTATGACGAGGAGGAGCCTGAGAGTGGGGGCGAGCAAAACCACTCTACCGCCAGCCCTGTGAAGGTGATCGGCCGTAGTAGGAGGTGGGTGAAGAGGGCACTTGAGTCACAGTGCACAGGGAATTTCCCCAATGGTCCAGAAGCACCTAGAGGTGAGAGACCTCAAGTGAAACTTTGTTTTCTTGAACTTGAATATACAAAAGCACATTAGAAAAAATAATAGCTTTAGAGTACAAAGATACATTTTTATCAATTTGGTTAGAAAAAATACATGCATTTCTATCTATCCAAATATTGAAGAGGATATCCACCTTGGAAGTGTGCCAAAGTTGGGTATACTTAGTGGGAAGCTTGGGAATTTTCCTAGAAAAATCATGTGCCAAGAGAATAGCTCCATCCTGAACAACCAAAAGAAGTCATGAATCCAATTCTAAAACTATCAAGCTCTGGCATAAAACTAGAAAGGATGCTTAAAAGACTTAGCTTGCCCATAAAACAAGCAATGAGAGTCCTAGACCCCCAAGTGAACAAGCCGAGAACCCAAATGTAAGCCTTGCAAAAGAATACACCAAGAAAAGTGGGCGAGTTTAGGCTCAACACTTGTAGACCAAGTGGCAAAGAATCATTTTAGCTAAACAGACACAGAAGATTGAAGATGCCACTATTGGTTCAAACTATCAACCATAGGAAAGTGTGGCAAAAGTCATAGATATCCAAGCCTAGGCTTGTAATTTCTGAAAGGGGTGTCTGGGTACCATTTCCAGTCCTTCCACTAGGGCTTGGTGCAATGAATACCCACCTTATGAATCATTTATGTTGGAATAACATTCACCAAGCCATCATAAGTATCATGGTCCTAGTTTTGAAGCCTATAATGAGCATGAAATTCTTCCCATGACATAACACACATCATGGGTCTATGAAACATGTGTTGCAAGGTCTTGATACCTTTCTTGTGAAATCTTAAAGCCTTGGTCAGTGGTTGAGCATTACTGGCAAAGAGGGGCGACCACCACACATTCTATTGATTGAGCGAGAGCCCATCATGGAAACCAGAGCCAACCTAATAGAGCAAGGGATTAACAACTTCCTAGGCTCTCCAAATTCTTTTGGCCACAAAATTTCCCATAATCTAGACTGGTTCCTTTATAATTAGAAGGGTTTGAAAGCTAATCCCCTTCTAGTCTGGTCTGTGTGGAGGAAAGCCAGATTGAATGCAATACTTGAGGAGACTTTTCTAGGCTTCATTGCTATTAAGAGCTCTGATTATCCATTTCACACATAGGGCAATCCCTTGCCTTTGAGTGGAGAGAAAGCCAAGCCCTCTAGATTCTCTAGGCAGGCAAAAAAACTCCCAAGCCATGTCGTAAAACCCTCAATGAGTCTTAGAAGAGGCCCAAAGAAAGTTGCATAACAACTTTTCAAGCTTAGTGTAAGTGACCGTCAAAGGAGCCCAACAAGAGGAGTAATAAACATGCGTAGCCGCTAAAACTTTAGAACAGATCTAAAATTTCCTAGCTAGAGAGAGAGGCTTGGTAATCCAATAAGCCAACTTATGCTTAATCTGAGAAAGAACCACTTGCCACAACTCCACGGGGGAAGCCTAGAAGGCAAAGGGAATGCCCAAAAAATGAAATATTTCCCCTGGACCAATCCACTTTCAGCCATACTGTTCAAACCATCAAGGAATGGGAAAAATAGACTTCCTATAGCATAAGGTTTTATGCCATAGAATGGTAGAGCTAGAGGCAAGGAAAAAAGTCTCAAGGAAATCCAAAGCAAATTTGATGTTATTTTCCTCTTCTAGAAGAGTGAGAAAAGAGTCATCAACAAAGTGGCCATTAACAAGTTGAGCATGTGAATTGGGCAAAGAAATGACTCTAACTCACTGTTGGGAAACAACATTAGCCAACAAATACCCAAACCCTTAGTAGCAAGCACATAAAGTGAGGGGGTGAGTGGGAAACCTTGGAAGATGGAACAAAAAAAGTTAAAGGAAAGGGACTGATGGCCATTAATGACAATGCAAAGGCATCTAAAAAACATTTGGAAAACCTAAATGAAATTAGGGCCAAATCCCAAGGAAGCCAACATGGTCAAAATAAAAGGCCATTCAATGCGGTCATATGCTTTAGAAAAGTCAATTTTAAGAAAAATGTCTTTCTGCTTAGAGCATTGGGCCCATTCCATTCCTTCCCAAACTGCAATGATATTATCCAAAATAAATCTAGATTTAATGAAACCAGTTTGTTCTAGGCACACAATTTGAGGCAAGAGATAGCATATTTTCAAGGCAAGGGATTTAGCAATAATTTTGTAGGAAACATTGAGGAGCGTGATAGGCTACCAGTTGTAGATATTCTCAAGATCATCAGATTTAGGTATGAATTTAATATTCCCTTTGTTAATTATATTTCCTAAAGTTTTAGAATGAAAGGCTTCAAGACAAACTTTATGCAAATCATGCCCAACATAGTCCTAGAGGGCTTTGTAAAATTCACACAGGAAGCCATCAATTCCTGGGGCTTTGTCATCTACCATGGTGTGAACAGCTTCCTTTAGGTTGTCAATTGTGAGCATTTGCTCACATAAGGCTTTTTGAGATGAAGATAGCCTGTTTGGCACAACAAGACAATCCTAAAGAGCTTTTTGACATTCTGGTGTGGAATCTTGAGTAGTAAACACTTGTTCATAATTCCTAACAAAGGCCTAGAGAATGTCAGGTAGCTCAGAGATCACTTGAGTGCCATCTTTGATCTTTTTGATACTAGGAGATGAGTGTTTGACATGAAGAGCGAGAAAAAACTCTTTGAAGGCATGATCTCCAATTTTAAGCCAGTATAACTTGGCCTTGATTTGTGCCCCTCTGACAACATAATTATCTACAACTTTCTTTTTGTGCCTTCATTCTACCACCCTGACTTGCAATGAAGGGGAAAAAGGGCTAGCTGCCAGAGCCTCGCTGGCTAAGTGGAGGTCAGCCGTGGTCACCTCATAGGATTGATGGCAAAAGATGGCCAGCTGGTGCCCATAAATGCAAAGAAATATTTCCATTCAATTGATGGCATCATTCCACTAGGTAATCCAACTTGTATTATGAGGTGGCCTACACTCCAATTATAAATCATAAGAATGTGGGTTAGTGTGGCTTGATGATGCAGCAAAGACGTGTTCAGGAAGAATTGGGTCTTACTAGCATGAGGTTGTCTTAACTCCCATTCAATACAAAAAGAGATGGGGAAATGGTCTGACAACGTCACATCCACTAAGGAATAGACCAAAAGTGAAGAGATGGAAAAATAGAAAAAAGATTGAGCCAAGATCATGGTACAATCAAGGCATTTAAATATATTGTCAAAACCAACTCGATAATTACACTAAGTGTGCCAGAGAGAATATGAATGGTGGTGGCCAATATTGGGATCAAAGAGCCCCAATTTATTATGCATGTAGTACCATGCCTCACCTTTGGCAGCTGCCCATTTGAATGGTAGAGTACCATCCTTTTCGTATTCCACCTTAACCATATTTAAATCTCCACACAAAAGTTAGGTAGCAACTAGCAATGAATCCATAATCCAGCGCTAGAGAAGAGATCTTTCAACAACATCATTCAAGGCATAAACATTAATAATTCCAAAAGAATGATTATCACTGTTAAGAAGTATCCAAATGAGCCAATGTTTGGGGTCAGACCCATGATCAACCACACAAGCATGCCATCATGGGGATAAAAGGGTGATTGCTTTGCCACTTCTAGCCTCATGTTTAGTATAAAATATTTTACTGGCTGGCCAAATAGACCGACAAGCCGAAGCAAGCAAAAAACCAACAACTTTCACATCTTGGAGACAAAGCACTTCAATACCAACATACTTCTATAGAGTATCCCTAATGGAATGCTTCCTAGAGAGGTTTGTCATACCTCAAACATTCCATGAGAGGAAATTCAAGGATGGAACTCCTCCATATCATCAGAGTACAATTCCTCATCCAAAGTAGAGAAGTGATTTTTGTAAAAATTATGGCAGAACTAAACCAATTTGGATGTTGGGAGAAGAAAGTATCTATTTCTCCTTAAAAAATTCTCCTTCTTCCAGAGGCTGAGAAGGACTCTGAGACCTTCTGTGAGCTCTCAACATGGGAGGACATTCAGTCAGCTATGCTATCATTACAATAGTAGGATGAGGCGTAGCCTTAGGCCTTGGTCACATAGTAGTAGTGGAAGGCCCAACCTGGACTTCTTTCCCCTTCACCGAAGGATTTGAAACTTCTTTGGCTGGCTCAGGGACTTTGGAAACCTTCCTAGAGCCATTGGAATTATTCTTACAGTTCGTAACCATTGTCCATTTCTCCTTTGGTTTGGTAGTAGAACTATTTGCCTGGCAGGGATTTTCAATATCCTACAGCGGCAAAGGTGTATGAGGAAATTCCACAGGGAAATCCTTAATCTTGTGGTTTGCGGAATGACACCTATAACACGTGTTCGATAGATTAAAATAAGTGAATTTTTGGGTATGTCAGAGAGCTCCAATTTAGATGTCAATGGATTCTTTCAAATCCTGTGAAAGGTCCACTTGAACAGAGGCTTGTTTTTGGGGTTGAGCTTGAAAGAACCTATCTGGTTCAACACAAATAATTTTCCCCAGAGAGGATGCAATATGTTGCAAAAAAGGTACACAAGGAAAAGGAAAACCTGAGTACTCAATCCAGACTAGGACCTGTAACTTGGTGTCATCTGAGATAGCAATTTCTCAGGTCCATGACTAGAAGAACAACAAAGATGACCAGACATACCAAGGACCATGGTTCAGGATTGCCTAAACATGACTGACCTCCGCAAAGTGAAAAAGAAAGAAACCTTTGGTTAAACTCTTGACCATATCAAGGTGGGCCCCATGAGGTACACAAGCCTTGTGGACCCATTCTTTAAGCACACTTTTAGAGGGAGTCCTCCCAACAAAATAACCCACAAGATTATGTTGCTCAAGCCATTGACATGTAGAATCAAAATATGGCAAGGGTAAAACTACATCAGTCAGGGAGTCAAAAGACTTATTATTGAAAGACTAAAATCACTGAGAGGGGGGGGGGGGTGAATCAGTGATTTATGAAAGTCACAAATTTTAAACTTTGAAACTAGAATATCAAATGAATATTGAAGAACATATTTCAAATGAACTTAGACAATGTTATAGATATTACAAATCAGATAAACATTTCATTAACATAGACTGGCTTGATAGATTTTACACATATATCAAATCTTGTAACTAAACCTTTTATGTAAGATGTTTTGGTTTAAAGAATGGAAGAAATGAATGACTGACATCAACAATTTTATGCAACTCAAGAAAATAAACCAACCACACATAGAAACATCACATAACACCAAAATTTGTGCTGAGTGGAAAAACCCTCTTGGGGAATAAAAAACCACTCAAAAAATATTTCCTTTGTTCACTTAGAGCACCAACTCTTTTCATTTAGGAGCACCAACTCAACAACAGTCAAGAGCACCAACTCTTACAAGATTACAGGAGCACCAACTCTTTTAACGCATAAAAAATTATAGCATTCTATCAGAACCCTAGAAATGCAATTTTTACAACCCTAGAATTTCAATAGAAGACTATGAATATCCTCATCAAGTTCATTGAAGAATGTTGTGTATCAACATCTTCTCAATTAATAATTTTTTTTTCAATATAGAACAAATTTTTGTATCAAAATAATCACTTAAGGAGTACTCATGAAAATCTCCTTTTCTCTTCACTGATACATCATCAAAAATACCAAAAAACCCTCTTTTTAAATATGCGCATAATCTCTGCATACGGTTTTTGTAACTTTAAAAACCATCTCGAGTTAGGGTTGTAAAAGAACAACCCTAAAATAATTCATTTAAACAAACCTTTTAAAGATAATTATTTTAGATAAACACATTTTTTCAGTTATGATTCGAGCTTCAAGAAGTATTAACTTCCTTTTCTTACTTGCTTTAAACAACAGGAGTAATACCTGATTATGCAATGAAGAAATCAAACAAATACCAGACAAAGATCAATGGATTCAACCACAACTACCCAGCTGAAAGAGCCATTGCCACTTTCTTAACAACTACCAAGCTCTTGCTGGCTCGTAATCTTCTATCCATGTATGTAACAAACTCATTTAACTCCTTTAGTGTTGGCCAAGAAGAACAAATTTACAACTGTGAACACAATATTCTCATGGCGGCTAGGGTTCCAAACCCTTCATCAATAATATTGCCCTAAATTTCCTTCTTTCAAGTATGTCAAGGACTTTATCAAACACAATGATGATTTGGAGTCCGAAGAAAATCAAACACTTTGATTAATAAACCATTACTATGTTTTTAAATATGATGATAAGTCTTCAAATGCCAACAAAATCATTCCACATCTAACCAACTATTTACTATCAAAGCCAAGTCACAACAAGTGAAGTGAAGTCACATGTGTGCCGAGTCCCGTACAACCTGATTTAGACTCAAAAAATTGATCAACTATATTTGATCCTTAATATCATTGCTAAGAATTTTAAAAGGTCTATTCCATTGAAATCAACCAATGCCTTTTTCACATGCTTAGAATACTCAATATTCTTTAGGAGTATAAATTAAACAAAATCTTTTGACAAGAAATGCCAATGGTGTAAGCACCTTTTCAAATGAACATGCCAATGGAAGTCAATAATAAACCAAGGCCCCTTATAGCCATATCAAATACCAATGCAATGTGATCAAATATCAAACAATAATAATGCTGCTCAAAACCAAATCACTTTACAAAGTGATTGATCCCAATAAAATAGTGTCACTCAAATATCATGTGAAGACAACTTGCAAAAGATCAAGTTAAATATACCACAATCTGAAAGTGATAAACCTGGATATACCCGAGACTTGTAATAATGACAAGTCATATATTTTTGAATAACGATGCCATAAACCTGAAACAAAATATATATATCGTGAAGCAAATGCATGCCCTGCTATAGTGAACATATGTCAACATGCCCTGCTATAATGAACATCTGTCAAATCTCAGTACCAACATAAAAACTAAAAACAACTAAAATTTGAAAGTGAAAGTGCATGCCACCATGTGAACCAACTATAAACATCGTGTGCCACCCAAATCATATAAATATGTCCAGTTTTGTCATCAAGGACAAACAATTCCAATAAAAAACTGAAATCCAACAAACTCCCCCTTTGTCCTTGATGGCAAAACACATCATCTCTCCCCCTTTTTGCCTCAAAGACAAAGAAGAACAAAGGAGAATGTGAAATTCCATGCATATAAACAACTGAAACCAACAAATTATCTAATCAAAACCAGCTGCAAGAGAAAAAATTGAGCAGGAAATAAAAAATATATAAGAGAGCTATAAATGAGAAACCATAGAACCAAGCTCCCCCTACAAAGAAGCTTCATATAAAAAGATAAATTAAAACTAGTATCATTATTCCTTTCCGAGTACCACATTTTATTGTTCTAGTTAACATTTGAACCATGAGTCACCATTCCTTTTCTCAAACTACATTATCAGTACACATTAGTCACAAATTAAGAGAACTAGAGGAGTTAGAACATTCAAATGGGCCATTGAAGTCACCTTCAAACCATTGCAAGCATACTAGCAATTACCACTCTAATTGCAAATCCTTTAATCATGGCAAATAATCTATTAATGTTTTCAAGTTTATTGTAAGAGAGATTTGGCATTCATGGAAATATATATATCCACAGAGCACGACAACATGATAGGCTCCTAGAAGAATGCTGACATAAGTTGCAAAGTTTTCCATCTGTCATCCTTGAGAAAACTTCATTTTTAATATTATGATTGGGTGACATTCCATTTAATTTAAAAATAGCCTTGCTAGCTGACAAAGTAATAACTCTATACTTTACTTTGTGTTGTAATAATCAATATCAAGCACTTGAAAATCACTTTATCTGAACAAAGTAGTGATAGATCAACACTAAGACTGTATCATTTCAAAGATAACTAATAACTAATTTTTTACTATCTCATCATCAAATACTGCCATGCCATGCTAGTTTAAACACTCTCAAAATGAAGAAATAGAAATAGTTTGAGTAACATGAAGATACTGATCAATATGATTGAATGCACCTGGCTAACAAGTGAATATTGGAAGTTGATTCGCAAATTGCTATCAAGTACAATACCTCATCAAATAACAATTATTTTGACAACATATGTCATTACTAACTTATGCCTCTTCAAGCTATGTTTACTGAGTGTTATTGCTATCCACCTTAACAAATATCACTTTACACTATCAACATCAAAAGAAATTTGCTATTGTCAAACATAATTGCAAACTCTCTAAACAATTGGATTGAGCACAAACACTAGATATTTAGTCCAAGAGAGAATCATAGGCATATATCCTTTATATGACACAATATGAGATACTCAACCATTGAGTTCAAGCAATGTCATCTTCAACAAAATAGCACCATTGACAAGCCAGAATAAGAAGCATGTATGTGTAAACTCATTGTCAACTGAAGTTGTACTATAGAACAACATTGTCACTATTTACACATTATGCTATCAAATATCAATCTAAAACAAAACTGTATTATTGAAACAAAAATGCTAAAAACCAAAACTGTCCTTTGAGTCTTCCCAAAAACCTCAACAATAAAATCATCACTTCTTTAGTTAGCATTGCAGCAATATGATTCAATGTAGCAACTAATCACAGGGGTGTATATAAAAAACTTGAAATGCACCTTGAAACTTCAACATAAAGTATTTAGTGATGAGAAATATGAGGAAGATCATTCACTATCTCCCTCGACTGAGCACCCATTTTCACACACCTTTTTTCTTGCAGATGATAAACATTCCCTTGATTTCTTGAACCTGCACCAACAATCTCACCTGTTTTATTTTTGATCTCACACCTTAGATCATTAAACAAAACATAAAAACCTTGACCACAAATTTGAGTTACACTCAGAAGATTATGTTTGAGTTCTTCTGCATAGTACACATCCTACAAACACAAGTTATCATTCAAAGAAACTATTCCTTTCCCAATGATTTGAATGCAATCATCATTTCCAAACCAAACTAAATCACCATCACAATATTCAAAATTGATAAAGCTATTTTTGACACCTGTCATATGGTGTGAACATCCACTATCCAGAATCCATTCATTATTCACCCTAGAATGGAAAATTGCTTGAATAGCTGTACCTTCTATCTTTTCATTAATTATTTTTGATAAATTGCTTGAATTGCTTGAATTGCTTGATAGTAGAATGGAAAATTGCTTGAATAGTTGTACCTTATGTTCCTTCCTGCAACTCATCATTTTGATACATTTCAATCAGTTTATTCCAAACCTCCTTGGCATCCTTACAATAAATAACTTTAGAAATAATTTCATCTGGTAGACTATTAAAGATAGCATCCATAGCCCTATCATTGTATTCAAGAGCCTTCCTTTCTTCTAGAGTAGGAGTAGATGTTGAAGATATTGAACAACCTTTTTCAACTGCTTCCCACACATTAAATCCTAAGGAGGATAAATAAGTTTCCATCCTATGTTTCCAAAAAACAAATTTTGTGCCTTCAAACTGAGGTATTCTAACTACAGGATATTCATCTATTTTTGAATCATTGTTCACAACTTTAGCAATCTCCTTAATATGATCTTGACTTGGATTAGTAAGAGTCATAAACAGTGTTTCATTTCCTTTTTCAATAAATGTATCTTCTAGAACTAGTTCACCATCTTCCAAATCAGTTTTATTATTTAAGTCCTCTTGCTGTTTGACTTCAAACATAAATTGAGTCTCTTCTTCTTCATCTAAAAAGTCTTCTAGTTCAGTGTCTGTTTCATCTATACTGAACAAACTCTTTCTCTTTTTGAGATTGAATTTATCAGACGTTTCATCATCACTGTCATGATCATCATAGGAACATTTAGCTGCAAAATGTCCAATTTTTCCGCAGTTGAAACATTAAAAGGGAATTTTTCCCTTGTATTTTCTTGATCCCTTTTTAAGATTTTTGACAAAGTAAGATTCTTTTGCATCTAAGTCTTCTGACTCATTTTTAACTAAATTTTCTTTTCTTTCAGCTTTAAAGGAAATTTCTTTCCCTGTTTGATTTCCTTTACTTGTTCTCATTTCAAAGGTAGTAAGAGTTCCTTGTAGATCATCTAAGGTAAGCTTACCAAAGGGTTTCTTTTCTTCAAAAGCTGAAACCTTAGTTTCATATTTAGGATGTAAGGTTCTAATGACCTTTTTGACCACATCAAACTCTTCTATTTCTTCTCCTAAACCTCTTATTGCATTAACAACTTCACTAATTCTCAAAAAATATTTAGCCACCTTTTCATCATCATTCATTTTCATTTCCTCAAACTGAGTTTTGAGAGTAAGAATCTTTGACTGTTTGACTTTATCATTACCTTGATAAATGTTTTCAAGTTTTTCCCAAATCTCTTTAGCAGATTTGCAATGCATGACTTTAACAAATACTTCGTTGGTTAAGCCACACAAAAGAGAATGTTTGGCTCTAGCATTAGTTTCATACTTCTTCTTTTCAACATAATCTATGGGTATTGTGGGTGGAACAACATACCCATCTAGAACTATGCTCCAATCATCAAGATCAATTGAAACCAGATATGTTTCCATTCTGACTTTCCAAAACACATAATCTGTACCATCAAACAGTGGAGCTCTAGTCACAGATGTACCTTCTTGAGTTTGTGACATGATTGACAAACGTCCAAAAACTAGAATCAATCCTAGGTGGATTAGACCTATGAAAGGACCCTACGCTCTGATACCACTTGTTGAAAGACTGCAATCACTGAGAGGGGGGTGAATCATTGATTTATGAAAGTCACAAATTTTAAAATTTGAAACCAGAATATCAAATGACTATTAAAGAAAATATTTCAAATGAACTCATACAATATTATATATATTACAAATCATATAAACATTTCATTAACATAGACTAGCTTGATAGATTTTACACATATATCAGATCTTGTAACTAAACCTTTTATGCAAGATGTTTTGGTTTAAAGAATGGTAGGAATGAATGACTGACATCAACAATTTTATGCAACTCAAGAAAATAAACCAACCACACATAGAAACATCACATAACACCAAAATTTGTCTTGAGTGGAAAAACCACTCGAAAAATATTTCCTTTGTTCACTTAGAGCACCAACTCTTACAAGATTATAGGAGCACCAACTCCTTTTAACGCATAACAAATTATAGCATTCTATCAAAACCCTAGAACTGCAATTTTTGCAACCCTAGAATTTCAATAGAATACTATGAATATCCTCATCAAGTTCATTGAAGAATGTTGTGTATCAACATCTTCTCAATTAATAAATAGATTTTGAACATAGAACAACTTTCTCTATCAAAATAATCACTTAAGGAGTACTCATGAAAATCTCCTTTTCTCTTCACCGATACATCGCCAAAAATACCAAAAACCCCTCTTTTTAAATAGGTACATAATCTTTGCATACAGTTTTGTAACTTTAAAAACCATCTCGAGTTAGGGTTGTAAAAGAAAAACCCTAAAATAATTCGTTTAAACAAACCTTTTAAAGATAATTATTTTAGATAAACACATTTTTTGAGTTATGATTCAAGCTTCAAGAATTATTAACTGCCTTTTCTTACTTTCTTTAAACAACAAGAGTAATACCTGATTATGCAATGAAGAAATAAAACAAATACCAGAAAAAGATCGATGGATTCAACCACAAATGCCCAGCTGAAAGAGCCATTGTCACTTTCTTAACAACTACCAAGCTCTTGTTGGCTCGTAATATGCTATCCATGTCTGTAACGAACTCATTTAACTCCTTTAGTGTCATCCAAGAAGAAAAAATTTACAACTGTGAACACAATATTCTCATGATGGCTAGGGTTCCAAACCCTTCAACAATAATATTGCCCTAAATTTCTTTCAATCAAGTCTGTTGAGGACTTTATCAAACACAATGATGATTTGAAGTCTAAAGCAAATCAAGCACAATGATTAATAAACAATTATTATGTTTTTAAATCTGATGATAAGTCTTCAAATGCCAAAAAAATCATTCCACATCTAACAAATTGTTTACTTCCAAAGCCAAGTTACAACAAGTGAAGTGAAGTCACATGTGTGCTAAGTCCCATACAACCTGATTTAGACTCAAAAAATTGATCAACTATATTTGATCCTTAATATCATTGCTAATACTTTTAAAAAGTCTATTCCATTGAAATCAACCAATGCCTTTTTCACATGCTTAGAATACTCAATATTATTTAGGAGTATAAATTAAACAAAAGCTTTCTACAAGAAATGCCAATGGTGTAGGAACCTTTTCAAATGATCATGCCAATGGAAGTCAATAATAAACCAAGGCCCCTTATAGCCATATCAAATACCAATTGATGCAATGTGATCAAATATCAAACAATAATAATGTTGCTCAAAACCAGATCACTTTACAAAGTGATTGATCACAATAAAACAGTGTCACTCAAATATCATGTGAAGACAACTTGCAAAAGATCAAGTTAAATATACCACAATATGAAAGTGATCAACCTGGATATACTTGAGACTTGTAATAATGACAAGTCATATATTTCTGAATAACCATGCCATAAACCTAAAACAAAATATATATATCTTGAAGCAAATGCATGCCCTGCTATAATGAACATATGCCAAATGTTAGTACAACATAAAAACTGAAAACAACTGAAATTTGAAAGTGAAAGTGCATGCCACCATATGAACTAACTATAAACATCATGTGCCACCTAGATCATATAAATATGTCTAGTTTTGTCATCAAGGACAAAAAATCCCAATAAACAACTGAAATCCAACACTTACCTTGTGAAACACCTTCAAAATAAATTTTTGAGGTCGTTTGTTTGGAGGGGGAGCCATTGAGTAGAGTCGTCGAACCACCAACACCAACAAGAACTGTTGGGTTAGATCCGGTTGAAGGCATAATAAAACCAAGAAAACTATAGTAAATCTAGACGCACACACAATAAATGAGAAAATCCTGCACCTAAGGCACAATATGATGCAAGAGGGGCCAAGGATGATCATAGACACAAGAAACCCTAACATAGCTCATTCACTAAAATCATTCCCCTTATGAGTATATTACAAACAATGGTGAAAATTAATATTACAAAATATTTTCTGAATACACCCTAAGTTCCTAGAGATACTTTCTAAGGATGGTGGAACCATGACATAGGGTTTACAAGGTGGATGCCACCTTAATCTTAACAATGGGGAGGCCAATATAAATTCTACAATAAATGCTATCCATAATTGACACATATCCCCCTTGGAAAACCACCCTAAATTAATTACTCTTAAATCCAAGAGGTTAAGTTAGGGTTACCATATGTTATGGTCTAGTGTTAGATTGTGCAGCATGAGTCGTTGACATCAACAAATCTAATTGATGTTGGCCTATTCTATATTTTTATCTCCAAATGTGTATGTCAAAATTTACCCATAGAATACAACGTACATTGTTCATCATTGTTCATTAGGTGATGCATAATGTAAGATAATTCAACTTGATAATTCACCAAAAAATAAATTATATCCTTTTGTGTCAAATTTTTTTATCATTTTTAGAAACTAGTTGATACTTTGTCTACTAAATTATTTTTTTCTTCAAATGAATAAATAATTTTCCCAATAAATTACTTTATTTTTAGAAATTAGTTATATTTTTCAAGGAAAAAAAAATTATGTAGTAATGTGCACAAATTCATTATAGAAATGAACTTTTTTTCCAAAAATAGACATTGATTTTCCTTGAAAACTAATGCAATCGACCAAGATTTCATTAATATTTTATATTTTTAATATTATTTTCTTAAAGTTATCACCAATTAAGATTATTAGTATCATAGAAAATGTTTTCTAGAATACCATGGATTGAATTATTTGATTAAAAACCTCTTAGCAAAAGTATACACATCATCCTTCATGTTATTGAGAATTAAATGGGTAAATTTGGTCAAATTATCAAAATATCCCTAGTATTGATTTGTGGTTATTATAATTCTTTGACAATATTGTAACAAAATGTACCCTCATCATCAAGATGTGCAACTTCTATTTGAATTGATTTCTATACATTAAATGTATATTTACTAAATGGAATGTTTAAATCTCACCTTTTAAGATATAAAATTAAAAGGCACATCATGTGGGTTACATTCTAAGTGAATTTTGGTTACCTTCATTCATTGGCATTCCAAATATTTAAACATTAAAGTTGCAACATCACTAGGTTCATATCAAGACATAAATAGGTTCACTTAGACCTACTATAACTTAGTTACTCTAGGGTGAAAAAATATAGCCTGTTGCAATGGGGCTCTTCATTGATTTTCACTCTAAATCCTCATTCCAAGGAGACAAATTTTTCCCTAGAAATGCATCAAACCATCCATGTCTATGGGGTAGTAAAAATCTCTTAGTTTATGCTCCAACTTTTGTTAGATAGACGGTTGTCATTGCACCAAAAGATCAACCTATTAATGCCCGATACAACTACCATAGTTAATGAATCTGCAAGAGGTGATTAATCCATGTCACAAACCCAATCTCTACACTGCACAACACAAGGAGATCAAGGGAACACACCTTGCAACAATCCCACTAGCACAAGCAATGGGTTCAAACCTGTGACCCAAGGTCTAATACCAATTGTTGCATAGACGGTTGTTGTTGCACCAAAAGATCAACCTATTAATGCTTGGTATAGTTGCTAGAGTTAATGAATCCATGAGAGGCGGTTAAGCCATGTCACGAACGCAAGCGCTGCATTGCACAACACAAGGAGACCAAGGGCACACACCTTGCAACAACTTTCCCACAACAACTATTAGAAATCATACTTCTATACATCCCCATAGAATCTTTTGAATTGATTTGAACTTGAGAAACAACTATGATACCTAATGTCCAATTGAATAAATTTTATAACTTACTATCTTTTCCTTTTACATAAAAATGTTTAGAATTTTAAGAAAGAACACTAACCATCTTCTTAACTCATATTCAAATTTGGTTGGGTAAAAATATACTCAAAACCATTATAATCCATCCTAAACTAGAAGCATCTTCAAGCCATTAGATAATGTATCCACACCTTTAAGACATGTATACGAATTCCATTAGATAGCGACTCTACACCTTTAGATCATATGTAAAACAATCCTAACATCCATCCAACTATATCATAAAACTTTAATGGTATTGTACATACTTTTTTCTTTTCACAATATAGGGGAGAGGACCCAGTACCTAAGCATGTTTCAATAGTTGTGATAGTAGTTGTTTATATAATGCCCAATATTTTTATCAATATTGGACCAATAGTTGTGACTTTAAAGTTGTTAGTGTTAATGATGACTACCCATAATTAAACAAAATGTATTCCTTTGATCTAAAAGCAACCAATCATGTGATTCCACATTAGCGCTCAATAAAACATGTTGTGAATGCACAAGTATTGGTCTCACTTTTTTTTTTGGGCCTTTTTGGACACCTTGACAAAAAGCATGCTGATGTGGCATCATATTTGATGATGTGGCCCTGAAGCCTTAGTTATAAGTAGGGGACTTGCCAAGTAAGCTGCTGTAAGAAATTGGGAGTGATTTGAAATTTCCACATAGGATAATTATAAGCACGAAGTTAGGGTGCACAACTATTGGGTCCTCTCCCCTAGATTGTGAAATATTTCCTAACTAAACCATATTATGGAAACATCTTAAACATCAACCAAAGTAGCAAATATACAACCTTCATATGTTTATACATTTTCCTTGATCAAGACTTGATAGGTCTCGAATAGGAAACACAAGGAAAGCTCTTGGGCTAGATCTATGGTGGACAATCATGGATTCATGTTGGATATCCATAACTAATTCTCAAATCCTTGATTAAGGCCTTTATATGCGCTTCTAGGCCGACCACATCTAAATACAAAAAAATTGTTTCACCAACCTTGCAAGATGAATGGTCTTAAGGAATACAAGTGCTTTCTCTTAACTACGATTACTGATCAAATAATTGCTATGTACGATTCATTCTCGAGTGACACATGGCAAAACCTTTAACTGCAGGTAAACGATTAGCCACTAATTGTTGATTCAATGATGGGTTACATCTATTGATCGTTGAATAGCCGGTCAAAGGCTTGGACCACCATGCCACATGGCAACATATTGCTCTATCATCATAACGCCATGCTTAATGCTCTTTGGGTCCATATTTTGGCATTGAAAAATGGGTCGATATTAGTGAAGTCCACCAATGCATTCATGGAACTTTGGCAACATGTAAGACAACTAGGTTATCAAATACCAAAATATGGACCCGCTTCCTTCATTACCACCTTGCAATTTGAGTACCTATCAACACACATTTGGTGCAAACTCAACTTCAACACATTTGAGGGTTGTGGTATTATAAGTGTGAGAAGGTGACACTTGTTAAGTCCTTATGCCATTGAAAATGACACTTAGAAAGATCACATGTCATTTTATTAGATAAATGGTGAGATCTTGCTCTAAAATGCACTTAAAGGTAAAACTGATTTTCTTTGATACAAATGTAGGAAAAATCATATTATGGTTGTCCTATCACCTTAGGACCATACTTTTAGGATTTCTAACTATAAATAACATCTAATAATTGATTATCATATAGAATATTATGTGAATTGTATATAGGAAACTTCAAAACTCTCAAAGAACAATCTATCTTTAGAAAGAATTATAGGTTAAATATATTGATTGAATGATGGAATTTTGATCAATTAATTAGTTTGATAGTTTAAATGTTTGATGATTGGTTAATTGGCCAAACTAATTTATTACACATTTAGGATTCTACTAGATTACTAGGCACACCAATCCATGAGCATTTGATCAAGCAATTGATATCCCATTGAATATCATTTGATTAGGGATTTGTATTTTAAGATTTAAATAAGTTCTTTTTAAAAAGTGAATAAACAATATTCAAGGCTTGAGATAACCACACTTGGTTATCACTAACACAACTCCTAAAGTAACATTATACTATTTCTAAATTAAGTCTAAGATAGTAGACAACAATACATATTAAGGAATGTGACACAATCATAATAGATAAACTTCTTATGTGAAATCTCTACCTTGAAGGATGAATCTAACAACTCTAACTAGAGAGATTGAAAGATAAAGTGCTAGTTAATATTATTACTAAAAGAATAAACTTATAATATTGCACTAAAGATTATATTTCATAGATTTATCATACTTACATCTAAGAACCTCTATGTGATACTATGAAAAACTCCATGCTGAACAATGATAGTCATAGAGGTCACTCAAATAGTAGTCACAAATCAACTAAGTTATCCACAAAATTTAGATTATTATAACAAGCAATAGATCCATATATTATACAATAGACCACATTCGAGGAATCTAATATTGTTAGGAAGAAAACCATCTTATCTAAGTATAAGGTAAGCTCATTTGATCTACTACACAAATCATTCATTCCAAATAAGGATAAACACAAAGTCAAACTTAAGAGGGAAATATTTAGTTAATCATTAAAGTAATGACATTACCATGTAGATAAGGATTAAGATTAAAGATTTCATAACATATTTATTACTCTTTTTAAGGCTCCTAATAGTTCTTTCTAATTAATACATACAATTCAATCATTTATTACAAGTATTATTCCATCTAAATATATCCACATGGGCTCAACCTAAACAATAAGAGATATCTATTTATTTTAAACTACTTTACTATTAATTTTCAATAAAAACATACGAGTTCTTAGCATAAGGAGTCACTTCTAATATTGTAAGGGACTAAAACCTAAGTTCTATAGTCTACCACATCACAACTTTAACCATGCCTCACTTGCTGAACCAAACCTACAATTTAGTATTCATTTACAAATAAAATAGACCAAACATGTCTAAGACAAAGGTACATATTCAATCATCTTATATTGATTCATCAAACAAATACTCAAACAATCAATCAACACTAGTCACCAATATTTAGTACATATAAAATAAGGAAAAATGATATTGCATTGAGTAACTTCTTGACACATTATGTAATGCCCACACATGTGTTTTCTTGTGTATGTTGCATTGAGTGATTATTGGTACTTCATCTTCACCATTTGCACTATATGTTATTATTGTGATTTTTGATTATCCATTGGTTGACATGTTTGTAAAATGAGTCATTATATGCTTGTATGACATGTGATTAGACTACCCACATATTAGAGATGGTGATCCTCTACATGTTGGTTGTTGGTGTATTGCTTGCATTGAGATGTGTGTGTAGTAGTATGGTAGATCCCTGTGAGGACTTAATGTATTACATTATGTGTTGTTTGTGTATTCCATTGTCATCTTTATCTATATGGATTATATATGTAATTATTATAATGAACTCAAAATCCTATGTTTTACCTTTGTAGATATGTATATGTTTACATAGATGGATGCTATTATTATTGTGTTGACATTCTATATGATTGTCAATTAGCACATTTCCATGTTTGGATGATATACATTGATATTGAGTTAGTATGGATGTGATGATTATGATATATTTGATACTATATCCCATTGGATGATTATGAATTGCTTCAAATATTTTGTATGGTGTAGGAGTGCTTGACATGTGACTTGAGTGTGTAGTTATAAGGTTATTTCTCCACCTAAATATATAGTTCTGAATTATTTCTCCAATGGTGGTTATATTAGAAATGTCACATTGAGTTAGTGTGTTTGGTAACCACTATCACACTAGATTCAAGTGCAATATGAGTCCATATTACCTTGTTTGAGTCTAGATCTAAATTGATGGTTATTCAATAATTTGTGTGCTATGAAAATCATTAAATGCTTGAGTACAATTGCAATTATTTATTTTCCCATTTCTATTTTGATTCAATTTCAATGGATAAATCATTATGTTTTAATGATGTTTGATGCATTTGGTAATTGAAATTTTGGGAAAGAAAAATGATAATCAATAGTAGAATATTTAAGAAAATTATTTGATTTATTTCAATTAGTTATATTGTAAATTAAAATAATATTCTTTAGTTAGGGAAATCTAGTTGGATTGATTCTATTTTTTCTTTAATGAGAAGATGGAAACATTTTATTTGTTGGAAAAGTAATATATATATATATATATATATATATAAATATAAAATGTGATATTTTATGAAAGGGGAAATAGAAAATAAATAAAAAGAAAGGAAAAAGGAATAAAAAGGAAAAATACTTTCTTATTTTCAGTATCTCATTTAAAAAAACTCTCTCAAACCTCTCTCAAAAAATAGAAATAAATGGAAGAAGATTGCATTCTGGTAAGGAGTGGATTGAAGTGTCTCCAAAAACCTTGAATGCTTGAATTTTGTATGGTTTAAACTTCAATAATGATTTATTTTAGTTGCTTAGTAATTGAAATTCTTTTCTTACACTTTGCCACACCCACTCTAGTGGTTGCATATGGCTTCAAATTATGGGTTTAATTGCTACATTTCTTGAAAGTTTTTATTGTTATTTAAATTTAAGAAAAAGTCTATTTTTAAGTCATTATTACGGATTTTTTTTATAATTCTTAAAATTTGAATTTTATTTGAAAATAATAATAATGTCTATATTTGGATCAAAAGCGTATTCTTTGATTTTTAGTTTTTTCTTAATTGAAAAGTTAAAAAATTCAAGGTTCATTAATGGTGGAATTGAGAATTTTATGGCTTTTGTATTGAAAAATTAATAGAAAATTTTGAATTGTGAATGCATATGAATGAATTAGAATGGAAGAAAACATGACTCCTTACTTTAAAAAAAAAAATATAATCTTTGTATAGTATGTCTAAAATTGTTATTCCACTTTTGTTGCGTTGATTTTTGTACCACACTCAAATAGTGATTTGGCATGAGGAACCTATGATTTAAGGTATAGGGTGTATAAAAGGAGTGGTTCTCAATGTTTTCCAAAATGTCAAAGTTATTTTAAGGCTATAATAGGGAGGAATTAATAATTAAGTAATCATTAAATTTTATTGGGTAAATAAAATAAACAAAGATGTTAATTTAACAACATACTTGGAGTGCTTCTAAAGGCTCATTATGATACATCAAGGAAATGCCACACTTCAAGAGTGTTTGGATGTCAATTGGGTACCCTCATAGGGTGACTAATATGTATACCCAATATTACAGAGGCATAGATCTACTTTGATGATATTGTATCTCGCCTCTAGGATCCTCATC
The DNA here is from genome assembly GCA_007258455.2 of Sequoia sempervirens. Classification (NCBI taxonomy): domain Eukaryota; kingdom Viridiplantae; phylum Streptophyta; class Pinopsida; order Cupressales; family Cupressaceae; genus Sequoia; species Sequoia sempervirens. The sequence continues at coordinate 72,055,452 of VDFB02000007.1, forward strand.
CTTATTTTCATTGGATTTTGCATACAATGATAGACTTGACTTGTGCCATGTGTGTGTGATTGGATGAAATCTCAATTTCACATGTTCATAACTTGTTATATGCAATTATTGACATGTCTATGCTATATGATGTGGTTCATATCTTATTCCATTTTTTGTTGATGTTTCCCCTTTGGGAATGTTTATGCTATGATGGTTTATCATACCTATCTTACATGTTTATATTATGTTTTTTATTCATAAATTTTGTATTTGTATGCTATGATGGTTATTTATAATATATAGCATTTGTGTGAGTGTGTGTGTGCTTGTGCCATATTATATCCTAGCATGGTGGGGTGCACCTATGGGTACCATATGGTTGGATGACATGGAACTACTGTTAGGGATAAAAAAATAGAGGATTCTTCTTGGAAAGTGTGAAGGATTCTCATGATATATTTGCAATTGTATATCTCTAATTATTGAAAAATATAAAAAAATTATAAAATGGATCCTTGTGACTATTGTAATAATGATTATGATACATTTCTTATTAATTCATGATTTGGGTTTGTTATCCCCTGAAGTTGCACCCTGTTGAACCTGATGTCCAACGCCTCAGTGTAACATTGGAAGACCTCCAAAGATGTGGGTTTCTTGTAAGCAGAGGTCAACCTCCGGAGAAGGCCGGCTTCCTTTGGTGTCACCTAAAACTACTAATTTTTTGCAGGAAAAGGGAGAGAGATAATGCATAAAAATGAAAATTAAACTCTAAGGTGATGCACCGAAATGACAGGAACAATGAGATACTCGAGCTACACTTGAATACTGGTGACAGCCATGAGATTGCACAACAAGATCCTGTAGATCACACATTCAAACAAGTTTGACATGCACATGCCTTTAAGAAGGAAAGGCAGATTTTCACAAACTAGAAGCTCATGTGCAGGATTAAGTAAACACAGTTTGTAACCTACATGATACTACTTCTGCGAAGAAAGGCACGACATGAAACAAAAGCTATAAGGAAAGAGAATATTTCACTAAGTAGCTCAATGAATCACTTAAAAAGAATGCACTATACTTGACAAGAATCAGAAGGCAGAATGAATGACCATCAATAGTAACCAAGGTAGATTTTATATAACATGCTCCAAATTGAGTTATAGAATCCTGCTAGTCTGAGAGAGGACTGAAAAAGGGTCATAGACTTCAGAAGAGCATACATCGGAACTCTTCTTCAAAGAGGCAAAAAAAATGCCTTATATACAAAAGTAAGGTCAGCCCCTAAGGGCTTACAAAATATCAGTCTACCAAAATCTACTCATAGATCTTTTGATGAAATTAATGCTGCACCCCGCGTGTCCTTGTTGTCGATGTCAGTGAAGAAACATTCCTGTAGAAGCCTTCTTGATCTTTCTACAACCACCGCATTCACTTCTGCTCCTCGTGTCGATCTTTGAATTCCCCCCAGTTGAGCTGCTATGAATGCTCCTGAGCTCACATTGCTTTTCCTTCTGTTAATCATCTTCTCCCTGGTCAGACCGCCACGGCTCGTCCCTAGCTTTCTCTGATTGGTTGAGCCTACTCCAAGTAGATCTTTTGGTGGTAAAAAATTCCTTCAATCAGAATCGCATCTCGGCGAGACACTGGAAGTGTCTCACCGATGCGATTATGTGTCTCTGCAGCTATCGGCATATCATATAACAGTCGGTGAGAGCTCATGCCGCAGGCAATATACAATCGGCGAGCCCATTTCATGGTCGGGAAGATTTCCTTTGGTCGGGGAGACCTTCTATCGAGCCCCCATCCTTTGGCGAGCACATCCATGTTGGCAAGACATTACCGAGTTGGCAGGACCTCATGGCGAGCTCACTTCATTTACCTTGAACTCACTCCTCTCCTCCGGGCTCGAGCTCCTTCGGCTTTCGGTGAGACCTTCCGAGTCGGAAAGACCTCATCTTTTTGGGAAGACATCTTCGCCGAAGAGGAAGCTTTATGCTGAGAACTCCCCGGTGAAACACTGTCGGTGTAACCCCTGCTGGTCGCCGAGACATCATGTCGACTTGACCTTCCTTGGGCGAGACCCCCGGCCTTCGGTGAGACATTCTTGATCGTCGGGACATCACCACGAAGGCTTCCACTCTTGGCGAGGCCTCCTTTTTATCTTTGGTGTGACCTTCATCCTTTGGCAAGACATTTGGCCAAAGGCAATATCCTTTGCCGAGACTCGTGCTTGTCGCCGAGATATCACAACAAACTCCTCTTCAGCCGGCAAGATATACCCAGGTCACTGAGACTTCGTAGCAACCTTTTTGTTACATCGAAGGCCCCCTCTTGTCGCCAATACCTCCCGAGTCGCTGAGACATCTTGTAGAACTCAAACCTTATGCCGAGAGCCTTAGAGTCGGGGAGACCTTGTGACTTCGGCGAGACCCTTTGGCGAAGCTCTCTTGCTTTGCCGACACCACCTGACTTCGGCGAGACCTCTTCCGATTGGTAAGACCTCCTACCGAAACCCTCACACATATGCCAAAGGGATCCTGCTTTGCTTTGTCGGCGAGACCCGATGCATTCGCTGAGACTTCTCTCCAAAGAAAAGAACTTTCGCTGAAATGAATATCCTTTTTTCACTGGGACAATGATCGATGTCTTGCCGATAGGGACCTGTAGGTGAAACCCACTCGCCGTGACATTCCTGGGATCTTGGCGACTCTCTCCTTAGAATATTTTCATGCCAAACCTGAACAAGGAAGGCTTCTTCACTGAGTTCCCTGTGAAATGTCATCAGATGCATGAACTAACCCTTAATGGAGATATCCCATTTGGCCCTTATGAACACCTGCAACATAGATACCTTGCCTGATTGAGCCTGAGGGTGAAAATTAGGTAACATTTCTGGTGACCTTTGCTAGATGTTTGCCTACTAAACATGAAGACTAGTAGCCTAGGTCTATCCATTGGGCATGGAGTCATTGGGACAACTTAGAAAAGATCAAGAGTAGCTTTGTAAATGGCCAAAACATATGGTAACTTGAGAAACAGATAACTTGGAAACTTATTGAAAACAAGAAAAACTGAAATAAACTATTCACATGTGTTGGAACAACACTTAGGGAAAGAAATAGCAACTAAACCTACCCTATACTAACCAATAAGAAATTGGTCAAACAAACCCATTAATAGGTTGGGTGAAATAACTGCCCTTTCTAAAAAATTTACAATGTTTGCTACGCTGGAGAACAACTAAAGAGAAATGAAGCAGGCATGACAATTCAACCGATGGCTGCAAGACCTCTTGTAGAACATATTCAGGCTTACTAACCTTTTCATATGGAATGTAAACATTCATGTTCTGAGGTGGAAAGGTAACTTGAGTGCGCTCCTCTTGAGCAGTACCCTCATGCTTGGGTGTAAGATTATTTCCTCGTGTAGTATTGGAATTCATCTGTGCTAGGTACCTGATTGGACAACCTCTGGTAAGGGACAAGCTTGAAATCTCCTTGTTGGTCTCTTTATCTTCTCTAAAGACTTCATCCTTTCCTTGAAAAGATGCTGATTGGAGGTAATATTCAGGTTGTTCATTAGCTGCTATAGTCTAATCTTCTAGACTAAGGAGCTGATATCCCTGTTGGATAACTAAAATTTTTTTTTCAGGCTGTGGTTCCTTATGCTCTTTGTTCATGATGGAATACACCTCCTTCTCAACAAAGTGTGGAAGCTAATTTAATAAGTTCACAGGTTGCAAGGCATTATCTTCAACAACTTCTTCAATAGTCTCGCCAACTTGAATGGGTTGATCGCATGCTTCCTTCTCATATGACACTAGTTCATCTTCAGGCATAGATGCTATCGTGCATGTGAGAACTTTATCTTCATCGAAAAATTGAGGAAGTTCATCGAACAAGTCACCAATATTCTCTGGCAGTTCCAAATCAACTGGTAAATCAGGAACCTGCATGCTCTCTTTAGCTTGCTCAACATAACCAGGCAGTTGATCAAATAAAGAAGTGAATTGTTCCTCTTCATGCGACTCCTTTTGCAGTGAAACTTGGGTATCCTCTGCCTGCAAGTGTAGACCTTCAACTGTCTGCTATCCTACTTCCTACCTCTCCTCCTGTTTGAGCTTTTCTTGCTGTAGTCGGTAACATGCTACAGCTAAATGCATTGGGTTTACTTTGCTAATTCTCTCCTTGAGGAATAAGCCATCTGGATCAATGGGCTGCTCTTGAGGGATGATGGACTGATCTCGTTTAGGTACTACATTCTCTTCCATCGAATTGAATCCCTTAAAGCTTGGAATTTCAAACTGAGAAGAATTACTAGGGGAGTCAAGAGGTTGACTTTGCCTAAAGCTGGCAAACTTGTATTTGGGAACCTCCTGTTCAGAAAATTTTAGCCTCCTTTCAACCTCTTTTGCAGCCAGCTGCTGGGCAAGGTTCTCTTCAAATTGCTTCTTTTGCAACTCCTCCATTAGTTGGTGCTGATAATTTGAATAAGCTTGAGTGTTCTGCACCTTAGCAGAGAGTAGCTTCATGTGTTCTTCCTTAGCAGCTATTTCCTATTCAAGGCCTTCCTCAAACCAGATTCTTTTTGCCACTCTTTCTTGATCATAAAAGCCGACTTTCTCAACCACCTCTTGCTGTCGCATAATGGTACCCTGTTGCATCTTGATATCAACCAATATCCTAGATAGGCACACAAGCACCTTACTAATATCATTAATCTTCATATTGTGAAAACCTTAACTGAGATCCCACAACGTATGATCAATCTGTTGGAGCAGGTCCAATACACTCTGATATGGATGTGCATGAGCAACATACTCATGATATGGAGGGTAATAGTAAGCATCTTCATACTTATTTGACATCTTTTCAGTCAAAGAGCTGGAAATTCAGAATTAACAGATTATTTTGAGACATACCAAGACCTGTGCCTGTGAAACCAGAAGATTTGAGCTCGGAGTCGCTAGGTATGTAAATAAAATGCCTCCAAATGGCTAAGACTACTGCTACACACACCAAACAGCAGCAATAAAATGCATAAACATGAACTGAGAAGCAGTTCATAGTCCCACCAGGTGTGCCAAAAATGTTATCCCCTGAAGTTGCACCCTGTTGAACCTGATGTCCAACGCCTCAGTGTAACATTGGAAGACCTCCAAAGATGTGGGTTTCTTGTAAGCAGAGGTCAACCTCCGGAGAAGGCCGGCTTCCTTTGGTGTCACCTAAAAATACTAATTTTTTGAAGGAAAAGGGAGAGAGATAATGCATAAAAATGAAAATTAAACTCTAAGGTGATGCACCGAAATGACAGGAACAATGAGATACTCGAGCTACACTTGAATACTGGTGACAACCATGGGACTGCACAACAAGATCCTGTAGATCACACATTCAAATAGGTTTGACATGCACATGCCTTTAAGAAGGAAAGGCAAATTTTCACAAACTAGAAGCTCATGTGCAGGATTAAGTAAACACAGTTTGTAACCTACATGATACTACTTCTGCGAAGAAAGGCACGACATGAAACAAAAGCTATAAGGAAAGAGAATATTTCACTAAGTAGCTCAATGAATCACTTAAAAATAATGCACTATACTTGACAAGAATCAGAAGGTAGAATGATGGACCATCAATAGTAACCAAGGTAGATTTTATATAACATGCTCCAAATTGAGTTATAGAATCCTGCTAGTCTGAGAGAGGACTGCAAAAGGGTCACAGACTTCAGAAGAGCATACATCGGAACTCTTCTTCAAAGAGGAAAAAAAATGCCTTATATACAAAAGTAAGGTCGGCCCCTAAGGGCTTACAAAATATCAGTCTACCAAAATCTACTCATAGATCTTTTGATGAAATTAATGCTACACCCCGTGTGTCCTTGTTGTCGATGTCAATGAAGAAACATTCCCGTAGAAGCCTTCTTGATCTTTCTATAACCACCGCATTCACTTCTGCTCCTCGTGTCGATCTTTGAATGCTCCTAAGCTCACGTTGCTTTTCCTTCTATTAATCACCTTCTCCCTGGTCAGACCGCCACGGCTTGCCCCTAGCTTTCTTTGATTGGTTAAGCCTACTCCACATAGATCTTCGAGTAGTCAAAAATTCCTTCAGTCAAGAATCTCATCTCGGCGAGACACTGGAAGTGTCTCACCGATGTGAATCTATGTCTCTGTAGCTATTGAAATATCATAGAACAGTCGGTGAGAGCTCATGCCACAGGCAATATACTATTGGCAAGCCCATTTCATGGTCGGGGAGACTTCCTTTGGTCGGGGAGACCTTCTATCGAGCCCCCATCCTTTGGCGAGAACATCCATGTTGGCAAGACATTACCGAGTCGGCAGGACCTCATGGTGAGCTCACTTCATTTACCCCGAACTCACTCCTCTCCTTCAGGCTCGAGCTCCTTCAGCTTTCGGTGAGACCTTCAGGGTCGGAAAGACCTCATCTTTTCGGGAAGACATCTTCACCGAAGAGGAAGCTTTATTCTGAGAACTCCTCGGTGAAACACTGTCGGCATAACCCCTGCCGGTCACCGAGACATCATGCCGACTTGACCTTCCTTGGGCGAGACCCTCGGCCTTCGGTGAGACATTCTTTATCGCCGGGACATCACCGCGAAGGCTTCCACTCTTGGCAAGGCCTCCTTTTTATCTTCGGTGTGACCTTCATCCTTCGGCAAGACATTTGGCCAAAGGAAATATCCTTTGCCGAGACCCGTGCTTGTCGCCGAGATATCACATCGAACTCCTCTTTAGCTGGCAAGACATACCCGAGTCGCCGAGACTTCTTAGCGACCTTTTTGTTACATCGAAGGCCCCCTCTTGTCGCCAATACCTCCCGGGTCGCCGAGACATCTTGTAGAACTCAAACCTTACACTGAGAGCCTTAGAGTCGAGGAGACCTTGTGACTTTGGCGAGACCCTTTGGCGAAGCTCACTTGCTTTGCCGACACCACTTGACTTTGGCGAGACCTCTTCCGATTGGTAAGACCTCCTACCGAAACCCGCACACATACACCGAAGGGATCCTACTTTTCTTTGTCAGCGAGACCCGATGCATTCGCCGAGACTTCGTTCGAAGAAAAGAACTTCCGCCGAAATGAATATCCTTTTGTCACCAGGACGATGATCGATGTCTTGCCGATAGGGACCTGTAGGTGAAACCCACTCGCTGTGACATTCCTGGGGTCTTGGCGACTCTCTCCTTAGAATATTTTCATGCCAAACCTGAACAAGGAAGGCTTCTTCACTGAGTTCCCTGTGAAATTTCATCATATGCATGAACTAACCCTCAATGGAGATATCCCATTTGGCCCTTATGAACACCTGCAACATAGATACCTTGCCTGATTGAGCCTGAGGGTGAAAATTAGGTAACAGGGTTATAATAAATCTATGTTTAGGATGAGATCCATTGAATTGAATAATTTATAGATACAACTAGGTTATGAAATACCAAAATATGGACCCACTTCCTTTATTACCACCTTGCAATTTGATATCAAATCTAATCTGAGTACCTATCAACACACATTTGGTGCAAAACTCAACTTCAATGAGGGTTGTGGTATTATAAGTGTGAGAAGGTGACACTTGTTAAGTCCTTATGCCATTAAACATGACACTTAGAAAGATCACATGCCACTCTACTAGATAAATGGTGAGATCTTGTTTCAAAATGCACTTAAGGTAAAACTAATTTTCTTTGGTACAAATGTAGGAAACATCATATTATGGTTTTCCTATCACCTTAGGACCATAACCTTAGGGTTTCTAACTATAAATAACATCTAATAATTGATTATCGAATATAAAATCATGTGACTTTTATATAGGAGACTTCAAAATTTTCAAAGAACAATCCATCTTTAAAAAGAATTATAGGTTAAATATATTGATTGGATGATGGAGTTTTGATCAATTAATTAGTTTGATATTTTAAATGTTTAATCACTGATTGATTGGTTAAACTAATTTATTACACATATCTAGGATTCTAGCAGGTTACTGGGCACAACAATCCATGAGCATTTGATCAAGCGATTGATATCCCATTGAATATCGTTTGATTAGGGATTTGTATTTTAAGATAAATAATTGCTTTTTAAAAAGTGAATAAACAATATTCAAGGCTCGAGATAACCACACTTGGTTACCACTAACACAACCTCTTAAAGTAACATTACACCAGTTCTAAATTAAGTCTAAGATAGTAGACAACAATATGTATTAAGGAATAGGGAACAACCATAATAGATAAACTTCTTATGCACATATCTATCTTAAAGGATGAATCTAACAACTCTAGCTAGATAAATTGCAAGATTATGCTAGTTAATTTTGTTACTAAAAGGATAAACTTATGATATTGCACTAAAGATTATATTTCATAGATTTATCATACTTACGTTTAAGAGCCTCTATGTGATACTATGAAAGACTCCATACTAAAAAAGATACTTATAGAGGTCACTCAAATAATAGTCACAAACCATCTAAGTTATGCACTAAATTTAAATCATTATAACAAGTAATAGATCCATTAATTATACAATAGACTACATTCAAGGAATCTAATATTCTAAGGAAGAAAACCATCTTATTTGAGGATAAGGTAAACTCATTTAATCTACTACACAAATCATTCATTTCAAACTAGGATAAACATAAATGTATTAATTAAATGTTTCCGTCTTGAGTTTATATTTATCCTAGTTTGGAATGAACTAACTCAAATAATTTATAAAATGAGTTATAAATAATTTATCATTTTAAGGCTCCTAATAGTTCTTTCTAATTAATACATACAATTCAATCATTTATTACAAGTATTATTCCATAAGATAATTTACTTTTAATTTGCAATAAAAACATACAATTTCTTAGCATAGGGAGCCGCTCCTAATATTGTAAGGAACTACAACCTAACCTCTAGTCTACCACATCACAACTTTAACCACACCTTACTTGCTAAACCAAACCTAAAATTTCGTATTCATTTACAAATAAAATAGACCAAACATGTTTCTTTTATAGAGATACATCTTCAATCATCCTATATTGATTCATCAAACAAATACTCAAACAATCAAGAATCACTAGTCACTATTATTTAGTGCATATAAATAAGGCAAAATGATATTGAGAAGCTCCTTGACACATTATGTAATGCCCACACATTTATTTGCTTGTGTGTGTAGCATTGAGTGATTATGGGAACTTCATGTTCACCATTTCATTATAAATTATTATTGTGGTTTTTTATTATGTATTGGTTGACATGTTTGTGAAATGAGTCATTATACGCTTGTATGACATGTGATTAGACTACCCACATATTAGAGATGGTGGTACTTTACATGTTGGTTGTTGGTGTATTGCTTGGTGGTAAGATCCTTGTGAGGACTTGATGTATTACATTGTGTGTTGTTTATGTATTTTATTGCCATCTTTATATATATGGATTATAGATGTAATTATTACAATGACATCAATATCCTATATTTTACCTTTGTAGATATGTATATGTTTACATAGATGGATGCTATTACCATTGTGTTGACATTCTATATGATTGTCAATTATTACATTTCCATGTTTGGATGCTATACATTGATATTGAGTTATTATGGATGTGATGATTATATGATGTATTTGATATTAAACCCTATTGGATGATTGTGAATTGCTTCAACTATTATGTATTTTGTAGGTGTTCTTGACATGTGACTTTAGTGTGTAGTTATAAGGTGTTTTACCCACCTAAATGTATAATTATGAGTTATTTATCCAACAATGGTTTTATTAGTAATGCCACTTTGGGTTTGTGTATTTGGTAACCTCTATCACACTCTCGATCCAAGTGCAAGATGGGTCCTTATTACCTTGTCTGAGTCTAGATATAAATTGTTGGGTATTCAAGAATTTGTGTGCTATGAAAAATTATTAAATGCTTGAGTGCAATCATGATTATTAATTTTCCCATTTCTATTTTGATTCAATTTCAATGGATAAATAATTGTGTTTTAATGATGTTTTATGCATTTGGAAATTGAAAATTTAGAAAAGAAAAATAATAAAATTGCTAGTAAAGTATTTAAGGAAAATATTTGATTTATTTCAATTAGTTATATTGCAAATTAAAATAATTTTCTTTAGTAAGGGAAATCTAGTTGGATTTATTGTATTTTTTTATTTAAAGAAAGATGGGAAACATTTTATATATTGAGCATGTAATTTAGATTATTTATTTTACTAAAAAATGGATTTTTTTTTTAAGAATTTCAAGTTATCTATTAAATGTGACATCTCATAAGAGGGAAAATAGAAAATAAATAGAAAGGAAAAAGGAAAAAAAACTTTCTTATTTTTACTCTCATTTAAAAAACTCTCTCAACATTCTTAAAAAATGAAAAGAAATGGAAGAAGATTACATTTTGGTAAGGAGTGGATTGAAAGTGATTGTGTGCCTCCAAAAACCTTGAGTGCTTGAACTTTGTATGGTTTAAACTTTGACAATGAGTTTTATTTTAGTTGAATAGTAATTTAAATTATTTGCTTACACTTTGTCATGCTCACTTTAGTGGTTGCATATGACTTCAAATTGTAGGTCTCTAGTGGTTGCATATGGCTTTAAATTGCAGGTTTAATTGCTACATTTCTAGTAAGCTTTTATTGTTATTTAAATTTTAAAAAATGTTTATTTTTTAGTCATTATTATGGATTTTTAAAAAATAATTCTAGAAATTTGAATTTTATTTGAAAATAATAATTATGTCAATATTTGGATCAATAGGGTATTTTTTGATTTTTAATTTTTTTCTTAATTGTAAAGTTAAAAAATTAAAGGTTCATCCATGGTGGAATTGAGAATTTTATGGCTTTTGTATTGAAAAACTAATAGAATTTTTTTAATTATGAATGCATATGAATGAATTAGAGTGGAAGAAAATATGACTCATTTTTTTTTAATTTATAATCTTTTTGTACTATTTCTAAAATTGTTATTGCACTTTTGTTGCGTTGATTTTTGTAGCACACTCAAATAGTGATTTGGCATGAGGAACCTAGGATTTAAGTTATAGGGTGTAGATAATGAATGGTTCTCAATGATTTCGAGAATCTCAAAGTGATTTTGAGGCTATAATAGGGAAGAATTATTAATTAAGTGATCATTAAATTTCATTAGGTAAATAAAATAAATAAAGATGTTAAATTGACAACATACCTATAGTGCTTCTAAAGTCTTAGTATGATACATCAAGGAAATGGTACCCTCCAAGAGTGGTTGGATATCAATTAGGTACCCTCATAGGGTGACTAATATGCGTACCCAATATTATAGAGCCACAAATATACTTTGATGATACTATTTGTCTCACCTCTAGGATCCTCATCCTTATTTATGTTGGATTTTGTATCCAATGCTAGAATTGACTTGTACCATGTGTGAGTGATTGGCCATGTAATGTCACAAAGTTGCACCCCCAATGCAATTTAACATTACATAACCTTCAATTTAGCCTAATACAGATGATAATGCAAATACCCCTTTTTTCTTGCCTTGATTTTCATCCTTGATCCCATCACTTTTGATCGTTGAAGGAATTTTTGTTGGGGATGTTTCTGTGGTGCGTAGATGTTTGTGTGCCACGCAAATGTCTTGAAAAGATTCCCAATTCTATGTCCATTGGGACATTACACTTTCACCTTCCCACGAAGTGTAATTCCTCTGTAGTCACATATGCACTTGAAAATGACCCTCTTACATGCATTTCCCCATTCAAACTATCATTCTTTCCTCTCATTCATTCAATCTCTCATTCCATTCAATCTAACTTCATTCTTAGGTAACTCATTCTCTCAATATCTCATTCTCCTTATTGCACTCTTGCTTTCTCAATTTCTTCAACACCATTTTTGGCTCAAGCTTCTTACACATTCAAGGCTTCTACGTCTTTGTCTCAATCTCTCTCAAGTGTTGCACTCTCTTTAGGCTTCTCAAGCTCATTGAATGGAGGGTAAACACTTTCTTATTAGTATTATCATATATTTTTTACTAGCATATTGATATATCACGTGTCTTCTTTCTTGTCTATCATCTATTTCTCATCTCTTTGTCTCTTTGGATTTCCATGGAGGTGGAAACACCAAACGAGGGTTTGACTAAGGCAAGCCCCGAAACAACCACAACAATTTTCATTGTTTTTGTGTGTGCAAGTTGTCTGTGTGGAGCTTTACGAGAGGCTTCATAGTGCCGGACCTTTTGTGAGTTTGCTTCTTTCTTTCATCTCTTGTTATTTTGCTTCATTAGTTTGATTACTTACATATTTAGTATTCTTCTTAGTGTACTTTCTTTCATTTCTAACATTTTGTTAGTTTAGTCAAACTGTCAAACTTCAACTCCTATGTTGTTAGTAGGTCATGTGCATTTCGGTAGAATTGCTCTATTCTCAGTCCATACTAGACCACAACACACTATAGGGACATCCATAAGACACATTGACATCCCCTAGCTGAGAGCTAGCCATTTTTTCTTCGAGACCTCTGAGGCCTGCTCTTTCAACTTCTAAAGTCTTTTTCTCGAAAATAGTCATAAAACATAAAATATTACAAAAACACCCCTTAGCCACCTCTTGTCACTTGAGCTTAGCCTTCGAGGTAGTTTAGGACAATTCCCTCCCTACAGAATCTTACTTGTCCTAGAGACACAAGAGTAGTGAATATCCTCTACATTTTGGTGAATTTGACGTGAACCTTTCTTTTCTTTTATCTTTGTATCAAAAATTTTCTTCTCTCTTGTCAAGACATGTATTAGGTAGCACATTGTGATGATTTTATGAGCTTCACAACCCAATCTACTACCTTCATGCAAATAGTAAGGAGCTATCAAAATATTGATATAGGGTCTAGAAGGTTTAGTCCTCCCCTTCCAGGTATAGAATTTGCGAGTTCTCTACAAGACTAAGTATTGGATTCTCCCCTCCTCATCTTGGAACTGAAACTAATATCCCTCCAACCTCTCCTTCAAACTCTTCCTCTTCCTTAGATGAAGAAGTTTCTCTCAAGGTTCTCATCGAACAAATTCATTCTTTGGAAGTAAGGATTGAAGAGCTCACGGGGTTTCTAGTAAATGGAGATTATTATGCTCATGAAGCTCCTCTTGTCAATGGTCTGAAGAATTTATTAATTACCAATCAAAGAGGTTTGGAGCTTCTCCGAGGAATAAAAAAAAATTTGGAGACCCATGTCCCATCTTACACATTAGTCTTGGGTAATCCCCGAGATGTCCAATTAGAAATCATTGGTTACCAGCTGAATGTTCTGATGCTTGGAGTGTTTTTTCACATGGTTGACACAAGTCCTTCCATCAATACTACTACTAATAATACCAACACCATGCTTGAGGAGATTCCTATGATTAGAGTTGTAGACATCCAAATTTGGACACTTACATTGGTCCAAATTTATCTCTCTTCGTCCAAACATCCCCGTATTCATGTTAATTAGGTAATATTCCTATTATCTAATTAATACCCTTAGTTCTTCTAACCCCTAAGGTATTTAGTTAACAATTAAATACCTTACTCTTTAATCCCCCTTTCATCAAATGAATTAAATAAATATGACATTTATTTAATTCCTCACATGTCACATCCTTTTCTTAATCTTAATCAATCTCCTAATTTCATCATTAGAGATGTGCACATGCCTAATCCTTGATTAGGATGTGTCACATCCTCCAACTTTTGCAAGTTGGCTTCTAATCCTCATTAACCCCTAATCGTCTTCTAATTTCTAATTAGCTAATCCAATTAGCATCTTGGTCAACTCTCCCCATACCTTAAGAAATTTTTAATTCTTTTTTATTCATCCAAGACTTCTCTCTTCCCCATGTGAATTTTTAATTCACATTTATTCCTCCAAGGAATCTTCTCTTCCCCATGCAAGTTCTAGAACCTTTTGATTTGTCACATCACTCACATGTATCCAAGTCTTCTAGAATCTTTGACTGGTCACATTAGTCACATGTGGGTAAGTACCTACCTTTTTAAGAACCTTGTCTTATCCAAGGTACTTCTCACCTCTCTTTTTGGGAACCTTGTCTTATCCTTAAGATCTCCCAATCATTGTGAATTTAAAATTCACTTTTATTCTCCCAAAGTTTTCCTCTTTCCCATGTGATCATTGAGAGGTCACATCAAGTCACATGTCAAGGTACTTGCAAGTACCTCGATCACATGTCATCTTCCACCTCATGTGTCCCTATGACACTTCATCTGCCACATGGCAAGATGTGAGGGCTTGTGAGTCCTCAACTCACCATAGCCCTTCATCTTGGCCATGGTGGCACAATCTTGACTGTTGAATTCTCTAGAGAATTCAAATTCTTCTATAAATACCCCCTCTTCTAATGCATTTGCATAATTTAGTCATTTTACACCCTTATGCTACCAAATTATCAAGCCATTTTATAGCATTATTCCTCTCATTAGCATCCAAGTTCAAGTGCATTTTCCATTATAACTTCATCAAGTCTTCATTTCACAGCCATCCAAGGAGCACATAGATCAACCACATCAAGGGCCAACCAAGGGGATCGACACACAAAAGGTATAATCACTAGGTTTGTTATCTTTCTTTTGTGTTTTCTTCCTTAGGCTAATCATTTGAGGTGATCTTTTGTTTTCTGTTTTACATTCTAGTTTAGTTAGTTTGCACACTTAGATTAGGATACAAACACTAGGTTCACATTTCTGGCACGCCCGGTGGGACCCACAAATGGGTTCCATCCTTTTATGTTTCTTGTTGTTTAAGTTGTTTGTAGGTTCAGGTTGTAGAGGGGTGAACCTGCCCTGCAGAAGGGTGAACCTGCCCTGCAAAACCCTACAGAAGGGCGAACCTACCCAAAAATTGAGTTTTCTGAGATTTTGTTTTCTAGCTGTTTGCTGCAGAAGGGCGAACCTGCCCTAAAAACTGAGTTTTTTGTTAATATGTTTTCTAACTATTTGTTGCAAAAGGGTGAACTTTCCCAAAAACTGAGTTTTTCTTTAATGTTTATGTAACTTATTTCTTGATTGACAAAGAACGAAGGACAAAACAAATAACATTTTCTTGCAGGGCAATCCATTTATTTAGTTGTTTAATGTTTTCCTTCTTGTTTTTGTTGATTAATCTAGGAACGTAGTTTAACTAGGGGGGAGTAAAATTTATTGTTTGCAACTCTTTTTGTGTCACCCAAGGGGGAATTTTTTTTTCACGCTTTCCCCTTGCACTTCGTATGAGCCTGATGAGTAGTTGAAAATGATTAGTGCCTTCTTTCTAACAGGACCTGCTTGGGGATTTCATCACGCCAAGGGATGATCCCAACCACGCATACCGGCGAGGTATAGAAAGGGGGGAGAGTGAAAGTTGTACCTCAATCCAGTCACATCGTGTTTGACGGAGCGTCGAAACTAGGGTGATACCTAGATAGATGTGAAGAGTTGGTCTAAGCCCTTCAGTATCTCGCTGGGGTTCCCAACTCATGCTTGTGACAGGATGGTCTTCACGGTTGTGCCTCAAGTACCAAGAGTATATCAAGGACTCCCTAGAAGCCTTGTGCATCCTAGATTAAGGACTGTGTTGGCAATACCCTTAACACTAATCATAGGATTGTATTGTTTGAAGTGTCTTCTTGTGAAAAACCAGTAAATTTTTTGACTAGTCAGCCTTATTTCTTATTGTTTGTTATATTTTAAGTCCTTTCCATAGTCGTTTTCATCCAAGTCAAGTTCTAGTTTTCTGCAGAAGGGCGAACCTGCCCTGCAGAACCCTACAGAAGGGCGAACATGCCCCTACAGATTAGTGAACTTGCCCTGTAGATTAGCGAAACTACCCCTGTAGATTGGCGAACCTGCCCCTGCAAATTGGAAAACTTTCCCTACAGATTGGAAAACTTTCCCTACAGATTAGCGAACCTGCCCCTGCAAATTGGCGATCCTGTCCCTACAAATTGGTGAACCTGCCCCTGCAGATTGGTGAGCTTTCCCTACAGATTGGAGAACCTGTCCCTGTAGATTGGCGAACCTGCCCCTGCAGATTGGCGAACCTGCCCTTCCATATTGGTGAACTTTCCCTACAGATTGGCGAGCCTGCCCCTACAGATTGGTGATCCTGCCCCTATAGATTGGGGAACCTGCCCATGCAGATTGGAGAACTTGCCCTGTAGATTAGCGAACCTACCCCTATAGATTGGAAAACTTTCCCTGTAGATTGGCAAACCTGCCCTTGCAGATTGGCAATCCTACGCCTACAAATTGGTGAACCTTCCCCTATATATTGGTGAACCTGCTCCTATAGATTGGAAAACCTGCCCCTACAGATTGGCGAACCTACCCTTGCAGATTGGCGATCTTGCCCTGTAAATTGGTGAACCTGCCCCTACAAATTAGTGATCTTGCCCTTGTAGATTGGCGAACCTGCCCCTGCAAATTGGTAAACTTTCCTTGCAAAAGGGCGAACCTTCCCTACAGAAGGGAAAACCTAACCCCCAAACAGTTATTTTCAACCTCCGTTCAGTCATTCTGACCATTCGTTCGCCTATTTCGACCAACCGTTTGGTCATTCCGAGCATTCATTCCATCATTTCAAAAATCCATCCCTTTTTTTGAGCATTCATCCCCTTAATTAGGTCTTCATCCTCTCATTTCGAGCATTCATTTGCTTGTTTCGAGCATCCATTTTCCTATTTTAAACATTTGTTTTCCTTTTCTAAGGGGTCGACCATCCATCTTCTCATTCTAAGTAGTTTTCTCCCCTTCCTAGCATTAGTCTCCTCATTTTGAGCATCCATTTCTTTGTTCTAAGTGTTTCTTTGCTCGTTCTGATACCTTGTTTCCCTATTCTGATACACCGTTCACCCGTGGTTTACATCCGAATCTATCTGCATTCTGTCGAACCCATTCATTATCTGAATCGTATTGATACATCATTCTCAAACATCTCTAGGTTATGTATCTATCATCGTGTCCCCCATCCAAATCCTCTGAATTTCATTTGAAGTGGTTATCCAAATTGACCTAGGTGTTTGACTTTGATCATCATCATCAACATCTGCTTAGGATTGTCATCTGTCCTGAGTTAGTTAATCATCATCGTCAGCCCAATCAATCCACTTTCAATCTCAAGGTGGATTTGGTGCCGAAATCATCCATCTATCCTTTGATCCAATCAATCAACATCCTAAATCACCTAGGGAAATCTTTGAATGGGATTTAGAATCCCTCTCATAACCCTATCTGATCCATGATTTTATCTTATCAATCATTTCATCAGTCGATCCTATCTGATCTAATTCAACCACACCCTTATCCAATCATCTCAGACCTAATCAATCTACTTCCATCTCGAGGTAGATTCAGTGTCCTAATCATCCTTTGGTAATCAAATCCGATCGAAAGAATCAATCCCTTCACATCATCCAATCTTCTAAATCTAAGCTTACACTAATCCCAATCTGAGCTTCAATTTGAAATCCTAATATGAGCTTTAGTCCATCTACATCCAAAATCTGTTGATACCATATCCATATTGATCTAATCCCACATCATGAATCCTTATCCTCCACCAATTCTACCAAAAATAGTAGTCAAGGGAAACCCTAATTACGTTGACGACGATAATGAGAGTATTGTTGATCAAGAGGCATATGACATTGATCCCCTTGATGCTATCATTGCTAGTAAGCTTTCCCCCAACCGCTTTCCAAAATCTAATCCCCCTCCGAGCTATCTCATTACGTCTTCATCCACATCTAATAATGCTCCTTATGCTACCTTTGATAACAGATATCCATTATCTTCCTCACCTCCATCATATCCTCTCTTTACATCATCTTCTTATCCAACATCCATGTCTTCTTATCCCAATTCATTATTCCAAAAACCCTATTATAATACCCCATCCACATCTTCCTACCTTAATCCTTCATCCACATATGCCCTCTATATTAATCCTCCATACCAATCTACCTATCCCAATCCTCCTAATCAGTCTTCCCATCCTAATTCTACATCCACACCTTTTTATCTTAATCCTACACCCCCATCAACCTATCCTGATCCAACATCCACATCCTCTTGCCCTAATACACCACCCACATCCTCTTGTCTGAATGTACCACCCACGTCCTTTTGTCCTAATCCACCATTCATATCCTCTTCTCCTAATTCATCATTCCAATATCCCTACCTTAACCCTCCATCCAATCCTAATCCTCCATCTACTCCTAGTCTTCCATCCAATCTCATTCCTCAATCTAATCCTAACCCACCAATCCATAGTCCTAATCCTCCACCCATCCATAATCCCTCATCCACTCCTACCTCGCCATCTAAACCTCTAGCATGCAAATTTATCACTCCAGAAGTTCTCCAAGGACTCATGACAAAGAAGACATTCCCCACTCCACATCTTGAAGTCATGGAACCATGCTATCCTAATCCATCATCTATGGTCCCTAGTGATGATACCCTTTTCCGCACCACACCTAACATTGATGTTACCACCCCTAGCACCACTCAAACCCCTAAAATCATCAAACCCACCGAATCCATTGAGTCCCCATCTCCTACTCCAAAATCTGTCGAGCCCATTGGAGATAACCAAATTCAATCCACTCCTCCTACACCTAGATCCACCCAATACAATGAAGAAACACAAATTTAATCTAGTTCTCCCACTCCTAGTATTACTGAAATCCATTCCCATGAATGCCTTGAATCCTCCATCCTTCCATCTTCCCCACTTGAAGAGTCCCTCCAAGACTCCATCATCATGCCACCCACACAAGATGAGTCATGTGAAGAGCCTAATCCACATCATACCAACATATCCCCTTCTCCACATCGAGATCCCATCATCCCATCTAGTCCATCTCAAGATAACAATCCCCCATCCATTCCATCCCATGATCCCCTTGATACTCAAGATCTGATCACTCCATCACATGATCCCTTATCGCCTACTACCACAAATCCAGATCCTATCATATCACCTAATCCATCTCCTGATACCACCCATCTAGATGCTGCTATCCCATCATCTCCATCTCATGATCCTCCATCATTGCATAAACCTACTATTCCCTCACCACTTTTATATCCCCTTGGTACTCTCACATTCTTCCATGGTGGTCTCCTTGCAGAAGAAAAACAAAGCATATATACCACCCATCATCCTTTTCCTAATAATAGACTCGCATCATTCTTCTAGAATAACAAAAATGCTATCATGGATTGAATCCTCAAGAAAATGAACTATCAAGGAAAAGGTTTAGGCCTTCATGAGCAAGGTATTTTAGAGCCCATCCAGGTCAAAGAAAAAATATGTACACAAGGTCTTGGATGTATCTCTCAAGAATCACAATCTAAAGATGTTGGTACAACCTCTATATGTCTTCAACGAGCCTCTTCCAAAATAAATATAGGCTCTTCCCATCGCTCTACCAAATCATTTGCTGCCATCCCCCCTCCTCCATCATATCACCTCAAAATAACCATCCATATTCCTCCTTCATCTATTCCATCCATTTTGGGTCCTTATATCCCCCCATCCACCATCTCCCATCCTTCATCTCCTCCATCCATTTTGGGTCATTATGTCCCTCCACCCGCTATCACCATCCTCCGGGTACTACATCTATTTTGGACCCTTATAACCCAAAATCACCTCCTCCATCTCATCCTATTCATCCTTTCGTCCATCCATCACCCCTCCATGTCAGCCATCATCAACATCCCAATCTCATGTTCCCTAATCAGGATCAACAAAGGCACATACCTACACATCCTCCATCCACATATCATCCTCAAAATCCTACCTCTATCACTCCATTCATGTTTCCTCCACACCACCCATCTCATCATACCCATCCCATTGCTACTAAAAGAACTTTGGATGCAAAAGTAAAAATGCATACATCTAAACATCCACATGAATCTAAATCTCCCCATGTCCCCTCTAAAAGACATGGTGAAGCAAAGAAAAATAAAATTCAAAATCCAAATCAAATCCGTAGGCCTCAAAGGCCCACTAAAGCAAAAATCAAGACCATGTGGATCCCAAAGAAAAAAGATACAATGCCTTCAAATGAAAAATTTGTAACAACATCCAAAGTTGCTAATACAAAAGCTAATCATTCTCATCCACCATCTCCTATATCTATTTTGGGTCCTTATGTCCCAAAATTCACTATCCCATCTACTCCATTATCCCGACATTCTCCACATACACCACCATATGTGCCAATGTTGGTCTTGAAAAAATCTCCCAATAATACATCCTCCCCATCATTCCATCTATACACTTTCCAACATCCCATCCATTATCCCACATATCTCCCTCATCCAACCCCCTTAATCCATTCTCTTGCATAATTTGTTGTACCAACATCCAATAGTCATTTTGCACATGGGCTCTTAATACCTCGTATAGAACTTGATGCTTGAGTCCTCCATCTATCTCCTTATCACATGTCTTCCAGATCCACTTATCCACCTCCCTATCCTTATCCATCTTCATTTGCATACTATCCAAAAGTCCAAAAAATCAAAAAAATTCAAAAAAGTAAAAAAAAAATCAGAAAAAGTAAAAAAAAAAAAATAGTAAAGAGAAATAATTCGTCCAATGGTGAAAACTTGGAAAAACAAGCACCTTGGATAAGTACCATGATCAAAACTTGGAAAATAGGTGTCATGCATAAATTCCCCATTGAGTTTCCTTCTCCACTTGGGGGCAACTACATCCGTTTCCTTCCGCACTTGGGGGAAACTGCATCCCCTTCAACCATCTCCTCCATGCCCCCCTACCATCCACATCTTATCTACCATATCCCATTTATCCTAATCCTTCCATCCTCCTTGTGATCTTGATATTGATAGGGGCCAACATATAAACATGCTTTGGACACCTCTTTTCATACATTCCCCTCATCCTCACGCTATCTTAATCCTTATTCACATTCATCTACCTTCCTTGTCCACCCATCATGCTACCATTAATATCCATTCCTTATCCATGCATCCTATCCATATCCATATCACTCCCTTATTTTCCCATCTTTCCATCTTCCATCCCTCATGCCTCATTATAGATGACATATCTAGAGAAAGGCATCTTCTTCCTTTGTGACATAAGTCCTTGGAGACATCATTCATCCAAACAATCCTTTCCATCTCACCATCCTCATCTTCCTATCCTTCATAGCATCCCTTTTCATCTATCCATCTGGTAACCTTTTCCCCATCCTTATCTTCTTACCTATCCTTATCTCCTTACCAATCCAAAAAATCATTTTCATCTCCTCATCCTTATCTTCCTATCCCTCCAAGCAATCGATTCCATCTCCCCATCCTTATCTTCCTATCTATCCAAACAATCCCCTCTATCTCCCCATCCTTACCTCCCTATCTGTTTATCTCCATCCTCATCCCATCTCATAAGCCCTTTTCATTGGTCTCTGGCTATAGGCCTCTCCCCATGCAAACCAATTCCATCTATCTCATCATCGTCACTCCTGCTTCTTTTGCACATATTTTCAATATCCTATCCTTTCTCATCATTCATCTAACCATGGTATCATCATCCCAATTCATCTTTTTCTGATTTGGATAACTATCCCATCCCTGAGCTTCGTGTGATCATCATCATCCTATCTCATCATATCGGTCCTATCATTTTATCCAATTATCCTGGTCATCTCACCACCCTTTATCCATCGCTTTTCTTTGATCTTTTTTTGAACTACATTGCCCCTATGCTTTCACGTAGGAAAGTTCGATCTTTTGATCTACCCCCAGGGCTCCTTTTTTCCATCCTGTCATCCATCAAGGTCACCATTGTCCTCTTTCTGCTTTTCTCCATGTCCTTTTATCAAACTACGAGGGATTTGCGCTTTCACGTAGGCAAGGCTAATCTTTGGTTGGCCCCCGAGCCCCTAGGTCTTTAGGGTGTGTCGGTCTCATGTCTTTTCTCTCTTTTGTTGTGTTGTTAGGTATGCCCTTATCCAGCTGGTTCTTAGCAAATGAGATCCACTTGTATCATAAAATCTAATCATTTTTAAATATCCTACGTCATATCGATCTTTTAGTTTAGTATCCATCTTTGGTCTTAACAAGATGCATCCTTCCTAACATACCTCATCAATCCCATCCATCCCCTTTATCCTATGGCAAAGGACGTTTGAAATTGATTGCGATCTTTTGATGCTTTTGGATTTTGTTTATCATTTGAGCTCCCTATCATCACTTGTCATGGTCGCCTTGATCCATCATATCATGGTGTGCTTTGACTAGTCAACATAGGGGTGTATCTTGATCTTTTGTTTGTTGTTATCTTCTTGGTTGTCCCACATTGTACCCACCAAGATCCCTAAGGTATTGTGTTATGCTGGGGCATCCTTTGTGCTTGTGGTTATCCCAATACCTGGCCTGACCAAGGTCTTCGTGACTTTGGGGTGTTGGGATAGCCTTCTTGTTTGTTGTGTTTTTTTTATGCATTAGACATGAATAGGACTTGGTTCTTCATACCCTGACATCTTGTGTCTTATGCTATAGAAAAAATCAGTGCTTTGAAAATGGAAAATTGCATTAGGATTGCATTTCATCTCCCCATCCCCCATTCTCTCATCTATCAACATCCCCCCACATCTATTCATCCTTCCACATCTTCTCATCCCCCATCCTCTCATCTGTCAAACTCCCCCCCCATCCATTCATCCTTCATCAATCTTCCTCCCCTATCCATCCAATGTCTTATCATCATCTCTTCACTGTTCTTAGAATAATATAGATTGGTTATTCTAATCATCTTATCCTCCATTGTTTTTATCCTTTCATCCATTCAATCTAGCACAAATCATCTAATCACATCCTTGGTCTTGTCCCTAGCCTTGTTACAAGCCTTGATCCCACCATTTTCATCATCATCGGGATGTATCCTTCCCTATCCTTTGGTGTTGTTTCAGGATGTATCCTTCCCTCATCAACAACCCTTTTTATCAGGATGTATCCTTCCCTACCCTCGTGTTGTTTTGGGATGTATCCTTCCCTCATCAACAACACTTTCATCCTCATCATCAAGTTGTATCCTTCCCTATCCTTTTGTGTTGTCTTGTGATATATCATTTCCCTCATTGACAACACTCCATCCATCATCAACCCATTTTGGCTTGTATCTTGACTAGGGAAACATCACCTTCTTTCCTTAAATCCATTTGTGCTTCATCCATCTCCTATCGCTTATCATTCCCTCCCTTTGCATCATCTTCCTCATATACTCTCACATCACCTCATCCATTTTGAGAGCAGAACCGTGTTCTCTTGAATCTGCATGTCCTCTCAAGGGGGCATCCTTCATCCCTAACCTTCATCGTCACTCCCATCATTTTTCCTTCCTAGTCACTCCTTTGAATGACTGGGGCATCTTTTCCAATCTAACCATCTTCTTTCGAGTTCTATGTTTTAATATTCTTTGAAATGATGCTACTTCGTAACATCATCTCAAAGAGGGGAAATATGTAGATATCCAAATTTGGACACTTACATTGGTCCAAATATATCCCTCTTCATCCAAACATCCCCGTATTCGTGTTAATTAGGTAATATTGCTATTATCTAATTAATACCCTTAGTTCTTCTAACCCCTAAGGTATTTAGTTAACAATTAAATACCTTACTCTTTAATCCCCCTTTCATCAAATGAATTAAATAAATATGACATTTATTTAATTCCTCACATGTCACATCCTTTTCTTAATCTTAATCAATCTCCTAATTTCATCATTAGAGATGTGCACATGCCTAATCCTTGATTAGGATGTGTCACGTCCTCCAAATTTTGCAAGTTGGCTTCTAATCCTCATTAACCCCTAATTGTCTTCTAATCGCTAATTAGCTAATCCAATCAACATCTTGGTCAACTCTCCCCATCCCCCAAGGAATTTTTAATTCCTTTTTTATTCATCCAAGACTTCTCTCTTCCTCATGTGAATTTTTAATTCACATTTATTCCTCCAAGGAATCTTCTCTTCCCCATGCAAGTTCTAGAACCTTTTGAATTGTCACATCACTCACATGTGTCCAAGTCTTCTAGAATCTTTGACTGGTCACATCAGTCAGATGTGGGTAAGTACCTACCTTTTTAAGAACCTTGTCTTATCCAAGGTACTTCTCACCTCTCTTTTTGGGAACCTTGTCTTATCCTTAAGATCTCCCAATCATTGTGAATTTAAAATTCACTTTTATTCTCCCAAAGTTTTCCTCTTTCCCATGTGATCATTGAGAGGTCACATCAAATCACATGTCAAGGTACTTGCAAGTACCTCCATCACATGCCATCTTCCACCTCATGTGTCCTTGTGATACTTCATCTGCCACATGGAAAGATGTGAGGGCTTATGAGTCCTCAACTCACCATAGCCCTTCATCTTGGCCATGGTGGCACAATCTTGACCGTTGAATTCTCTAGAGAATTCAAATTCTTCTATAAATACCCCCTCTTCTAATGCATTTGCATAACTTAGTTATTTTACACCCTTATGCTACCAAATTATCAAGCCATTTTATAGCATTATTCCTTGCATTAGCACCCAAGTTCAAGTGCATTTTCCATTATAACTTCATCAAGTCTTCATTATCTTGCATCCACCCTTCATTTCACATCCATCTAAGGAGCACACAGATCAACCACATCAAGGGCCAACCAAGGGGATGAACACACAAAAGGTATAATCACTAGCTTTTTTATCTTTCTTTTGTGTTTTCTTCCTTAGGTTAATCATTTGAGGTGATCTTGTGTTTTTCTTTGCATTCTAGCTTAGTTAGTTTGCATACTTAGAATAGGATAAAAACACCAACATGACAAGAGTAAACCAGATTCCTCCGGGTTTTTAGATTCTTACATTCGGGACTCAAAACATCTCTACCTTTGGTACTGGTGCTTCAACTAGTCATACTTAATCCATAGATCCCATCCTCAATACTCTATTGTCTAAAACATGAGGCAAATGCAATCTCAGTTGGCGAATTTGGCTAGTTCTTCTTCTTAGCCTATGTTCCAACCTTACTATCATCTTAGCCCCTTATATTTTTCCATCTTGAATACCCCCATCCCTCAAGGGATGAAGATTCCTAAGTTTAAAAAGTACAATGGTAGAGGACACCTGCAATTGCATGTCTCATCTTTTAATGCCATGCGTACCAATTTCTTCCATCATTATGCTCTACTAGAAAAACTATTCCCATGTTCTCTCAAGGATACTATCTTGGAATGAAATTTCTCTCTCCTTAATTTAATTTTATCTTTTCCTTTGACAAGCTTGTGAATGAATTCCTCCAACAATTCCAAGATAATATGGGACCAAAATTTTCTTTTACCAGTCTCGTTCGATGTAAGCAGGGTGTGTCATGAGAAGGTGACTAATTTCATCGGCCATTACCAAGCCCTTTGTTCTCATATCTCCTATGCCCTACTTGATTTTGACGTGCAATGAGTGTTTGTTAGGAACTTGCTGTCAAAACTTCCAAATAATTTTTTTCTAATGAAATATCCTTCTTTCACCCAATTATGTGCCACTTTACGTGAGTACTAGTAGATAGTTTCCTAATACAAGGATTCTTCCTTGTCCTCCCATCTAGATGGTTAGTTAGATGTGTCTATCTCTGGAGATTCAAGGAAAAATAAAGCAGTAGCGAACATGGTCTCTATTCCTACCAATAAAAGTTTAGCAAGTTGGAATAAAATATTTACTAAATTATCTGAATCTTAGAAAAATGTCCTAAAAAATTTATTAAAATGTGGTGTAATATCTCTCCTAGAGATTAGACCACTTTCTGAGCCATATCCCTAGGAGTATACTGAACAAAATTCCTGCAAGTATCATCGAGTTTTGGGTCATGATACCAAGAGATGCATGCATCTTCATCATGTGATACACGACCACATCAATAATGGTACCATCCAGTTTGATGGTAAAAAATAGAACTCCAATAAATTTTTAGTGAAGCCTAATAGCCATTTGTAGATTTAAATAGATCCCTTTCCATCCCATTCTGTCAATATTGTCACCCTTTCTTCTTCTTTTGATCTAAATTCATCTGAGTATGTGAACATGGTTTCATTTACTCATGTTCCTCCTCTAGGTCACGTGGATAGTACTCTTGATATAAAATTTACACCATGTGACCTATCTTTAAACAAAGAGCCCTCTCCACTGTATATCCTCGCTCATGTTAATGATAATGTTGTAACTAGCGTTATGGTTGATCCCATGATCTAGGTCAATATTATCATGGAGGAGACTCTTTTCATAAATGACTTGTATAAGGAGAAATATGAGTCTAGTTACATACCACACTCCACATGCATGATGGAATTTCTATTCCACCCATTGGTTCTATTTCTCCGTCGTTCCTGGTTGGAAATAAAACCTTGGAAGTCCCATTTGTAGTGATACTCGAATCAGAACTCTTCAGAGTTAGACTAGGAATACCATGGCTAGTCTCTATGAATTCGGTTACCTCAGGTATGCACAAATTCTTGAAGTTTACCCATGAGGGTATTATGTACACTATACAGGATATTGGATACAAACCACTAGTGTCACGTGGGGGCTTCTCCTCAGATCACTTTTGGCCCACCCTAGTTGGAACTCTACCACCTAGAGGAGACCTATTATATAGGGATTATTTTAGGTATAAGACTAGGGGATTAGTACCTAAAAGTGGTTTTTTGCATTCTACTCAAGCTATATCTTTGAAGGCCTCTTTGTGTGTACAACAGTGCACTTCATCCTCTACCCCTCTAAAGGGTAAGGACAAGCATAATCTTTCTCTTAGGCATTCTCCTCCTACTTCTTCTACATCTTCTTCTATTTCTTCCCAACCTTTGGTGGTGTCCTTTGTTCCTTCTACTGTGCCTAGCACAAGAAAGGGAAAGGAACCCACATTGTCAAAGTTGAAGCCTCAAGGCTTCCAGCTCCCAGTTCTTCCAACTATCCCCCAACACACCCTTTATGGCAAGGGGAAGCATTCCCATGGAGTAATTCTTGCATCTCAGCTTTCGAGGCCTTCCCTTGTTCCTCCATTTTCCTCTAAGGTAGACAAAGGAAAGGGTATCACCATCAAGATGTTTGTCTCTCTTCCTATCTCTATGCCTCCTCTTGTTCCTCCTCAAGATTCTATCCTTCCATCAGAAATAGCTATGGAGGTTGCTCCTCCACTAGAACAGAAGACCCCAACCTCTTCTCAAGTTGCACCTTTTAATACCCGTAGTCATCGTAACTAGCTTGCATGAGAGCGTAACCGCCATCAAGATACCTTGGCTAAGGAGCATGAAGCTTCATAGAAGACCGAAGATGAGCCTTCTCTTTCTACTTCTATTCCTTTTGTTTCTACTCTTGTCTATGCTTTCATTCGGCTTTGATTCCCATCACTTATGTTTTTCTCTTGACTTCGTTAGTGGATCTTGATGAACCTCACCCCAAAAGGGTGCAGGTGGTCATCATTCCCTCCATGGAGCCACCTCTTAGCACATCTCTTCTAGCTCTTCCTTCTTTTTGTGACCCATTGAAATTCCTTTTACAATGCTGGTGTCTTTTGTGGCTCCTTCCCCTTCTTCTCCTTCTTTTTCTTCCACTAAGAGGACCTCACCTCCTCCTCTAAAACATAAGTTGGAGGGTAACCTCACTTTGAGCAATGGTAAAAATAGTATTTTTTGTCTTTTGATTCTTGTTCCACCTTGGCTTGTGATGTCCTCATGATGGAGACATCACTACCCTCCCCTGATTTTGTCATTTTCACTCTTCTTGAGGTTGGAAATGAATTTCAGGTTTCCTGTCCTTCTCCCATCCAGTCGCATCATGTCACTCCTGAGAAGTGCATGTTCGACTCATTGGAGAAAATTTCAACTTTTTCATTGATCTTTTCTAGATTGATTACTCTAGTCTCACACAATCTCGATGAGGAAGAACTTGAGGGGCCTTCTTCCTTATCTCTTGTTGTAGGTGAGTCAATTGGTACCACTCTAGCTATCCCCCCAAAAATCTAATCTTCCCTCCCCTTATGATGATCTAGATTGGGAGCAGGATGACTTGCTGGAGGTGTCAGACTAGAGCAACACCTCTTCATCTTTAGATTAGTTTTGTGTGTTTGTTTGTGTTCCCCCATGCTTGTATATTTATGTTTGTGCTCTCTCCTAGAGGACCCTTTCTACCCTTGTAGGTGCTTAGATATAGGAGAGAAAAGCTATCATACAGTTCTATTTGTATCTGTTGCACTATGGTGTGTCCCTTGGTCTTCCTTGTCTAGCACAATGCTTGGGTTTGTGACATGGTCTAACTACCTCCTATGGATCTTAATTGATGCTTGTATCGGGCATTGACATGTTGACCTTTTGCTGCAATGACAAGGCCAACAGTATCATCATTCTTCTATGTGTCATACACTTTACTTTTTTATGTTGATAATGATGCAAAGTGTTGGGGCATTTAGACTTCTTCCATGTTGACCTGATTTTTATTTTCATTTTGTCTTCATGTTCTCTTCTTCCCATTCTGATCTATATGGGGGATGATGACAGTTCATACATAT
Organism: Sequoia sempervirens; assembly: GCA_007258455.2. NCBI lineage: Eukaryota > Viridiplantae > Streptophyta > Pinopsida > Cupressales > Cupressaceae > Sequoia > Sequoia sempervirens. The sequence goes on from VDFB02000007.1 coordinate 72,084,075, forward strand.
TATAATATATTTATTTATTTATGTCTATGAGAAGTTTTAACCCCAAATAATAAGATCCCCCTATGATCTTGATTTCTTCATCTCTTCTTTTCTCTTTCATGATGTTGTAGATTCTATGTGTTGTCCCTCACATGACAACATTCCACGAATACATCTCGCTATGTATCTCATGTCACATATCTTTGTCTTTCTCTTCTCCTTAGAATGACATGTGCTCCTCTATGTAGCATACATCATTCTAAAGAGGTTCTATCATATTTTCTTAATTTTCAAAATGTTTCAAAAGGATTTAAAAATATGTCTTGATGTCTTATGTCTCATTGTCTAGATTGGGGGCAACCTGACTAGACTTGTCTTATCTTTTTTGTGACTCTCATGTAGCATAGTTTGTAATAGCCACATGCCTATCTACTTTCCATATGGTCTCTAGCCTTGCTAGCCATACCTATTAATGTCATCTTTTTATTTGATTAGATTATGTCATGTCATGTCTATGAAATTTTATCATGTATATTTTTCACTTTTTTTGGCATGACATGCTTTTTTGCAGCTAACATGTTTATGGTGAGATTGTAGTCAGCATTGCAGGATCAAAGAATCATGTCCTCTTCATGTCCTAGCTCAAATCTTCTACATAACATATATTGGATTGGAGATCCATGTCCTCTTTGTCTTGGGTATATTCTCTTCAACCTCTTTCTACTTTATCTCACACATGTTTAAGATACAAATGATCACTAAAGTGGGGGAAAATGTAATATCATAAAATTACACCTCCAATGCAATTTCACATTACATAGCCTTCACTTTAGCCTAATAATGATGATAATGCAAATCCCCCTTTTTTCTCAACTTTATTTTTGTCCTTGACCCCATGCTTTCGGTTGTTGAAGGAATTTTTATCAGGGACACTTTTGTGACATGTAGACGTTTGCACATAGTACAAATGTCTTGAAGAGATTCCCAATTTTTTGGTCATTGGGACATTACACTTTCACCTACTCGTGAAGTGTAAAACCTCTGCAATCACAGATGCACCTGAAAATGACCATCTTGCAAGCATTTCCCCATTCAAACTATCATTTTTCCCTCTCATTCATTCACTCTCTCATTCCATTCAATCTAACTTCATTCTTGCAACTCATTCGAGCTCAATCTCTCATTATCCTTCTCGCGTTCTTGATTTCTCAAGCTCTTCTACACCATGTTTGGCTCAATATTCTTGCACATTCATGACTTCTACATCTTTGTCTCAAGCTCTCTCAAGTTTTGCACTCTCTTTCAATTTATCAAGCTCCTTGAAGGGAGGGTATGGACATTCTTATTGGAATTATCTATTTGTTTAAGTAGCATATTGATATCTTATGTGTCTTATTTCTTGTCTATCATCTATTTTTTTTCTTTGTCTCTTTGGCTATCCATGGAGGTGGAAATGCCAAAATAGGGGTTTGACTAAGGCAAACCTCGAAACAGCCCCAACAATTTTTTATTGTTTTTGTGTGTATAGGTTTTTCATGTGGAGCTTTCCAAGACGCTTCATAGCACTAGACCTTCCGTGAGTTCACTTATTTCTTTCATCTAGAAGTAATTATAACTATAATTTATTGTTTCATTAGTTTGATTACTTGCATATTTAGTATTCTTGTTGTTGTACTTTCATTTATTTGTAGGTTTCTATTAGTTTAGTCAAAAGGTCCTGACTAAACTAACTCTCATATTTAGTATGATGTATAGAATATTAATGTAATGTTTGTGAACCAAAATACATAATCAAAAAGTGTTTTGAAGTTTATTATTTTCTAGCTTTGACAAAGGTGTTGCTCTATTTTTCTGTAAAGGAATCAGTATTTGCAAAGGCATGGATGTTTGACAGAAGTGTCCAACTATCCAAACATAAGTGTCACTATGAAAAATTATGTTTACTCTAACAAACGTGCTACGATGTGCAAAAGAATCGATGTTCTGAAAATGAAAGCACTATTTTGATAAAAATAGAAGAGTTGGTTTACACCAAAGTTCTACACTTTCAAGATAAATGCATTGATCTATTAGAGGATCTTTAAAATGTGAGTTGACCTGGTTGTTTGATGTTTTAATTTTGCAAAAATATAGTATGAAACATGTAAATAGACTTGATTGGGTGATCAAATTCTTTTCGAATGCCCTTCTTCCACAAGGCCACACTAAAGAGTGTCACAAGGTATGTACACTAAAACACACCATGAAGTGCAATCTATTTAGTGGTATTACAAGGATTGTCCAAATATAGTAGGCTCACCACACTTGCGTGTTAATTTGTATCCAAGGAATGGGTAAATAGGGTATGATAAGGTCATGTACCACCTTAACACCCCTTGCCTTAAAAGGATTAGATCCTAACAAGACACCTTATCACCTCAACCAAGGATTGAACATGGTGAGTAACTTCTCATGTTGATAGCACCACGATGCACCACTATAGAGTATGCTCGATAGGTCTTATAGGCTTTTAAAATAAATTGGTTCTTAGTGGGTGGAACTCAGTGAACACCACCGGCTACATAGACATCTCCTCATGATCCTAACTTACCCTAGACCACTAGCGAAATTCTAGTCCGCTACATGCATGGATGAAAATACAGCTTTCACTCTCATCCAATTTTTATAACGTACTGAAAAATGTCGCTTGAGGTCAATCCCTTTGGTTCTCAATAAAGATGTGTCCCAAGGTAGGCATCCTATGAAGAAAATGAAGGATTCATGTCAACGCTATGTTCTTGTCACCCAAGATCACACATAGCATAAGGTGAGAGGATAGATAGACAACTCCTTCAACCAAAATGAAATAAAAATGCAAAAAGATGTTTCTCTTCACCCAAGTTTGCATAAGGCGTGAAGAGAGAGGATACACATCTAAAACCCATCAATCATGAAATACAAAGCACTGATGTTAATTTTAAGCATGCACTAAAGATCAAATATTTGGTTTATTTTAAGCACCAAATCTAAAGCATGCAAGTTGTATTGCTCTTTTTAAACCCAAAGGAAAGATGTAAGTTATGTTATTCATTTTATTACACCAAATTAAAGATGAATTAATTTTAGTGCACTAAATTGAAAAATGTGTCCTAGATTAAAGATCTAGTGAAAAAAAATCACTAGTTATGTTCCAACTACTCCAAGCCAAGTTTAGTGCACTAAATTGAAAAATGTGTCCTAGATTAAAGATCTAGTGATAAAAAATCACTAGTTATGTTCCAACTACTCCAAGCCAAGTTTCCTGCAAGGAATTAGCCTCAAGAAATATAAAAATGTTAAAGTGTTAAGGTTAAATGAGAAACCAATTTGAAATCAGATAAACCCTAAAAATTAAGCTTACTGTTATACCTGCAAAGGTGTCACTCTACCTGTGTAATGACATTGCTCTTTCAGAAAAAAGTTCCACTCTATTGAACAAAGGCATTAGTATGCACTTCTGCAAAGGCGTCTAGAATTTGCAGAGGTGTCACTATTTATAGATGTGTCGCTTTGTCATTCATAGTAGAACAAAAAATGTTAGAAAACAAAGGTGTCAATGTAATGCAAAGGTGTCACCCTTTGAGTTGCAAAGGTATCGGGCTTTGCAAAAGCATCAAGTCCTATCATTTGCAAAGGTGTTGATCTGCTTCTTGAACCTATAATTTCTAACAACACTCAAACAAAACTAGTTAGATAAGGACGTAGGTCCCATCGGGCATGCTAATATGTAAACATGTATGAATTCAATTGATCAAATAACATGAAATAGAGTCAATTAAACAAGTAATGATCAACTAAAAGTAATACTCCAATGAAATTTAGTAAACATATTCAAAATGATTCAAATAACATCAAAGAAGTTTAAATTCTAAACAATTGAATCAAATAACCAACAAACCTCCAATCCCATTGTGGATTGAGTGTAATTTGAGTGATGGTATGGATGTGGATTGCTCAAATTTTCCTAATCCATGTTGATTTTCAAAAGCTTGATGAAGATTGGTGAGGTTGATTCACACAAAAGGCTCTCAAATTTCTCAAGAATGAATGATCAATTTAAGAGAGTAACTTTGCATAAGATGTGTCTCCCATTTGATATGAAATGGCTTGATAATTATAGATTTCTAAGATATGAATCAATGGTCATGATTCAAAATGCTAATCAATGGATAAAAATGGATGAGAGATGAAGATATGGATCAAGAATTGATCAAGTAGTTGATAATCCATGAGACATTGATTAAGGATTAGATCAAGGGTTCATAATCCTTGAGAGATTCAACAATATCCCATAATTTTAGAATTATGTTGGAGATATTTTGAGTTGGAGGGAAGAATTTAAATTTGAAAAGGGAATATTCCATGTAGAATATTCTTTGTGCAAGTTGGAAGAATTAGGAACTTTGATTAAATAATTAGTAATTATTTAATCAAGTAGGATTAATGATATTTAATTAAATAATATTGACATTATTTAATCAAAAGGGGAGAAAATGATGAATTATGATGAATTAATCAAATAACCTTAATTATTTAATTAATAGGAAAATAAAATGAATTTAACTAAATAATTAAACATTATTTAATAAAATAGAGGAATTAGGTGAATTATGCTAGAAATCTAGTGTTAATAAGCGAAATCAAATGTGTGATATACTCAAGAAATTTCTAGGTGTATATAGGTGGATGTGGTAAAATTGGAAGGGTCTAATAAATATCAAAGACCATTTGAAATATTCATGCCATAGGAATTCCATTAAAATTCTTAGATAAATATAAGATCTTATGTAGCCATGTCTTGAGTATTTCCTCAATTAAGTCTTTCCTTGTGAATGTGAGCTCTTGTTTAGCTAAATGAGTCACATGAAAGAAGTATTGTTAATCCTCCTAGTGAGTCACAACACAACAATTAAAATATATATCATTGTTTTTATATTAGGTTTCCAAATTAAGGTTTAAACAAGTACGCCTCAATGGAAGATATCATAAAAATAATGTCATGCATACAACTTAGCAAAAAGTAACTTAGTTTAATTGGAAGATAACTATTTGAGTGATAACTGAACAATACATGCTAAACTAAGAAATTAAATGCAAAGGATGAATATACTTATTTGGATGAATAAATCTAATATAGTGCATATTCTTGTGTTTTGATATGGGGAAATAGATATTCTTAATCTTTGTGCCACCTAGAATTTTGTGTAAAATTGTGACTATTTCTAGATCAATTCTATGGATTTGGGCCACTTATACAAGAATGAATTTAATCCTAGTGATCCCACACTTATGCCCTTTTGCTCACTTGATTCTCTCCTTGCTAGTTTTCAAGGGTTGGTGTAGTTATAAATACCTTAAGGAGCCCACCATATCATTATAAGCAAGTTCTCCTATGCCTAAGCCCTGAGGGGACCAAATTTATAGTCATGTTAAATATCGATAGACAATAAAAAACATGTAAATATCCTAGATGGTAATTCAAAAGTAAATGATGTTTCTTTCAGTGCACCAATTGGAGTGTTTCTCTAGAAACACTCCTTGAATGCTCTAGAAGTTGAATAATTCTAAGATAATTCTAGGAAATGTTTGGGATGATTAATTAATGTTCAAATAAAGGTCCTTAAATACCACTACATAGCAATAATCACACGTAACATGTACCAAGATAGCTTATGGTGGGAATGAAAAAACTTGAATTTGAATTTCCAAATTTTTGCATTCAATTTTACAAGTGAAGATCGATCCCACACTTACAAGATTTACCTAGAATAATGGAATAGTAATTATAATGTGGAGAATGAAAGTTTACAAATGAGGGAATACAATAAATGTGAAATGTATGGGATAATATGTAGAAATAGATGAAATAAGGTCCAATATCCTATAATATCTGTAATGAATAAAAATAAATGATCTAGACCTAAATCTAACTTTACACAAAAGTGTGTCATTTATATACATATATTTATATTAAGACATTATATCAAAATGGATGAAAATTAAATGGGAATTGGTATAAGTATGTGAATTTCTTTATGCTTAAATAACATCTAATTAAATGATCAAACATCCAATAACAATTTTACGCCTCACCCACACTAAAAATGGTATGGCCAAAATTCACCTTTGAATATTAAAATAGATTATGTTTAAAATAGAAAAAAAAAATCAGACATTACAATCATAAAGATGGACATTAAATATTAGTTTTAATTGTATACAAAGTATGATCAGAGGAAAAAAGGATGAGAGAAGAGTTTTGGTCAAGGCATTATAGATTAGATCTAATACCATTTTTAAACGCAATGTTTAAAGAGTTGAGATTTCCTTAAACTTCGAATTTACCGAATATTATAATATGACTCCGCATGTAGAGAGCTATGTGAGATCCCAATATTGTAAATACCTCGTACAAAGATCCGTTTAAAAGTGGAGTTATCATATATTGTTACAATGTATGTTGTTCCCATTATTCATCTGCAACCACTGTGTCAAACGTTTTTATAACCATTGCCCAGTTTTTCTATGTTTGTTTTCCCTCCTGTGCACTTATTTCTTTATCTTCTGACTTGGTAGATATTATTGAAAACTAATTATCGTAAAAACAACAATAACGTTCTTGCTTCTTCTATGAAAGAAGAATTGAAGAAGTCGTGCTCATGTTTTACACATTTATTGCATTTGGATTGTTATCGAGCTTGTTGCATTTTGTGTTTACTTAATTTGTACAAACTAGATAAGATGGAATAAGCACAGAGGGACAACTCCTAAGTCATATATTTTCATTAAACCATCTCAGGCTACCCAAAGAGTTAATGTAAGGAAATGCCGGGAAAGAATTTGAGATTTTTAAGGAGAATGTATGTTGCATGGTATGTTACATTGATGATTCTTGTGGATTAATCATCATTCTAAGTATAGATAATGATGTCAATTTGATAGTTCACTGATACTTGTAAGTTTTGGTGTGATGGGAAATCTAATTGTGATATCAAAGTTTCAATCCACGTTCAATCTTGTGGATTAATCGCCACTTTGAATATAACTAATGATAATGATTTGAAAGTTCACTCACACCTATTGATTTTAGTGTAACAGCAAAATCTACACTTCAGTCCAAAAGAGCATCTGGATGCACATATCTTAAAGAAGAGATGAGAGTTCATTGATGCAACAGTACCATTGAATCCTTTCCATTATGAGAGTATGTTCAGATGAGGAGTGTGAAAAGGATGAAATCATTTTCATATTAAAGAGATAATTTTTCAGTTCATAATATTAGCTTAATGTTTTTGGATTTGATTGTGTGAGTATTTTTACATTAACGTTTTCGATCATATTCCATGATCCCAACATTATGATGTAGATAGAAAGAGAGGTGAATGATGTCTCATGGTCTATCATCAAGATGTGGATAGCCAGAAAAGTGAACGATCAATTATCAGGATGTAAATAACAAGATAAGTGAATGATTTATCATTCACTTCTCTTACTATCCTCATTCTAATAATATATCATAAAATATGATCTAAAATGTTCATAAAAACATATTCATAAACTTCAAACTACCCCATTCGGCTAGGATAACGTCAAAGTTGACAATAACAGAGAAAAGCATCTCAAATAGCCTCAAAGGCACTGGATGAGGGATGGCAGAAAGGAAGGGATTATTTTTGGTACAAAAGGGATGAACAAAAGGAGATACAACTTCTAAGGAATGGTCAGATGAAATACCTCGGGCTTGCCAAGCACAGGGATGAACAGAATTTAATGAAAAAACTGGACTAAAACTATTTAAATCAGCTATATCATATTTCGGAAATAAAAAGACATCTGCTTTTAGATTCCCATGCGATTCTGGAAAAAGAACAAATCTAGAACAATTTATATCGGATTATCACAGGATTTGCAGGATAATTAAATGCAATTTTTTATTTTATTTTTCCTCCAATATCCAAGTTGACACGATATTACAGGACTTCTATGTTTTCATTTCCATAAATCCGGGTCAACTAAGATAAAACCAAGTTTTGGTATTGTAAGAGCATCCAAGAATGAAATCTTATCTTCATAATTAATTTATTTTGTTGACTTAATCCAATATATCCAATTTAGAAGAGCATCTTTTAATCTTTTGTGCGATTAGATTGCCTTAGAAGCACCTGAGAGGTAAGCCTTCGAACTTTAAACTCATTTGATTAAATGAATGATAGGTTTGGACAGATTGATCATGGTGCAAACCTCAAAGGTTTTGATTTATTTTTTAAAATTTTCAATTTTATGTCTAATTTCATGAGACCATTCATTTGATCAATTAGGTTTCCAATTTGTTTAGGATCTCTTATGATCAAAGGTAGGTCACTTTGACACACACAAATAAGAACATTTGTGATGGTGGTAGTTGTAAGGTCAAACGAGGTTGACTAAGGGGGTGAAAAATATACCAATCTTTCCAAATAAGTACAGGCCATTCTATTGCACATAATTACAATCATTAGTCAAGATGAACTAGAGAAGATAACAACCATGTTCCAAAATCTCTATAATAGGCATTGTGAGCTTACTCCATGTGGATTTATTCCATGACACAAAATACTCATATGGGCGATGTAATGGTAGAAAATTTTATCTAATATAACTTGATTACAATTATCCAATACATGAAAATCTAGGGGTTTAGCCTTTAGAGTCACTACCTTGTCTCCTAGAAAGAATGAAAGTAGCATATGTGCTAGCATATGAGAAGATATGGGAATAGAATATTTAGTGTCACCCATCATATAAAAATATGAATTTGACTCATTGGGTATAGCCAAACACCTCAACATAAAAAAATGGGGAAAGATTAGTCTTCTTCAGAGGAATCAACTTTCTACAAAAATATCTATGGTTGTGATATGAGCTCTTTAAATGCATGTGTTCCTTATAAATTTGAATGTTCACCATATCAACCATGCTTAGATTATTCACCACCATGAGGGGGTGAGAGGGTGAAAGAAACCCTAGTCTTAGTCCCACAAAAGCTACATAGTTTCCTTTTGTAATGCATCCTTCTTTTTGGGTTGATTCTACTACATTCGTTATCCTTTACTGACCAAATTGTCTTCTTCTATTTGCTACACCTTTCTACTCTCCTATGCTTATTCATATATCTTCACTTGATTCTCATTAATTATTTTATATGTGACCCTTTTTGAATTTTTGAAATATTTTGTGAATCTTCAAAATCTAATCTAGGTGTGGGTAAGTGCACCAAGTTATGACACAAAAAGGGGTTCTTAAGATGCCACTTTTTTTCAAATCAACAAAGTTTGATATTTGACAAGAAAATAAAGATAGATACACTCAAAATTTTGAAAATACAACAAGAACAAGAGTTGTGCTTTGAATCTACTTTCTAAACTACTAATTGTTTTTGAAAATGGTGAAGATTAAGGGTTTCAAAAAGGGAGAGCACACAAAGTGGTCCTATTTTTGAAAAAAACATTTAACATAGCGTATAGTGTGCTCCCCCTAATATGTTACTTTTTTCTAGAATACATTTTCTTTCTCTTTCCTTTTCTATTTGTCTTTCTCTTTCATTGAAACTATATACATGAAATAAAAATTTATTTATGGAAATTTACTTTCTTATACTTTAATTTATATTTCATGAATATAGTTTCAGGATGTTTGAGAGTAGTTTTGGATCTCTTGGAGTTATAATGAAAATTCTAGTTTTTGGAATATCTTATAATTTTTCAGACTTAGTCAAATTTCAATAATCAGCATGTTCAATTTTAGTTATCAAGAGGTCAAATATTGGCAACGACAACAGGTGACCTCATCTTCTACATATCTCACCATTGTCGTCCCTCATCAGCCCAGAGCTCCCTCTCAGTCCCATCCCTTATTTGACCTTTCTTGAGCTCACAACCACCTCACCTATCCATCTCTCTCTCTCCTTCTCTCTCCTCTCTCTCTCTCTCTCTCGCCTCCTTCCTCTAATTTTTTCTATCTCCCCTGTCTCTCTCTCCCTCATCTTCTTACAACCTCTTCCTCAATTCATTCTTTCCTCCACTTCTATCCACCCATCTCATACCTCTTGTCTCCTCCCTCCTCCTCTTCCCTTCCTCCCAATCTCTCCACCTCCTTCCACCTCCTCTCCTCCACTCCACCTTCCCTCCTCTACTTCTCTCTATCCAACTTCATCTTTCCATACCTTTTCCCTCCTCCCTCTTTCCTCTCCACCTCTCTCTATCCCTACCTCTCCCTCTTTATCTCTCACTAAACTCCTTCATTCCTTCTCTCTCTCTCTCTCTACTTATATATCTATCTCACCTCGCTCTCCCTCCCTACTTCTCCCCATCCCTAGCTACTTATGTATAACTCACCTCTCTCTCCCTCCTCACCTCTTTCTCTCTCTCCATCTCTACCTCTCCCTCCCTCCTTCCCTCTCTCTCTCTCTATTAATCTCCCCGCCTTCCTCCCATTTTTGCATCATATCTTGGTGCACATCAAAGAGAGAGAAAGAGAGAAAGATAGAGAGAGAGAGGGGAGGGGGGAGAGGTAAAGAGGTGTATGTGAGATAGATAGAAGTAGAGAGAGAGGTGAGATAGATAGAAATAGATAGAAGTAGATAGATAGAGAGAGAGTAGTGAGATAGAGAGAATTAGAGAGGGAGAGAGAGGGATAAGTGAGATAGAGAGAAGTAGAGAGAGTGGTAGGGAGTGATGGAGGGAGAGGTAGGTAGAGAGGTAGGTAGAGAGAGGGAGAGGGGAGATATAGATTAGAGGGGGGAGGGGAGAGGGAGGGAGATATAGGTGAGATAGAGAGAGATATAGGTAGAGATAGAGACAAAGAAAAAGATAGAGATAGAAGAGAGAGTGGTAGAAAGTGATGGAGGGATAGGTAGGTAGAGAGAGGGAGATGGGAGATACAAGTAGAGAGGTAGGTAGAGAGAGTTGTAGGAAGTTATAGAGGGAGAGGTGGGTAGAGAGATGGAGAGGGGGGATAGAGAGAAGTAGAGAGGTAAGGAGAGATGGAGGGAGAGGTAGGGATGGAGAGAGATAGAGAGGTGAGAGAGAAACACAAAGAGTGGTAAGTAGAGAGAGGGAGGGGATATAGAGAGAAGTAGAGAGGAAAGGAGAGAGGAAGGGAGAGGTATAGAGGGAGGGAGAGAGAGATGAGAGAGATGTGAGATAGATAAAAATAGAGAGAGAGAGAGAGGTAGGTAGAGAGAGGGAGAGGAGAGATGGAAAGAGGGGAGAGAGAGAGGGAAGGAGGAAGGGAAATAGAGATTAGATAGATAGAGCGGTAGGGAGTGATGGAGAGAGAGGTAAGTAGAGAGATAGAAAGGTAGGTATAGATCTCGAGTGATAGGGAGTTATAAAGGGAGAGGTAGGTAGAGAGAAGTATCTAGGGGGGATGAGAGATGGAGGGAGAGGTAGGGATGGGGAGATAAAGGTGAGAGAGAGAGCAACAAAAAGAGAGATGTGTAGAGAGAGGGAGGGGGATATAGAGAGAAGTAGAGATAGAAGGAGAGATGGAGGGAGAGGTAGGGAGGGAGGGAGAGAGAGGTAGGGAGATAGAGAGGTGAGATAAAGAGTAGAGAGAGAGGGAAGGAGGGAGAGGTAGGGAGAGAGGTGAGAGAGAGAGAGAAGAGGGAGGAGAGGGAGATGGGAGATAGAGAGATGTAGAGAGGGAAGGAGGGAGGGTGGGAGGAAGGGAGATAAAGAGTAGAGAGAGAAGGATGGATAGGTAGAGACGCAGTTCTTGAGCTCAAGGGAGAGAGTTAGATAAAGGGATGGAGATAGTGAGAGAGAGAGGTCTAGAGCATAAGGGATAAATAATAGGTGAGATAGAGAGAGAAAGATGATACAACTTGTTGATTACTAAAATTTGACCTCTTGATTACTAAAATTTGACATGTTGATTATTGAGATTTGACTACTTGTCTAAAAAATTATAAGATCTTCCAAAAACTAGAATTCACATTATAACTCCAAGAGATTTGAAACCACTCTCAAACATCCTGAAACTATATACATGAAATATAATTTAAATTATAAGAAAGTAAATGTCCACATATAAATGTTTATTTCGTGTTTATAGTTTCACTGATAGAAAAAGATAAAGACAAAGACAAAGAAAACAAGAAAGAGAAAGAAAATGCATTTTGAAAGATGCATTTTCATTTGGCTAGTGCCAAATTTAGCACTTGCCAAACTGGCTTGCTATGAACAAGCATTAGGCTTGGTCATCTAAGCCATTTGGTGAGTGTCAAATTTGACACTCACCAAATGTTTAATTTTGGTATAAAACAAAAGTGGCATCTTAATTGTGTCACAACTTTGTGCACTTACCTATGTATATTTTTAGCTTATATGTGTATATTTTTTAGATAGGGGTAAAATTATATTTTTGGAAGGCCCCAAAACCTTCTAAAAAGGAGAGGGCACCCCAGTAGAAGTGAGGCCACAAATATAACTACACTAAAGTAACTTGGTGAAAATAGTGACTTAGGAGTTAGGAGTCAGGGATGACCATTACTAGGTACGCAAGTAAGGGGAAGATAAAAAATTTGACAAGGATAAGGGAAAAATTGGGGAATAGGTGAAAAGGATGTTGGGATGGAGAACTCTAAACTCCAAAACTTAAACTTGAAATTTTCTCTATTACTTATCCAAATTTCCTCATCAAGAAAATGAGGGGGACATAGAAAGGAATCAGAAGGATTTTTCAACATCAAACTTGAATATCAAGAGAAAAAATCGGAGTTCGAGGATTGGGGACTATAGATACTAAGGAATGTGTACTTAGAGAAAGGGATGGTCAAAACTCTAAGGTTGAAAGAAAATTAAGGTAAATGATCAAGGAAATATTACAAATATTCATGGTTTTAGAGTTTGGGGGTGTCAAGGAAATAGTACCAAAGAAAGAAAGGATCCAAAAATCTAGCAAAAAATTATTTACTACAAAGGATTAGGCTTTTAGGAGTTGAATGAAAAAGGTATTCCAATAAGTGAAACCCCAAAATTCTAAAATTTTGACACAAGAATGACTTATAAGAAGTTAAATAACACAAGTACCCCACATACTTAGACATTTTGAGATATCAAATGCAACATTCAACACATTGATGGGTGCATAGGGGATGGAAAAATACCAAACTTAGAAAACTTATTAAATGGACACTCATATAAATGTTTATCAAATTGGTTATATATGTGATAACAAAAATGAGGCCTAAGTGCACCAAGAAGCTAGGACTCAAGTAAAATTTGGTATTATAGATTTGAGTACCATTATAGACTCTTGTTGGGGATGTGTACCTTTAGTTGGCATAGTGAGAGACCAACTATCTTTGAGAGGTAAACCAAAATAGGGGACCAAAAAAGATGGAATAAAACACACTTTACCATGATTAAACAAGGATTATGAATATGTAAAGACACAAAAAATGCACACTAAGTATAAGGAAAGAAAATAGATCGTAACCAATGACATGAAAGCACCAAGAACTTCAATATATGGTTGAAAAAACTTACAATTATTTGCAAGTTAGACCCTATAAGAGGAATCATGACATTGTTGCAAAGTGTTGTCATTGATGTCAAAAGAGAAAATTGTTGTCATTGATGGTAAATAATTTATGTTGGGTGTTTTCAAGATCTCTATGTAATTGTTTCTTTGTTCATGTGTACTTGTAGAAATGGTCGCTATGATAGACATTTGATATCTTCTGCGTTTCTAGACTAGTTAGGGTTTGTGCTCTTGATAGAGTTTTAGCCCTAATTCCCTTAAACCCTAAGTGTTTCTACCTAGTCGTGCACTTAATGATCTAATTCATCATTGACTAGCTTATGGCAGTTTTTAGTCACTTAAGTTATGGCTTAAGTCTCTCTGTATCATTGGTTACCAACCCTGATTATGGTTTGAACAAGTTCAAAATATTTTCCCTAAGTCTAAAGTTAATACTTTTGAGAATCAAGGATGACATCGGTGGGACACGTGTCACGTTTACACATGAGCATATTTTGAGGTCGCTCTAAACTTTTTGAAATTGTGGTGGTGTGGAAATTTGATAAGTGTCGATGCTGCACAAGAGCACATTTTGGAGTCTTTAGAATTATGTCAAATTTGTGACGATGCGCTATTTTGACATGTGTTCAAGATGAAATAAATTAGATAGATGGCGCGATAGTGTATGAGCATATTTTGGGTCTACCCAAACCATGGAAAAGTTACGGTGATGTGAAATGTTGATAAGTGTCATGATACCACAACCATGCATTTTGAAGCTCTCATGGCCTTGTTGAGTTTGTGTTGTTGCACATGGTTGACACCAGTCTAGTTTTGATGAATTTTCAATGATACATAGATGGCTATCACACATCCTTGGAAAGAAGAGAGAAGGTCTTGTGATGTTGTGGGATTGTGACATGCATCCAATACTTTTTAATGGTTTGCATTCTATTGGTCAGGGATATTCCAAGGGAAAGCGTATCTTGATTTGAATATCTACCATTTTTTAGGCCCATGAAAAGGAAGATCAATGCTCCACATTCAAACTTCTCAATGACTAGTTGGTTCAAAATTTGAATTGCACAGGCTGACATGGTAGCAATATGAAATAATTTTCACAAGACAATTTCTACTTCACCAATGGTTTTGATTTTTGGTCTAGGTTGACATATGAATATTATTTATCACCTCTTATCGGCATTTAAGTGAATTATTTTAGGTTGTTGATGATGTGACAAACAATACAAAAAGTATGTGGTGGTGTGTGGTCTATCTAAGTATTTCATGTCTTATCTTTTATAACATAGGTAGTTTGGGTGAAGAAGAGTAGCATGTGGATGTGGATATATCCAAAAAATTGAGAAAAAATGTGCAAATTCATTTTGTGAGTTGTTTGGATAGAGGAAGGTCTGTATGTTTTATTCTATTCATTTTAGTGTATTATGAGGTTGGTGTCTCTTGTTCTCTGATTTGATGCTCAAATTGGAGAATTGATGTCTCCTTTAGGTTGGTGCCTATAAACTATTTTGGGGATTGGTGCTTGCAAAATTAATTGTAAAATTAAATTTATTTTTGTGAGGTTGGATTTGGGTACTAGATCCAAGTAGCTTTTCTCACCGTGGTTTTTTCCTCTAGGGTTTCCACATAAATCTTGTGTTATCTTGTGTGATTTTTTTTATTGCTATTTCTAATGTTCTCGATGATGCTTTGGTGTTCATTGATATATTGATTAAAGTGAAGATTTAATGATATATTTATTCAACCCTCTCTTAGTATATTTGTGTGTTCAACAATTGGTATCAGAGCTAATCCTTGTTGTAGCTTAATTGCTATAGGTAGATCTTGGATTTGAACACATGAAAACATCAAGAAAAGCCAAAATACAAACTCATAGAAGCAATTTTTAGATCCTAAATATGAAAGAAGAAGAAAATATTGTTGACCATTTGCTTAGGGTGGATGATATTGTAAGAACTATTAGAGGGCTTGGTCAAGAATTGAAGCAACCAATAATTATAAAGAAGTTACTTAGATGCCTTTCCCAAAGAAACATTAAAGAAATAAGCTTTTTTCAAGAATGAAAGGAATGAAGAATATTATCCATGCAATGAGTCTAAAGATGAAGAAGCTAACTTTGTGAGGAAGTTGAAGAAAGGTTCTAGCAACTATAAAGGTAAGTTACCTTTCAAATGCTTCAATTGTGGTAAAGTAGGTCACTATGCTTCTAAATGTCCTTTTAGAGAAAATCAAAGTAGTGAATAGTACAAAAAGGACTCTCACAAGCATAAGAAGAATCTCTATTCAAAAGAGGACAATACTTCATTTGAGGAATATGATCAATGCACTTTTGAAGAAGGGGAAGAAGTTATATTCATGGCAATGGAAGTTCTAGGAGATGAAGACCACCATGTTGAAGTTGTTGAAGATATGCAAAATCTTGATGAAGAAGATTATGAAGTGTATCTAGAGGGAGAAATCATCTCTACATTGAGTGATCTGCAACTAGAGAGTCCAAAGAGAACCAAAAACTGAATTTGAAACTTGAAGAATCTGAAAAGATGATTATTAATCTAAAAGTTTAGATAGAAGAAGCAAAGAGGATAGAAGATGTCTTGTCGGAAAAATTAATGGCAAAGGGAATGGACTATGAAAGGCTTGAGGCAAAAATTGTATCCTTGAGAAAGGATTTTAAAAACAATAAGGATCAATTGGACAATAAATTGAAGTATGGGAAGAGAACTAAAATTCTATATGATATCATAAACAACCAAATTTCAACTTCGTCAAGACTAGTCTTGGTTTTGATGAAGGTTAGCTTCTAGAAAAGATAATTGTAAAGCAAGTTGATGGGAATACCTTTGGTAGCTCAAATATTGATCGAACCAAGAAGTCTTAAGAACTCAAAAAGGAAGAAGATGCTTTCATTTAAGTCCAAGAAAAGAGGATCTATTCAAAAAATCAAATACAAAAAGGCAAGCACGTAATACCATGTTCAATTGTTCATTTTTGGTTATTATTTTTCTTGCAATAAATTTGGTCATAAGGTAATATATTGTAGAAGGGTATGTGCAGGATCATCATGGAAAAAACAGGCCCTTAAGTGGCAAAAAATTCAGAAAAATCAGAGTTAGGCAACTTGACGTAAAAATTTGAATAATTTATCTATATTATTTCAAAAATATGTAAGAATAGAATCTATAGCAAATTGAATGTAGTTTCTAAACTACTAGGTTTATTTAAAAAAAAAATCTATTTGATGAAAATTTGAAATTTCAATGCAGTAGTACTTAAATTTCAGGGAAAAAATAAGTAGGTGTCTGTCTAACCACCCTAACCACAATAAAATGATAATATTTTTTATAAGATTTAAGATATAAGTAGAGGATTCATGTCCTGATGTGATGCATATTTTTTTGTAATTTTTTTCCAAGTAAATAATTAATTATGACTTTTTTATTACAAATTTTTAAAAATATAAAAACTTGTATGTCTAACCACCTTAACTTGGTCAAAACTTGATGAAATTCATTTTTTTTTATAATCCTATAGTATGTGAAGCATAGAATATGACACATGTTTTGGATTCAAAAAATGCGATACCATTTGAAACCTATAGATTTTTTTCAATCAGCCTATCAATCAGGACTTTAGTCGTAATTCAAATAGAAAATGAATAATAATTGTTTATTAAATTCAAAGTAAAGCATAATTTATATTGGTGGAAAGCTGAGGATCTCCTTTAAAAACCCTTTTCGTTTCATCAATTTTGGGTAAAACAAAAGTCATCATCCACATGGGCCATCATATCACTTACACATAGCCAATTTTTGGCCCATCATGATCTTGCACATACCCAAAAGGTTCCCTATAAGGAAGAGTAATTTTCTAAGCATAAATTCTTTTACACCTTTAGTTTATTTCAATATCATTTGTTGTAAGTGTAAAAATTTTGGGCACAAGGACAATTTTGTAGAAGTGGCTTTCAAACTCCTCCTAGACAAGAAAAGAAAGAGAATATGGATATTTCTACTAGTCAGAAGGAAGAAACTAAAAAGGTATGGAAAATGAAGAATGAAAATAAGAAGACTAAAAAACTAATGATTGTTCAAACTACATTTCATGCTCAAGAAAATCTATGGGTTATTGATAGTGGGTGCTCTAGTCACATGACTAGAGACAAAAGTAAATTGAATAGCTTGAAGAAGTGGAATGGAGGTTTAGTTAAATTTGGTGATAATACTACTACAATGATCTCTAAGAACTGATGAAGATCTGGGACAAATGATGTTTTGTATGTTAAAGGACTAAATCATAATCTTCTTAGTGTAAGTCACATGTGTGATAAGGGCTACAATCTCACTTTCCACACTAAAGGATGTGAAATTAGGAAAAATGGGAAGACTGTTGCAGAAGCAATTAGATCTCAGAAGGAAATTTATACAATTTCATTGAAGTCAAAAGAATAAAATTTATCTTTTGGGACACTTAGATGAAATTTGGCTATAGCATAAGAGAATGGGTCATATCAATTTTGATAAGCTTGTGAAGATTGGTTCCAAGCATGTTGTGATAGATATTTCAAAAATGAATAAGCCTACAAGTATCTTTTGCAAAGAATGTCAACTAAGGAAGTAGACAAGAATAAGATTCAAGACAAAGGAACATTCTATTACAAAGCCATTGGAGTTGGTTCATATAGACCAATGTGGACCTACAAGGACACAATTCCTGCCTGGAGAGAGGTGTTTTGTGTTATTTATTAATGATTTTATGGAAATGACTTGGGTTTCTTTCTAGGGGAAAAATTTGAAGCTTTTAGTAAATTTAAGATTTTTACGGCTATGGTTGAAAATGAAATACAATCAAGTATCAAATGCCTAAGGTTTGTTAGAGGTGGTGCGTTTACTTCCTATGAGTTTGAATAGTTTTGTGAAGAACATGGAATCATAAGATAGTATTCAGTTGCAAGAAATCCTCAAAAAAATTGAGTGGCTAAGAGAAAGAATAAAATAATTCAGGAGATGGCTAAGACAATGGTAAATGAAGCCAACTTGCTTGATGCATACTAGAGAGAAGAAGTTCATACTAATATACATATACTTAACAAAGGACTAATGAGAGTAAAAAATTGCAAGACACCATATGAGTTGTGGTATGGAAGACTTGCATCTATCAACCATTTCAGAATATTTGGATGCAGATGTTACATCGAAAGGGATGAAGATAATTTGGGAAAGTTTGAGTCAAAATCAGATGAAGGTATCTTTCTTGGCTACTCATCAAGGAAAAAGGAATATAAATGCTACAATAATAGATTACACAATATTGTTGAGATTATAAATGTGAGAATTGATGAAGGTCTACATCGTTTTCCACCAATTAAAAGGGATCAATATTTTGAACAATTTTCCAATATATAAGAAGAAGATGGAAGTATAGATGAAGAGGTAGAAGAAGAGTCTGAAAGAGAAAATATAAAATCTCTAGCTAATTATGTTTAGAAAAAACATTCTAAAAATAGATTCTTGGAGACTAGAATGATGGAATCATGACTAGGAGAAGGTTAGCAAGAATTAGTGAAGGGTAAAAAAATTTTTGTCATTTGAAATTGAGCCTAAGAACTTCACAAAGGCTAGCAAAAATGAGAATTGGATTAATGCAATGGAAGAAGAACTAAATCAAATTGAAAAGAATGAGACTTGGGAGCTTGTTCCAAGACCTATGGATAGGAATGTAATTTACACCAAATGGGTATTCAAAATCAAATTGAATAAAGATGGGAAGGTAATGAGAAACAAGGCTAGACTTGCTTGCAAAGGATATGCTCAAGTAGAAGGCATTGCTTTTGAAGAAATTTTTTATCCTATGGCTAGATTGGTAGCAATTAGGATGTTATTGGAATTTTCAGTCTATAATAATTTCAAGGTATTTCAGATGGATGTCAAGTCAATATTTGTCAATGGTAATATTGAAGAGGAAGTGTATGTTGAGCAACCTAAAGGATTTCAATTGTTTAAGAATGAGGATTATGTCCAAAAATTAAAAACAACATTGTATGGACTTAAATAGGCTCCTAGGGCTTGGTATTCTAGATTGGAAAAGTACCTATAGTAGCAAGGATTCAAAAGAGGTATTGCAAACAACAATATTTACATCAAGAAAAAAGGGGAGCGTCAATTGATTATTGTTGTTTATGTTGATGATATTATTTTTGGTGGTAGTAATGACAAGATGTGTAAGGATTTTGGAGAAGAGATGTAAAAGGAATTTTAGATATCTATGCTCAGTGAATTGTCATTTTTTCTTGGTTTGTAAATTTCTCAATCAATCAAGGGAATTTTCATATCACAGACCAAGTATGTTAGGGAAACGTTGAAGAAGTTCAAGATGGAATACTTTAAGACAATTAGTACACCAATGGTGATAAGATGTAATCTAAGAAAGGATTATGAGTCAACTAAAGAAAATAAAACTCTATATAGGTCAACGATCTTGGAGGCTTGTTATATTTGGTTGCATCTAGACTTAACACTATGCAGGCAATGTGCATGGTAGCAAGATTTCAAGCAACACCTAAAGAAATATATGTAAAGGTAGTGAAAATAATCTTTAGATATTTGAAGAATACCATTGACTATAGTTTGTGGTATCCTAGAAGTGATGATTTCACTTTAGCAACATACACTGATGTTGATTGGGTAGGAAGTGTTGAGGAAAGAAAGAGTACTAGTGGTGGAGCATTCTTTCTTGGAGACAAACTTGTGTCATTGCTAACCAGGAAACAAGATTCAATATCCTTGTCAACAACAAAAGTAGAATTCATTGTTATAACATCATGTTGTACTCAAGTTCTCTACATGAATAAAACTTTGAAGGATATAAAGGTTGAGTATAATGAACCTCTTTCCATTTTCTATGATAATACAAGTGTAATTAATATTTCAAAGAATCCAGTGATGCATTCAAGGACTTCAAGCTTATCTCAATAAAACATCACATTCTTAGGGAAAAGGTTACAAACCAGGAGGTCAAATTAGAATATGTGGTTACTAAAGATCAGATTGCAAATATATTCAAAAAACCTCTTCCCAAATAGATATTTGAGTATCTAAAATACAAGCTAGGAGTGAAAACTACTTGTTCCTTTCAGTGAAGACCTGATTAAAGCACAGGTTCAAGGGGAGTGCTTCCTTACTCTGCCCCTTGAGTATTTCCCTTAGGGGGAGTATTGCAAAATGTCTCAGATTGATCATGATATAACAATGAAGGAATGTGTATTCTTATATTTCTTTTCTATTGATGTCAAAGGAGGAGAATTATAGGAAGAGTTGGAGAATTGAATAAAGGTGGAGATAATTTAGTTTATGTTGCCATTAATGAAAAAGAAGGATATTTTGAAAAGTGTTGTCATTGATGTTAAATAATTTATGTTGGGTGTTGCCAAGATCTCTGTAGCTATATTTTATTGGCTTGTTCATGTCCGCTTGTACAAATGGTAGGTTTTTATCCATAATTCCCTTAAACCCTAAGTGTTTTTGTTTGATTGTTCACTTTATGATCTAATTCATCATTAACTAGATTTTGACATTTTTTGGTCACTTAAGTTATGGCTTAAGTCTCTCTGTATCATTGGTTACCGGTCTGACTGACAATCTGAACATGTTCAAAATATTTTCCCTAAGTCTAAAGTTAATAATTTCAAGAAGCAAGAATGATGTCAGTGGGACACATGTCACATTTGCATGTGAGCACATTTTGAGTCCGCTCTAACCTTGTTGAAATTACGATGACATGGAAATATGACAAGTGTCAATGCTACACAAGAGGAAATTTTAGAGTCTTCAAAACTATGTTGAGTTTGTGGTGATGCACTATATTTATGCGTGTTCAAGATGAAATTTGTTGAATGGATGGTACAATATCACATGATCATAATTTTGAGTCTATCTAGACCATGGAAAATTTGTGGTGATGCAAAATGTTGACAACTATCACAATACCACATCACATTTTGAAGCTCTCACAACCCTATTGAGTTTCTAGTGTTGTTTATGGTTGATGCATGCCCAATGAAAATGACTTTTCAATGATACATCGATGAATATCACACATCTATTGAAAGAAGAGAGAAGGTTATGTGATGTTACAGGTTTATGACATACGCCCAAGAATATTCAATAGTTGTATTTTACTACTCAAGGATATTCCAAGGGAAAGCACATCTTGATTTGAATATCTACTATTTTTTCATGCCCATGAAAAGGAAGATCAATGCTCCACATTCAAAATTTCTCAACAAATAGTTCCTAGTTCAAAATTGGAATTTGCAAAAGCTGACATGGTAGCAATATGAAATAATTTTTGTAGGTCAAATTCTACTTCACCAATGGTTCTAATTTTTGTTCCAGGCTGACATATGAATATTATCTATCATCCCTAATTGGTATTTAAGTGAATGGATTTGGGTTGTTGATGATGTGATGAATAGTAAATAAATGTGTATGTGTAGTGGTGTATGGTATGTTTGAGCATTTCATGTCTTATCTTTTAGAATAGAGGTAGTTTGGGTGAAGAAGAGAAAAATGTGGATGTGGAGCTGTCCAAGAAATTGAGAAAAAATGTGCAAATTCATTTTGTGAGTTGTTTGGAGAGAACAAGGTTTATAAGTTTTATTATATTCATTTGAATATATTCTGAGGTTGTTGCCTCTTGTTCTTTGAGTTGGTGCTCAAATGGGGGATTGGTACCTCCTTTGTAAGGAGAGATCAGTGCAGAAACACCTTCCAAATGCAAAATTCTCAGAAAAGAAGTGCAAAAAAAATCATTCAATTTGAGTGTCAGTCACTAAGATGCACAACAAAAAAACAAGAGAATAGATAATTTAACTCACAGAGAATTGAACACCAAATTTTTTTAATGTGGGAAAACCCTTACAAGAGAAAAACCCACGCACCAAGTAAAGCCACTTCATATTACAGTAAAAAAGATTACATACAGAGTTACAAAATCCACTCTCAGGGGTTAATTCACAGCAGCATTATGATTCCATGATCAACCTCACATGCAGATTCTGATTACAATCATTCTCTCACACTATTACAATGCTCGTATAGCATACAATGTAGAACCTCTTCCACTTGATCGAACCTTTTCTCGTTACAGAGTATCACAATGTATAATCATCATCCAACCATGTTTGCTTTAGTTCTAGAGAGCCAACCATTTTAGTTCCCAACTGTCATTAACCATGTCGAGCTATCGAAGAGGCTCTTTTCATCTCTCTCCAATAACAAGTCACTCTGATGTATGTTCAAACTGCTGAGCCAATTTTCATTCAACTTCCAATAGTTAGCAACCAATTATTTCTTTCCACTTAGGCACCGATCGGGTCCCACCATGGCATTCTCCATGAGTCACCGAGTCAACCTCATTGCCATATCGGGGGGACACCAATTCATCTCCCACCAGTATAAGGAAGTCACATTGATGAATCCTATTGGCTTGTCAAAGAGATTCCACCCATAGTCCCTTCGATACGAGGATGTCCCTCCAACATAAGTTCCAAGTGGTCCCCACTTCCAACTTGACATCACGTCATCACAACTAGCCAATCACCAAAGCTATTGAGCATCAAAGAGACTCAAGATAGAGTCTTGCTGACGAAGCCAAGTCACACTGAGGAGAGTCTCCAACATGCTCACCACAACCCATCATTCTATCAGAGAGACTCAAGATAGAGTCCCATCGATAACACATTGTTACGCTAAAACAGTCACATCAGAGTATTGGGGAGACAACTTAGAAGTTCCTGCCCAAGTGACCAACTCCTACCAATAGAACACACCACGCTGAATAGAATGTCATCGGTCCATCGATGGGATTGAGAGAAAGGTCCCACTGATAAAGAATTGCCAGGCCAATAGAGAAACACATACAACTGCTACAGGAAGTCGATCAAGCCAGTAAATCTGAGGCACCTTTTCCAACATGCTCCCACTTGATGAAGAACTTATTGGCTTCTTCCAAACTCGAAGTTATTGAATATCATAGGCCCCAAGGCCCATCAAACTAGCACACTACTTGTACATGTCTTTGCTCACAGCCTTTGTCAATGCATCAACGTCATTCCCTAGAGTATCCACTTTTTCAAAATTAACCTTTCCATCCTCCACCATATCACAAAAAAAATGATACTGAACATCGATATGCTTCATCTTGGCATGGAAAGTGGGATTTTTTTCCAAACAAATAGTACTCTAACTGTCACAACAAATAGTAATCTGCCCTACATTAAACCCAACATTAGAACACAAATGTCTACGCCAAATGACTTCCTTATAGGCGTGTGTTTCTGCCATGTACTCTACCTCAGTAGTAGATAAAGTGACTACAACCTACCGCTTGCTCATCCAACTAACTGAACCACTGAATAACATGAAGATGTATCCATAGGTGGACCTTTTGTTGTCAACATACCCTGCCCAATCAAAATCCACATACCCATGAATTATAAGAGATCTCTGTGATCCAACCGAGTTTCCATGATAACACAAAGCATACTCCGAAGTACCCTTCAAATATCTGAAAACTCTCTTCACAGCATCCCAAAGTAGTCTTCCCGAATTATCCATAAATTGAGTAAGTATTCCCACTACT
The DNA here is from genome assembly GCA_007258455.2 of Sequoia sempervirens. Taxonomy (NCBI): domain Eukaryota; kingdom Viridiplantae; phylum Streptophyta; class Pinopsida; order Cupressales; family Cupressaceae; genus Sequoia; species Sequoia sempervirens. Next base: position 72,108,234 of record VDFB02000007.1, read on the forward strand.
TGGGAAATGTTTGGCCTGGTACAGACCATTGCATACATTACATTTCCTATTGTACTTGCATAAGGCACCCTGGTCATGTCCTCTATGTCGGGAGGAGACTTTGGACAATCTTCAATAGATAGATTTGTTCCCTACAACACTAGAAAAACTAATTGCTTGCAATCTGTCATACTAAATCTTTCAAGGACATAATTAATATACTTGCTTTAGCTGAGCCAAAGCTTTCTACTTCCGCTATCCCTTCTGATTTCCATATCTAGAATATACCTTGTTGCACCTAAATCTTTCATTTCAAACTGTGCTGACAACTAATATTTTAAATTAGAACCAACCTAGCTTTATACTTCTCAACACTGCCATCCAGACCAATCTTCTTCTTAAATACCCATTTGCAACCAATAGGCTTTCACCCTTCAGGAAAAGGTACCAAATCCCAAGTTTCATTCTTCTTTAATGATGCTATTTCTTCATTCATGGCTTCTAACCAAAAATATGAATAAGACATATTAATAGCCTCCTTTATAGTCCTAGGGTCATCAGTGTGAATAATCAAAACATAGGCACAGTTTGAATCCAATATGTAAAATCCATACCTATCAAGTTGCCGCTTTTCATGTGTAGACCTCCTCACAAGTTGAGGTTGAGGTTGTGGTTCTTCTTCCAATTTAGAACTCTCAAAGTTGCTAGAGATCTCCTCAATTTTAGGTACACTTTGAATTTGTAGTTCCTCTTTATCTGGAGTTCAAGGAATTTCAACTACATCATTCTTCTTTTCTTTTTCTTATGTCTCTTACTGCAAACCAACTATAGAGGTTTCTAATGAAAGATTACACTTTTTCTATACAAAACCTTCTTAGTAACAGGATTCCAAAGCTTGTATCCTTTCACGCCAATACCATAGCCAATAAAGACACATTTAACAACTTTCTTCTCCAACTTAGGTCTTTTCTCATACAAAACGTATGCATATGTCTCATAACCAAAGGCACAAATATGTCTTAGAGAGGGCTTCTTACCAGACCACGATTCCAAAGGTGTTTTATCAACAAGAGCCAAACTAGGTGAATGATTAATCAAGCAACATGTTGTAGCCACAACCTTAGCCCATAATTTTTTCTCTAGACCAGCACTGCTCAACATACTTCTCGCTCTTTCCATTAGCATCCTATTCAACCTCTTAGCAACTCCATTCTATTGTGGAGTATAAGGTGTAGTTTATTCCTTTTAATCCCATGATCTTTGCAATACCTTTCAAAATCTGTAGAACAAAATTTACTGCCATTATTCATCCTTAAGCATTTAATTTTCCTTCCAATATATTTTTCTATAAAGTTTTTAAACTCTTTAAACCAACTAAACACTTCTGATTTACTTTTAAGAAAATACACAAATGCCCTTCTCGAATAATCATCAATAAAGAGACATACTATTTAGACTTCGATAACGAAGGAACATTTACTAGACCAAATACATCAGAGTGAATATAATCTAGTATGCCAGAAGATCTATGAGGACTAGAGTAAAATAAAACATGGTGTTGCTTTCCATAAATGCAATGTTTACAAAAATTGAACTCAAGGTTACAATCTTCAAGCCCTTCTACCAGGCTTTTTATTTTTTAAGGATTTTAAGCCTTTTTCTCCTATGTGATCGAGTCTCTAATGCCACAACATGGTTTTCTTTGCTAGGAGTTTCACCTCCAAAGAGTTTGCACCTAGAGGAACTTCGTTCTCCTTCTTTACATGAGCAACCTTGCTTGACTTTGCAAAGGAACTATTACATTGAACAGCCTGTGCGTCCAACTTGTATAGAGTGCCTATACATGCACCCTTGGCTAGCACTATTGAACCTCTAGTCATTTTACAGCCACCACTCGAGAATGAAACTTCCATGCCAACATCATTCAACTTACTAATAGAAAGTAGATTATGAGCCAAACTTGGCATGTGCATTACGCCATCAATTCATTCTATTCTTCTATCAGGAAATTGGATTTTGACTCTTCCACAACCAACAATTTCAAGAGATGAATCACTTGCCAGGTACACCTTTCCACCAGCATACTTTTCATACTTTGTGAACCAATCTCTATGAGATGTCATGCACAAAAAGATGTACTTGAGTCAATTAGCCATATATCGTCTGATGCTTGAGTCACCAAGGCTACAATGAAAGCATCTGAGTCACTCTGAGAAGAACCATTATCCAAAGAGTTGTTGTTGTTCTTCTTTTTCTCCTCTTTATAATCCTTCTGGATATGACCAGTCTACCCACAATTCTAGCATTTCACCTTGGACTTCTTTCCTGGAGACTTTGATCTCCCTTTAGATTTGGATTTAGACTTATTATCTTTCTTCTTGCCTCTCTCCTTTGATCTACCTCAAACAACAAGGGCCTCCTTGGCCATCTCAAAAGATTTCATCTACATTTCTTCTGACAGCAGCAAAGAAACCACATCTTTTGTCTTCAAAGTGGTTGTTGTACTTCCAATATCCATCACCAAATGATCCCATGTGTTAGGTAAGGAACATAATTGAAGCATACAACGATCCTCCTCCTCTATCTTCACACCCACAAAGGCCAACTGAGGAACAATCATATTAAATGAATTCAGATGGTCTACTATGGATGCTCCTTCTTCCATCTTTAAGGAGTATAAATTCATCCTCAAGAATAACTTATTCACTAGAGACTTTCCTTGATAAATATCACCAAATTTCTTCCATAAAGAACATGTAGTCTTCTCCTCATGGACGTTCAAGAGAACAAAATCGGCAAAACAAAGTCTAAGTATCATCCCTTTGGCTTTTCTATCTATGAGGTCCCAATCTTCTTGCTTCATACCTGATGGTTTTGTTCCCATAACAACAATCCAAAGATCTTTATCCACCAACAGGCCTTCCATTTTGAGTTTCCACAACTTAAAATTGCTGCCATTAAACTTTTCAATTTCTATTTTTCCTGATGTGCTTGCCATCTCAATCCGTAATCGAGACAATCATATTTCTATGTTAGACTCCCACTGAATATAATTATCACAAAAAACCAACCCTACTCACAAGTATAACACAACTGGCCACACTCTGATACCACTTATAAGGAAAGCTCAGTGTGGAAACACCTTCAAAATGCAAAATTCTTAGGAAAGAAGTGCAGAAAATTTCATTCAATTCAAGTTACAGTGCATAAAATTTCATTCAATTCGAGTTATAGTCACTAAGATGCACAATAACTTTTGGAATTGTGTGCCTCAATCCCACTAGCCTAAACCTCTAAGAGAGAAATGTTGGTGTAACTGTTGAGATGTCTAGACGAGTTGCATAAGTGTTACTTTCATGCTTGTTCCACTATACCACTAGATGTTTGTAAGAGAGGAGTAGTAGCATGGTATACCACCATACCACGGGAGCCTTCTGGCTGAGGTGCGGTAGTGTGGTGTATACCACCATACCATGGGATCCCTCTGACTGTTCAACGGTAGTGCGATGTATACCGCCATATCGTGGAAGCCTGTCAACTGTCTAGCAGTAGCGGGGTTACCGCCACCCCACAGATGTGTTGGAGACCTCCTATGGTGGTGCGGTGTAGTCACTACCACACCTTGATAGGACTTGGTGGAGCCTACGATGGTGTGGTGTAGTCACCACCACACCGCGAGGGTGTTGTGTCTTGGCTACAATAGAGCGGTGGGCATTTGAATTTATTTGGCTGGACAGAGGACGCTGACTTGGCTGACCTCCAATGTGGTTGATGTTCATTGGAGGATCATGAATGAGTTGGAGAAATCTGTTCGATTTCCAAGACCGGTTGATGGTTGGTCCATTAGAAGGAAAATGAACTAATCTACAAAAGGAATTTGAACGGTTTCCTATTGGTAGAGAACTAATGGTATAAACATTGAACGTTCTGCAATAAGAAAGTGAGAGGAAGTTCTAGGCAAGGTTATACTGCCGAAATCTCTCCTGATAGAATGTCTTGATCGATCTTTCATTGTTAATCTGCATTGTATACTATGTGAGAGTATTGTAACAGTGCGAAGGTTGTAATGGATAGAGAGGTTGATCATGGAAATGTAAAAGGGGAGAGAGGGAAATAGAACAAAGCTGCTGCTAGTTTGTCTCTAGAATGAAACATGATGTAATCTCTGTAAAGGCTTAGTGCTTGAGTTGTATTTGTAACTGTTCTGTTGCATGAATAATACAATGATGATCTGGGCTTTTAGAGTGTGGGGTTTTTTACCCGAAAGGGTTTCCCCATGTAAATTTGTGTGTTCTGATATTTTATTCCATCTTTCATGTTTATTGGTTATGTTTGTTGAATCTGTTTATGCAAGTTGTTGAAACTGAATTTACATGTGCTTCTCTCAGAAGGATTAATGTGGGAAATGCACTGTGTCTAATTTCACTTTGTGGCATAGTTGTACATGTCTTTGAGGAAATTTAATGAAATTAAAAGTTACCAAAGGAACTACTGTTCTTAGATTTTTCATTCTAAGATGATCATAATTTCCCAACAAGTGGTATCAAAGCCTTCTTCTGGTTGCTAGTTCTGGGTATTTCTCCTATGAAGATTTCTTAGTCTGTCAAGCTTGAGGAAATTTGGAGGAATGGGCTAATGTATTGATCCTTTCGTGAGTAGAGGTCTTGTGGTATTTAGAGACATCACACAGCTTGAAGGATGGTGGAGATGGAGAAAAAGGAGTTGGTCATGTTGAATTATTGTGATCTGTGTCTCCTAGTTGGTAGCGGTATAACCTTAATGTATGAGGTGGAATTTTTTTTTCTGCTTCGTGGTTGTGTTGTAGCAAAGCTTTCATATTGGGTGTTTGTGTGAGAGGCTCCTTAGTGATATGGAGAAGCTTGGGTTGTTCTCATCCATGGAAGAGAGTGCTTATGTTGGGTGGTGTTTCTTGGTGTTGGATGACATTGTTTTTTGTTAACCTCGAATGCATGAAGGCTATGAAGTTAATCATTGGATGATTTGAAAGCTTCTGAAATAGCCTATCTTTTTCTCGGATGCATGTGCATGTTGGCAGTTTTGGAGTTGGCTTGGTATGGGCCTAGAGTTCTTGAACTTTTGTTTCCTTTTAAAGGATGTATTGTACTTGCATGTTTCTTTTATGGTTTTGCAAGTTTTACATTGTCAAGAAAAAACTTGTGGTTTTGTGGAGTTGTTAAACTATTTTCTAGACCCTAGCTTGTGGGGCGTTGCTAGATGAGCAGTTTTGCATGCATGCTTTGTTCTGGTATGAGGAGATGTGATGTATTCTTTGCATGGGAGTGTTGTTACGTGATTAGTCACTCAACATTTAATGTGGTGTTTCTTGCTAGGTTCCTAGTCTATGATGCTCGAGTTGTGGACATGTTTGGAAAATTGAATTTGGACTTGATCTAGTGTTTGAGTCATGTTGTCTGCGTGGTTATTCTCTTTGAGATCTTAGTGTTGTTGTTTCCAATGTGATGATGGGTTTGCACATTCGATGGGATTGATCTTTGAGTTATGCGGTTGGTGGTTTAGCTACCCATTGGTTGCAGTGAGATAATTCAGAAGTGGACTGTCTATATCCACGAGGTTGATGTAGTGTTTGTGTAGACTTGTTAGCTGGCCTTGTCTATGGTCACTTGTGCATTGGTGTGGTTGCTTTGGGATGAGAGGATGGATGGTGTTGAGTACCTAAATAGTCTATTATGGGGACCTGTAGCATGTTGTATCACGATGTCATGGATAGCTTGGATACACTACTTTGTGTAAGATTTTGATAGTGATGGTAATCTCTGCTTGTTTTGGAGATCTTGTTGCCACTTGATGAACATGTTGATGCGTGGACCTAAAGGATTTTTCAAATTAGTAGATGTTTGGTCATGATGCTTGGAGAGCTTGGGTGTCACAGTTCAGTGGGAGTTTTAGCAGTGACTATGGATTCATCACTAGGTGATGGATGGTCTTCTTTAGTGTTGTAGATGTTACTAGGAGGAGCTCTTTGATCCTATTGCTACAGAAGGGTTCTTTTGCATTTGCATGGACACTATTTGAGTATGTGAAACATCTTGGAGCCATGAAGGACGTCTTGGAGTCTTTGGTTGAGGTGTTGGTGGTGCTTGGGAGGTGATGTTGCTTTTGAGTTTGTTTGCTTTATGTCATGGTATACTCTTGCCTATGGAATCGAGTTTTGACATCGTGCATTGCACTTGAGACCATGGTATGCTCACTTGGAGCATGGTATCTCCCAAGGGGGATGGAAAGATCATGATGTCATGATAAGTTCCTATTTCAGATGCGTGGAGCTTTGACAGTGGTCTAGAGTTTCTCTGTGCTTTGAGCACATTGGTCATATGCTTGAGAACTTCATGTTAAGTGCAGTAATGTAGTTTGGAGTTCAACATGGGATGATCGTTTGCAAGTGCTCATGGATACATGGAGAATAAGGTGAGGCTGTAACTCTTTTGAGATCAGAAAAGTGTTTTTTTCAACAGAAAGTTTGAGTAGCCTACACCTTGGTTGAATGTGAGTTCAACAGAGACCAATGATGGGATTGCTCTTGAAGAAGTCATGATGACTTGGTTATCCTGGAGGATCATTCTCTTTCCCCACTCTTGGTCTACTCGGTAGTTTATCGCTTGAGAGGTACTGCCCATTGTTTTTCTCAAGTGTTTTATGCTTCCTTTCATGATATGGATCTTGAATTGTTGTTTAAATGATTCTGGAGGATTCATAGTGGAAGATGTATAGCATGGTTTATCTCCTTGACCTTTTGTGTGATATCTTATATTGATAAAAATAGTTAGGAGATGTTTTATGGGCTAATTTCCTGATATGGGAAATGAAGTAGTTTGATCTTCTTTGAGAGGCTTACATCCATATATTGTGTTTGATGTTGGAGATTGAACGGTTGGATGTTGTTAAGGCTTTCTCTTGGGGTTTTGAAGGAGATCATACTTGACACAGTTGGATTTTAGAGGTGTATGTAGGAGGATGTTCTATAGGTATGTGATGTGAAGAGGTGCTATTTTTGGTCTTGGTAGTCTTCCAGTATGTCTGGTTTCACATTACATTGGTTTGAGGTTTGGTCGAAGATGTAGTGATCACTAGCTTGTGGTCATGTTTTTTCACTCATGTTCTTGGGTGATGATGTGGAGGTTCTTAATCTTTTTCCTTTGTTGGGTGTTGAAGAACTTGGAAGAGCTCTGGAAGGCTGTTGAGAGAAATGATTCTTGTAGCAGTTGGTTGTAGGTTGTGCATATCATTGTGGATGTTTCCTTGGTACTACAAGGTTACACTTTCTATGTGCTATCATTGGTAGACTGTTTATGCTTTCAATCTTTTAGATTTTGTGTTTCTCATGTAGTGTGAATTCCTAAAAGTGTTTGTTCTTCATCAACTTGTATACATGTGGAGCTTGCAGTAGTAAGTACATGGGTTGGCTATGTTGGTGGAATAAGTTTACTTATGTTCGATACCTTTGAGGTATGGTTGATTGGATGTTCTAGCACTTGCTGTGGGTGTTATTTTTAGTCACGTGGGTTTATCAGTTGGATAGAAGCAGTCAGTCTGATTGTTGTTCTAGTTGATGTTCTTTATCTTGTTTTCTGGAGTGATGGTAGTATCTTGTTGTTGATATCACTAGGATCTTTTTGCTTGTGTTCATTGGATTGGTGCTTATTCACCTTGGCTTGTACCTTTCTTCCATAGGTGCCATGTTGGAAGATGACAGGGATTGTTGCCTTAATGGTGGACATCTTAGATGTTGTTGTAGAACTCTTGATGGAGCATGAGAGCATGTTTGAGATCTATGTGGTTTCATGGAAGACTGTGGGGTGAAGCCACAATAGTGGTTTACAATTGAAGTGAGGAAGGAAAACTCACAAAAAATGAATGCATGGCAAAAAACTTGATTTTAGGGGTTCGTACGAACCTATTGGTTCGACCGAACCAATTAGGGGTTCGGTAGAACCTAGGTTCAACCAAACCCTCTTAATAGTTTCCCGCCAAAAAAGCCATCAAAACCCCTTATAGAAGGGGGGTTCGAATGAACTAGGGTTCGAACAAACCCCCTTTATTCCTCATCCCTCCCTAAGACACAAAAAATACTTGAATTTTGTCACTTCGAAGCTCGGTTTGAGGATGAAAATGGAGGAATATTCACAAACCCAATTGGAATCAGGTAGTCCTCAGAACGAGCTATCCAACGAATATAATTTTAATATGTTTTGGTTTTATTATGTATTTTTTTTTTAGTTTTACTAAACATAGGTTTTCATCGAAAATGAAGGTCTACGATTACGCACATGTGGAAAAATAGCGATTATCAAAAAAAATTGAAAAATATGAGTGCACTATATATTGAAGTCCTTGATCCAATAGAAAAAAAATTGAATTTCAATATATACAAAAAGCGTTTTCGTTATCACGGTCGCTATGTCTAAATTGTAATTGGTTTGAATTTGAAACTTGATTAAAGAAAAATATTCAATAAAAATTATCTAACAAGTGGAAGCACTAGATATCGAGTTATGAATCTAAATTTGAAAGAATTAGAATTTTATCCTTCATGGAAAAAAAGTTATCGTTATACGGTGGCGTCACTTTTTTAAAATATTGTTTTGAAAAAAACAGTTTTAAGTGGGAGATGGAAAAAGAAGTGGAATATAATTCCAATTTTTTTTAAAAATATATTTTTAGAATCTACAGACAAAATGTGACGAGACTCTAGTTTGCATCATCTTCAAATTCTTCACGGTTTAGCCGCTATAGGTGCCCGAATGTGAATATTTAGTTTAAAAAAATAATTTCAGTGTCCAGTTTGGCCAAAAATTATAAACCACTATTGTGGGATCACCCTGTGATTAGTTGCAATGTTGGATAGTTAGTTGTAGTTGGATACTTGATTTTGTTGTAGATTGTCTGGTAGACAATTATCTGTGGAAACTTGTTGATTGGGTATCTTGAATGCTACTGATTAGAGACTTGAACAGAACAAGGTCTGAACTAGTAGTGTCATTGTAATCTCAGTAGTTCTTGAGTGCTTTGGAGGTACCAGTGTGATCTTTTTCAAGTGGGAGATATTTGGAATTGTGTGCCTCAATCCCACTGGCCTAAACCTCTAAGAGAGAAATGTTGGTGTGACTGCTGAGATGTCTGGTCGAGTTGCATAAGTGTTACTTTCATGCTTGTACCACTATACCATTGGATGTTTGTAAGAGAGGAGCGGTAGTGCGATATAGCACCATACCACAGGAGCCTTCTAGTTGAGGTGCGGTAGTGCGGTGTATACCGCCATACCACAGGATCCCTCTGGGTTCAACGACATCACAATGTATACCGCCATACCACAGAAGCCTGTCAACTATCTAGCAGTAGCGCAATTACCACCACCCCACGGCTATGTTGGAGACCTCCTATAGTGGTGTAGTATAGTCACCACCACACCATGAGGGTGTTATGTCTTGGTTGTAGTAGAGTGGTGGGAATTTGAATTTATTTAGCTAGACGAAGGATGCTGACTTGGCTGACCTCCGATGTGGTTGATGTTCATTGGAGGATCATGAATGAGTTGGAGAAGTTTGTTCGATGTCCAAGACCAATTGATGGTTAGTCCAACAGAAGGAAAATGAATTGATCTACAGAGGAAGTTGAACTGTTTCCTATCAGTAGAGAATGAATGGTATAAACATGGAACGTTCTGCAATAAGAAAGTGAGAGGAAGTTCTAGGCAAGGTTATGCTGCCAAAATATCTCCTGATAGAATGTCTTGATTCATCTTTTGTTGTTAATCTACACTGTATACTGTGTGAGAGTATTGTAATAGTGTGAAGGTTGTAATGGATAGAGAGGTTGATCAGGGAAATGTAAAAGGGGAGAGAGGGAAATAGAACAAAGTTGTTGCCAATTTGTCTCCATAATGAAACATGATGTAATCTCTGGAAAGGCTTAGTGCTTGAGTTGTATTTGTAACTGTTTTGATGCATGAATAATACAATGATGATCTGGGCTTTTGGAGTGTGGGTTTTTTACCCGAAAGGGTTTTCCCCACGTAAATCTGTGTGTTCTAATTTTATGTTCCATCTTTCACGTTTATTGGTTCTATTTGTTGAATCTATTTATGCAAGTTGTTGAAACTGAATTTACATGTGCTTCTCTCAGAAGGATTAATGTGGGAAATGCACTATGTCTGATTCCGCTTTGTGGCACAGTTGTATGTGTCTTTGAGGAAATTTAATGAAATTAAAAGTTACCCAAGGCACTACTATTCTTAGATGTTTCGTTCTAAGATGATCATAATTTCCTAACAATAACAAAAAAAGAGAATAGAAAATTTAACACACACAAAATTGAACACCATATTTTTTTTACATGGGAAAACCCGTACAAGAGAAAAACCCACACACCAAGTAAAGCCACTTTGTATTACAGTAAACAAAATTACATATAGAGTTACAAACTCCACTCTCAGGTGTTAATTCATAGCAGCATTACAATTCCCTAATCAACCTCACATGCAAATTCTGATTATAATCATTCTCTCACACTGTTAGAATGCTCATATAGCATACAATGTAAAACCTCTTCCAAATGATCAAACCTTTTTTGATTACGGAGTATCACAATGTATAATCATCATCCATCCATGGCCACTTTAGTTCCAGAGAGCCAATCATTTCAGTTCCCAATTGTCATTAACCATGTCGAGCCATCAAAGAGACTCTTTTCATCTCTCTTCTATAATAGCAAGTCACTTCGATGTCTATTCAAACTACCGAGCCAATCGTCATTCAACCGCCAACAATTAGCAACCAATTATCGCTTTCCATTTAGGCACCAGTCGGGTACCACCATGACATTCTCCATGAGTTACTAAGTCAATCTCATCATCATATCAGGGGGACACCAATTCGTCTCCCATTGATATAAGGAAGTCACACCAATGAAGCCTATCGACTTTTCGAAGAGAGTCCACCCACAATCCCTTCGATACGAGGATTCCCTTCGACATAAGTTCTAGGTGGTCCCCACTGCCAACTTGACACCACGTCATCACCGCTGACCAATCACCAAAGTTATTGGGTCATCAAAGAGACTCGAGATAGAGTCTCACTGACGAAGCCAAGTCACACCGATGAGAGTCTCCAACATGCTCACCACAACCCATTAGTTTATCAGAGAGACTCAAGATAGAGTCCCACCAATAACACATTGTCACGCTGAAATAGTCACATCAGAGTATTGGGGAGACAACTTAGAAGGTCCCGCCGAAGTGACCAATTCTCGCCGATAGAACAAACCACGTTGAATATAATGTCATCGGTCGATCGATGAGACTGAGAACAAGGTCTCGTCGATAAATAATTGTCAGGCTGATAGAGAAACAAACACAACTGTTGCAGGAAGTTGATCAAGCCAATAAATCTGAGGCACCTTTTCCAACATCCTTTAGGTTATTGGCTATAAATTGTTTTGAGGATCGGTGTCTCTACTGGGTTTGTGCCTACAAAATTAATTATAATATTTGATTTATATTTGTGAGGCTAGATTTTGGCAATAGATCCAAGCAACTTTTCTAATCGTAGTTTTTCCCTTTAGGGTTTCCACGTAAATCTAGTGTTATCTTGTGTGATTTATTTCATTTTTGTATCTAATGTTCTCAATGATGCTTTGATGTTCACTAATATATTGATTAATGTTAAGATTTAGTAATATAATTTTTCACCCCCCCATCTTAGTATATTTGTGTGTTCAACAAACACAAGGCCATGGATAAACTATTGCAACTATGTGCCTCCATCAAAGATAAGCATGTTGAAGGAGTTGATCTCCCTCTAACCAGTATTCCAATCAACACATTGATGGTGCATGGGGGATGATAAAAGACAACACTTAAGAAACCTAACACATGGAGAAACATACACATATTTATTATATTGGTTATGTGTGATAGTAAAAGTAAGACCTAAGTGAACAAAAAAGCTAGGACTCAAGAAAAAATTGGTACTATAGATTTGAGTCCCAACACAAAGTTATATGTATTGAATATTATATTCTCGTACATGTGTTTATGTTAGAATATTAATCTTTACTTGGTAAAGGTTATTATTTAATTGTAATTATTTATTTTTAGCTACCTCCTTAAGAGGCTTTTGACAACTTGCACACACATAGATGAATGGTGGCATTCATTTAGTTGGGAGTTACTTTCTAATTCTAACTCCTCTTCTCACCTCTATATATTGAGGTGCCTCTCCTCTCATTCTTCATTCAAGCAAGGAAGCTTAAGGCTTAAGTGCTCTCTCTCTCTCTCTTTGTATCATTCTTAGGCAGTTTGCCTCCATTCATAATATTGAGGTTTTCTCTTTTTTTTTTTCTCCTTATCAAATTCTTGTGTCTCCTTTGCATTTGGTGGTGCTTAGTTTGGCTACTCTCTCTTTGGTAATATTTTTTCTTCAAACAATGCTCATTGATTAGTTCTTTCTTTTGCTCAATTTATTTCTCCTTTCAGTTTACTTAGAACAATTTACCTCACCAATAACTTGAATAAAAAATATGTATACTCCTCCAAGAATTTTTGACTAACACTCAAGTTCATAGAAGATTTGAAATTGTTTTATAATATTAGATGTATGCATATTGGTGAAAAACAAACCATGAAAAATTTATCAGTTCTAGTTGAATATTTTTTAATCAAATTTCAAGGAGATATATCAGCTATAGTTATCAAATATTGGTGCCTAATATAGCATTTATAGAGTCATAGAAGAGAAAGCTATTAGTAATATAAAAAAACATTTAGTTTTATTTAGAACCAATTTACTTGGCTCTATCTTGCAAATCTTGGATTATTTGCTTCCCTCAAACCCTCAAGGACACAATTTATTCTTATTTATCTATTTTTGTGTTGGCACATTCAAATCTATCACATATTAGATTAGAAAGAGATTCTATTAGGACAATTCTCATAGAAAATTTTACAACACTTCTTTAGTGTAAATTAACTAGGCTCTAATACACATATGAAAAATGTGCATCTAAGAATTTACAAAACTCCCTAAAATATCTGATAGAAGATGGAGACAAATAATACCAAGAGGGTAAAAGAACCTTTACATTGATTTTCTATAGAAAAATACATTTATGCATACCACACCTTACTTAGAAAACAACTTTACTACAACTCACCTAAAGTTCATAATTAGTTAAAGGAACGAAATAGACACAAAAGATACATATATAGGTTTATCCTAGATTGGTCTAGAGACTCAAAATTTATATGAAACCTATCCATGACCAACTCCCAAACAAGATCCATAAATTATAATATATAGAGGAAGAACATTTCAAAATGAACACAAAAGTGACACGTGACGCAAAATAGCCCCTTCATCTACAACTAAAGACATGGGCACAAATAATATGCCTAAAGAATATTTAAAATACACCTTTTATCGATTTAGACAAAGTGAATTTAACATCCTCCAAATATTCACAAACACTTCACATGCAAATATTTCCCTTCAAGCAAAAAGGGACCTTTCATTAAGTAATTGGCTTGCATTGTCTTTGCCTTAAAACACATTGTGTTCTTTATCCAATCTTGTGCAAAAGCTTTGTTTATCAAAACCCCCTAACACCTCTGCATAATGCTTATGAACATTTATGCATAATACCATCATTGTATTTCTACACTACTACTTTAATCCACTTTGAAGAAGACAATATAAAATTGCTTTTATTTGTCTCCATATTGCAAATTCATTTAACACATGGAAAATTTTATGAAAAATAATGTAAGTTTTGATATCTTCCAACATAGAAGAAATGATTAAAACATATGAAACAAATCTTAGATAGATCCATTGCAGATTTGAATAAGGGATTGGAGTAATTCATAAGGGATTGTAATTATTTGGCATTCAAGAGTAATGAGTAATCAAAATTCAGCTTTACTCCTCCAAGCGTAGTATAAAATATATGAGTTAAAATAGAAAAAATAAACATCATTGTATGGTGGAATATAAGACAAACCTAGGTAATATGGCCCTTCCCTTATCACTTAATAAAATATCAAATATTGCTTTGCTTTCTTTATTTACCCCTCATTCCAACTTGGAGGAAAAATATAGTTTTCTCTCTTTTTTCTTTACTTGTTTGATATGAAATCTTTGCAAATGGTTTTGCCTTTGTCTATATTTTATGTTCTCGTGGTTTTTGAAACTTGTGAGGCTATTTAAAAGAAGTAGCCGCCTCATTTTTTTATTAAAGGGAACTTTAATAATGGGGCCCCTCCATTCTTTTAATAATCTGTAAATAATAATTTGGCTCACAATTCTTAAATTAAAATATTAATAATATTGTTTTAATATTTTGTTTAAAATTTGAATTTCAACAATTAAATGGTTGATTATGAAAATTGATAGTATCACAATAAAATACATTTGAGAATCTTGAAAATTCGTGATGAGGTATTATACATACTTATCATTATATGATTGTCAAAATTTTAGAGAATAAAATATTAATCATGAGTTTCTTTTCAAATGCTATAGATTTTTGGGTAGTTTATCAAAAGTTTGCCATGAGCTAAATTTTAACTTCATGGGCTCAAAGCTAAAACTAAGAGTTGCTTATGGATTATCAAGATTCATCCAATTTTTAGAATGGAGAAATTTGACTTTGAAGAAAAACTTATTTGGAGATCTCTAGCACAACTAAAATCACAATTTTAGGTTAAAATCTCATCTAATCAACTTGCAATTAGAGATAGAGATTCATTATAAATTAGCAAAAACTTTTTCAAAGATAGACTTCAAATATCAATTTTTTAAAATAAATAAATTAGTGAACCAAATCTATAGCCAAGTTGTCATTTTGGAGTTGAAAATATGATTGTTAGACCAAATTGAAGGTTAAATGTTTGACATATGAGTCAACAAATCGAGTGCCAACAATTTACACATGTCAACTAGTTTATGTTTCCTTGTGGACCTCCTCACCAATGTAATAGACTCTAAATGTTCTTCATTGTTAGAAATACAGCTTGAATATTAGTGTATCTCTAAATAATTAAGTCCAATTTTTTTGTCCTTCCACATGTACATATTTCAAATTTTTAATTTTAGTTTCAAAATGCATTGTATTCTCTCTTTTTTTTTTTAATCTATGTCTATTCAAGACCATGATTAACTAGGTTCTTTGCAATTCACATCCTTAAAACAAAACATTATTAGAGTTAGAGGATTCCAAAGCTTATAGCCAGTAATTTTTTATCCATATCTAATAAAAATACATTTTTCAATCTAGTAGTCTAGCTTATATCATTTTTATTCAAACACATAAACAACATATTTATAACCAAAAATTTAAAGTGTGAAAAAAGGTATTTTTTCTATCCACACCTCATACAATGTCTCATAGAAAAAATCAAAACTTGGAGATCTATTTGTTAATTAATGATTTCTCATAGCCCCAACTAGATAGTACTCAACCTCAAAACATCTTTCAAGGTTGGCTATTTACCTCAAATGTGCAAATTTAAATTAGGTCAGCACAAAAATATTCCTGTAATGGAGAGGAATGAAGGCAGATCACATCACACCACTTAAACACAATCTAGAATATTCCATCAACACCCTAAAATCCAAAAAATCATTTGCAACATCATACACCTAAAGAACATACTCATTATGTACACCCAGTTAACCTTCCACACACTATAACAAATGAATCCAACTTTGCAAAGCACCAAAACATAAACAAATCAGACTAAAGATAGGTATAAAAAATATAACCACACTCCTAGATCCGCAAAACCAAAAACCACAACATGGAGAAATGTGGAGAAAAACCATTTCCCTGGACACCACTGCATCATAGTTCACACACTAGTGAACACTTCTTCTGTCAAATGATCTAGAACATGAAACTTTGGATATAATACCTCTGAACACCTCTAACCAACATATACAAACTATAAGGAAGCTAAGGTAGAAAAAAAACTTTCTATGCTAATATTGAGAGGAGGATAATGCAAAATTTTTATAGATCTCTAACAGTTACAAAAACTTTTTAAAAAATAACCATAAATATCATGCATACCACGACATAGTGATTTAAATGGGGAAAATTATTTCAAGAGAAAAACCCCGCACTCGAAAAGATGGCCAATATATTATTCAAAAATCACAAAGATTACAATATACTTGTAGAGCAAGCTTCTCATAGGATTATCACCAACCAGAGATCCAGAGGCAACACAAACACTACCAGACTCTCTGAATACATCACAAGAGAAAACCATAATACAAAACCCTCATAAAAATATGATTGCCTTATGGGGAAAGTCAATCTAATAAAATATCGGTTGTTAGATCTAAGACCTAATGAGAATGATCCAAATTTACAATAATAAAACCCCATGGCCCCCCATCACCAACGTATAAACAATACCTCATGTATCAATAGTACATTATGAAATTGCAAGGTTAAGACACATTTTTCCAAAACGAACCACACAAGTAGATCTTCAACCATGAAGAAATGTGGAGCAAAACACTAGACACCACTCTGCCACACTAAACACTCTTTACCACACTGTTTCCTTTTTTATTCAAATTTTCTCAAAATCACTTGGAAACCAAGCACCATAAACACCATCTGAACATCTGCAACACTTTTCTACATATCAACCACACAAGAGGTTGAAGATCCACAAGAATATGCTCATAAAAGCAACACTAGAGGTTGACATCAGTAATACTACTAATGGCAACATAATGCAACCAATCAAAGCATCTCCATAGGTTGACATCAATGCAACAACAAAGATCTATTGACATCAATGACAATACAAAATTCTAAAAATCTCACCCTTGTCATTGATGGCAACACATGATATGAAAAGCTATCAACAACAACCAACAACTCTAATCAACATAAACTACATAGTAGTGCACACTGCTCCCCCTTACACAATCATCTATCCTTTCCAACACCTTCTTTTCCTCCCCCTTCATAAGTTTTTTTAGTTAAATATCTCCCCCTTTAACATCAATGGAAGAGGGCAACACATATTTCCTTTTCTTTGCTTCCCCTTTGACATCAATCACACATAATTTCTCTCCCCCAAGGGAAACACCTATAAGGGACAACAACTGATCTACAACTTCAACTTTCACTTCCTTTGAAAACACCAACATACAACACAATGAAAACACTTACTCTTCCTAACTACAACAACCAACAATGCCACTACCTACTCCCCCTAAGAGATAGCCACCAACATTAGTCTAGAACAAGGAATGAATCTTGAAATCCACTGGACTGATGCATAACCTTATGCATCTAACTAAAAGGAGGGGCAATAACCCCTAACTTCTCCTAGAGATACTCAAAAGTATCCTTAGGAAGAGCCTTTGTGAAGATATCTCCAACTTGATCCTTAGTAGGCACATACTCCAACTTCACCTCATTCTCTGCAACCTTCTATCTTAGAAAGTGAAACTAGATTGAGATATGCTTTTTCCTTGAATGCATTACTGGATTCCTTGAAATATTAATAGCACTTGTATTGTCACATAAGATAGAAATTAGCTCATCATATGACACTCTGATATCCTTCAAGGTTTTCTTCATCCACAACACTTGTGTGCAACATGATGTTACAACAATGCACTCTGCTTCTACAGTAGATAATGACATTGAATCCTACTTCTTACTTAGCCAAGAAATCAACCTACTTCCAAGAAAGAAAGCACCACAACTTGTACTTCTTCTATCATCCACACAACCTACCCAATCTACATTTGTATAAGCATTTAGAGAGAAATCAGTATCCTTGGATACCATAAACCATGTTCTAGAGTGCCTTTCAAGTATCTGAATATTCTTTTTACTGATTCCACATGTGACTCTTTAGGATCTTCTTGAAATCTAGCCACAAGAAAAACTACATGCATGATATTCAGTCTAGTAGAAGTTAAATATAGTAGTCCACCAATCATTGATTTGTACTTGCTCTAATCAGCTTTAGGAGTTTCTTCATTCTTACTCAGCTTACAAATATTAATCATAGAAGTACATACCAGTTTAGAGTCTTCCATTTCAAAATTTTAAACAACATTTCCTTAACATACTTTTACTATCATATGAATATTCCTTTCTCTATCTGATTGATTTGAAGTCCAAGGAAGAAATTCATCTGTCTAAACATTGACATTCTAAAATCATTCTATATATGCTCTGCAAATTTCTTGCACATTGCGTTATTTCCTCCAAAAATTATATAATCTTGATATACACAACCACAATCAAGATTTGATCTTTTTCAACCTTAAAGTAAATATTTCTATTTGCAGTACATTTATTGAATCCCTACTGATATCCAATCTTGCATATCAAGCTTTGGGAGCTTGCTTGAGTCCATATAATGACTTCTTCAATCTGCAAGCCATATTAGGGTTATCTGATAACTAAAATCCTTTTGGTTGTTCTATATAAACTTCTTCTTCCGACTCACCATTCAAGAATGAAGACTTCACATCCATCTAATAAAATTTGAAATCTTTATGTGCCGCAAAAGCCAAAAACATCCTAATAGCTTCCATTCTTGCCACCAGAGCAAATGTTTCCTCAAAATATATTCCTTCCACTTGTGAGTAACCTTTACACACAAGTCTTGATTTGTTCCTAACAACTTCTCCATTCTCATTCATTTTTTTGGGGAACACCCACTTGGTTCCTTTCACATTCTTGTTTGGTGGTATTGGTACAAGTTCCCAAGTTTGATTCTTCTCAATTTGCATCAATTCTTCTTCTATAGATTTGGTCAAAATTCATCTTCGCATGCCTCAATCACTATTTTAGGTTAAACTTTGGAAAGTAAACATAAATTTACCTATTCTTATGTCATAGTAGCCTTTTTTATTTTCAATACACTTCTGCTTTTATCACCAATGATTTGATCTTCAAAATAATTCTTCTACACATACTTAGGGGTCATAGGGATCATTTTTAGAGCTTCTTCTTCAACCTACACTTATTTTTCATTACCATCATCTTTCTCTTCTTCTTTGAAAGAGGACACATTTGATTCATGTACCTTTCTATCAACACTAAGCTTTTATGTAAGTCTTCATCCACTTTGACACTTGCACTTTCAACAATCCTTTTTAGCCTCTTATTGTAGCACTAGTAAGCCTTGCTCTTTTTGGAGTATCCAAGGAAGATTTCTTCATCAGCTCTTGCATCAAACTTTTTTAAGTTTTCTTCATCTCTTCTGATGCAGCACTTTCTTCCAAACACTCTGAAATATTTGACAGTAGGAGTTCTTCCATACCACAACTCATTGGGAGTATTTGAACTATTTTCCCTTGCTTGCACTCTATTAAGTATGTAGACTACAATATGAATTGATTCTCTCCAGTAGAAATCTAGTAGATTTGCTTCCTTCATCATTGTCCTTGTTGCTTCCTGAACAGTCCTATTCTTCCTTTCCACCACTCCATTCTGGTGAGAAGTCCTAGGAGCTGAAAAATGTCTCTTTATTCCATGATCTTCACAAAAACTATTAAACTCATTAAAGGTGAACTCTCCACCTTTTTCAGATCTTAAACATTTTATTTTTATATCCATTTCATTCTCAACCATAGCTTTAAATTCCTTGAACTTATCTAGAGCTTATGATTTTTCTTTGAGAAAGGTTACCCAAGTCATTCTAGAGTAATCATCAATCAATAACATGAAATAAATGTCACCTTGAAAACTTCTTATTCTTGTAGGTCCACAAAGCTCTGTATGCACTAACTCCAAAGGTCCTAAGGTAGAATATTCTTTGAAATTGAACCTTTTTCCTATTTTCTTCCCAACTTGACATTCCTTGCAAATTGATTTTATGGGCTTTGCAATCTTTGGTAGATCTCTTACAACTTGAGCAAAGATGATTCTAACTAGGCTATCAAAATTGATGTGACACATTCTTCTATTCCATAACCAACTTTCATTGATTTGAGTCACAAAGCACATACCATTAGCACCCTTTAGCTGATAAAAATTTCCATCTGTCCTTCTTCCTGTAGCAACTAGAGTTCTAGATCCTTTCCTGATCTCACAACCACCATCCTAAAATACAAGATTATATCCTTTGCTACAAATTTTTCCTACACTTAGAAAATTATTTGGAGACCCTTAATATAAAGAACATCAATCTGTATTATTCTTTCCATCAAAACTGATTGAACCTTTTCCACATACCTTAGTAGATGTATTATCTCCAAACTTAACAAGACCACCTTCAAACTTCTCAAGTTTAACAAACTTACTCTTATCACCTATCATGTGATCTGAGCATCCGTTGCCGACAATCCAGTAGTTTTTTTCCTCTCTAGCATGAAAATAAATCACCATAGTTCCATTATGATCTTCTTCTAGAGAAACTTCCTTCATACATCTCTTGAAGAGTTAGTAGAAGTAGTTCCAACATTTAGAACTATGAACAAGCATTCATCATTTTCATCATCTGGGTAATTAGATTCATCGTTAGATATACTGGCATTCTTCTTTAACATAATAACTTCTCTTAATTGATTTACCTCTATTCTCCTTAAATATGTCATTTGAAGCTTTGACTGGACATCTTGAAGCATAATGACCTATCTTTCCATAGTTGAAACATTTGAAAGATAACTTACCTCTGTATTTTCCAGTGCCCTTTTTCAATCTCCTCACAAAGTTTTCTACTACTCATCAAACTCGTCCATATATAATTCTTCATTCTTCTCTTCTTTGGCAACTTTGAAAGTAGTCTCTTTTCTTGAATCACTTGGACCAAACTCTCTCAATTCAAAAGTTGTTAAAACACCAAACAATTGATCTCTAGAATAATGATCTAAATTATGAGCTTCTTCAATAGAAGAAACCCTATGACTATAATTTAGGAAGAGTTCTTATACCTTCTTTACCACCTCATCTTTTTCAAGTCTCCCACCAAGGCCTTTGATGGAATTGACAACTTTGTCCACTCTATGCATGTATCCTATAATATCTTCATATTTTTTCATTGTTAGGGATTCAAATTTGGTCTTCATATTTTTCATCTTTGCTTGCTTGACCTTATCATCTCCTTCATAGATACTTTCCAACTTTTTCCAAATCTCACCAGTAGTTTTAAGACTCATAACATTCACAAGTTTTGAATTAGAAAGACCACTCAAAAGAGCATACCTTTCTTTGCCATTGTTCTCATATTCCTTGATCTCATCATCAGTACTCAGACCATTTGCATTCATTATATATCCAGTTTCAATACACATCCAAAATCCAAACCATAGAGAAACAAGGAAACCTTCCATCCTAGTCTTCCAGAATGCATAATCTGATCCATCAAATAGAGGAACCTTCCTCTTGTGTGTCATCCCAAATATACCTCAAGTGGTTAAGTTTTCTTCTAAGTCTGAACCCTGCTCTGATACCAATTGTTGAATGCATAAGACAACTAAGAGGGGGGGTGAATTAGTTATACATTAAAACATCAAAACCCTCATTAACATTCAAATTTGCATTAATCCCTAAACCCTTAACAACCTTTAAACCCTTACCATGCATTAGTGGAATATAAACATGAGAAAAAATAATGCAAGCACATCCATACACATGAGAACACCTTATTTACATGGAAAACCCAAGAAGGGAAAAACCACAGTGAGGATTAGCTCATGATATAAAGTAATTGCAACACCAAAAACAATAGGCTCACTACCAGAGGGATCACTACCCAAAAGAAAGAAGGGCTCACTACCATATTAGAAAGAAGAAGATAGAAGATTGTTACAATGAGAAATCCATCTCAGAGCAATATAGAATATCCACCACTACAACTCTACACCATTAGTAACCCCTAGCTCACTACTATTATAAACTTTAGGCACTCTGCAAATGTAGACCCTTCTACTCATTGCATTGGAGTATGTAGGCATTAAGATCACACTTCAAATATTTGAATCTAATTAGATTCACATCCTCACATCTACACCAACTTCTCCAACAATTCACCTTTCCCTTATACCATTTGTAACCTCAAAAATATCTTTCAAGGTTGGTTGTGCACCTCAAACGTGCAAATTCAAATTAGGTCAACACCAAAACATTCTTGTGGTGGAGAGGAATGAAGGAAGACCACATAAAACCACTTATACACAATCTAGAATATTGCATAAACACCCTAAAATCCAACAAATCCTTCGTAACATCATACACTTGAAGAACATACTCATTTTGTACACCTAGTTAACCTTCCACACACTGTAACAAATGTACAACCTTGCGGAGTACCAAAACACAAAAAACTTAGACTGAAGATAGGTATAAACAATATAAGAACACTCCCAGATCTGTAAAACCAAAAACCACAATGTAGAGAAATGTGGAGCAAAACCATTTCTCCCAAACACCACTACATCATAGTTCACGCACTGGTGAACACAACTTCTTCTGCCAAATGATCCAGAACACGAAAATCTGGATATAACACCTCTTATCAACATATATGAACTAGACAAGCATATCTTCAACCATGAAGAAATATGGAGAAAAACATTGAACACCACTCTGCCACACTGAACACTCTTTACCACACTATTTCCTTTCTTTATTCAAATTTTCTCAAAAGCACTTGGAAACTAAGCACCACAAACACCATCTCAACATCTACAACACCTTTTTAGCATCTCAACCACACGAGAGGTTGAACATCCACAAACATATGCTCATCAAAGCAACACTAGATGTTGACATTAGTGATACTACTAATGACAACATAATGCAACCAATCAAAGCATCTCCATAAGTTGAAATCAATGCAACAACAAAGATCTATTGACATCAATGACAAAACAAACTTCCAACACTAGGAAATGCAATTAGTGTGATTATAGAAACCCTTCACACATAGTATTAGTAGATACATGACCAACAAGAAGGATTGAAAGCATATCAAAAAAATAAGAAAAGTAGTAAGCCTAAGGCTTGCACATTTGACCAAAATGATTACAAAAGAAAAGAAGGCAAGTAAAGAAATTTAGATATAAGCTACAATAGGGGATGAAGAGAAAACCCTCATCTAGTAAATAGGAAAATATATTTGCTACAATAGGCCAAACTCTAGTGGGTTACAACTTTCTAGTAGCGAAAAGAAATATATAAGAATGGTTTACCATAAAGGCTTGGAAAGCTATCTAATTTTTTTAGTTTTTCTAGGAGCAAGATAGAATCAAGATGTCTTGAGGACAAGAAATCATTCAAATAGGGGATGGTGTTAGTAGGAAAGAACTACAACTCTCCAATTAGGTTGAAAAAAGAGTGGTCTTATAGACACCTAAATTTTTCCATACCTAACCGCACTTGACTTTACCTCATTCTAGCCATTAATTAAATAAATAATATTTATTTATTTAATTAATTCACATTTATCTCACATATTTAATTAAATAAATTTATATATTTTATTTAATTAAATTTAACCTTATCCCAAAATCCTCCAAGTAGATCAATTAATTAATACCTACTTAATTAATTGATTTAGGTTAATTAACCTTCATTATCATTTTCCCTAATACTTAGTTCCACCTCATCCTCAGTCCTTATCAATTTCATCCTAGTCAATGAATATATCTACATGGATCAAGATCTAAACTTTCCATCATATTACAAGTGTCCCTACACTCCTCATGCTCATACATGTATTAGCATCCAATTTTTACCTCATATGGACACCCTACCTCTTACACATGTCATAAGATAGCCACCCTACCTCATATATAGGTCATAAGGTAGCCATCATACTTCCCTCACTTGTCCCTTTCATGAGCTTCCCTATGTGTGTGCTCACACATGTGTGAGCACACCTAGACACATTCCATTCTCATTCCTCCACCTTGTGACACTTGTCACAAGGCTAAGCCTTTAATCCATGCCTCTAACTTTCTCAAATCCTAGCCATCCATTAAACATTACATCTTGGCCATTGATTTTCTCCATGGAAATTCTATAAATTGAGGCCTTTTCTCTCATTTTGAGGATCTAATCTTATTCTATCATTATGCTATTATTTTCTTCACTTATCAAGCATCATCAAGCAATATCATGCTATTGGTTTGAGAAATCACATTCTACCAAACTACAACCTCAAAAAGGAGCAAATCAAGTGAAGAAGGTGCATTCACTTAAGCTCAATCAAAGATGTGAAAAGGTAAAAGAGAAGGTAATTGTGTATTAATTCATTTATCTTATCATTTATGTCTTTCACCATTTTATTAATCTTCAAGACTAATGGAGGCTAATATTGAAAACTTGAAAATATGCAATAGGCTAGTTGTAGATAGAACAAACCCATAAAAGGAAAAGTAGATAGAACATACCACAAACTAATTGTAATACATCCAAATGACCTAAAGAAAGTATTAAGCAATATAAGAAAGGCCAAGGTACATATCATCTTATGTAATATATAGATGTAAGAGTTAAGAGATATGGTAGAAGAAGTGGGCAATAGAGAGGAGAGCAAGATAGATAGTGTAGAATATTGTGGTAATATAGATAGAAGGAAAGATAGATTGATATGAATAGGAGTGTATAGATATAGTGATAGAGAAGAGAAGGTATATAAATGAAAAGTTATGATGTGTAATTGAGACCAATGAAGTTTCATATATAATCTATATGTATTGCAAGTTAATATAATGGATATAGGATGTTATGGTGTTTGACATATTTATGAATAGTCCATGAATGCATGTTTTATTTATTTCGATGCCATATTCTATTGTATCCTTTTGTAATCCACCATATATTCTCTTATTGGAGTATAAATACAATACTTAGTAAACTTAGAATCAGAACTTCAGTCTTCACTTATTTCTACCAACACATACAAACACATACTCTATACACTTTTCTCTACCCTATCCTTACACATACACTCTTATAAATTTACTTTATTTTTCCTATTTATTTCACTCACTTGTGCACCTATCTTCATTTATATGTTTTTCACCTATATATATATAATTTTCTTGCACTAGGATGATTTTGTGGTCGTGGAGGTTATCTCATGGTCATGAACTTATTCTCTTTCATTTTAAAATTTAAAATTTAAATTGATTATCCCCATTCACCCTTTGGCCTTAAGTTGACCAAACACACATTTGACACAATTTGATACTGTGTGCTAGTATTTAAAGATATTCAATGCATTCATTCTAATCATCCACATAAACATTGAAAATCACTACATTCTAGAGCATTAGAGCAATTATAGTAATGCATTTCGATTTGTTTCAATAAAAGGAGTAACAAATATACATATTAGAACATTTGCTTATTTTCAATTTGTTTCATTTTGAGGGGTTTTATCTAGAAGAACTAGACTCCTTGTAACAATTCGATAGTTCTTAAGGTATTTTAAAATACCACCAAATCTTCAAATATTTAGGAAGAGTAGAATAAACATCTATGTATCATGCAAAGTTGCATAAAAGAACACTAATAATTATCAAGATGAATCTAAACATTGAGTACAAATGTTCAACCATAACATTGTCACATGTCTACAAACTTGTCACTTGACATAAAATAAAACCAATCAAGACGCTACAACATTTTATTGAAATAGAGGTATCATCTTTTGCACATTCATTTCTTAATTATACAATAAACACCCCTATGTATTCACTTTCTAAAATAACATTTCCCTGTTACAATAACTTAATCTAGGCTGATTTATACTTGTATGCATTGTATTGAACCAAGGTTACACTCAAGAAAAGTTTGTTTTCCTTACAATATAAAGGGGAGGCAATTAGATTACATGGAATGGACCGTATGTGGAATGGAAGAAGCCATTGATTACAAGCATTGACCTTCATTACTGCTTGTATTGAACCAAGGTTACACTCAAGAAAAGTTTGTTTTCCTTGACAACATAAAGGGGAGGCAATTAGATTACATGGAATGGACCGTATGTGGAATGGAAGAAGCCATTGATTACAAGCATTGACCTTCATTACTGCTTGTCTACACGTGCATACACAAGGGAGTCGAGCTCATTTATACATGTCTAAATCAATCTATAAATAACATTTGCTAAGCAGTAACGTCACATTAAGAGCTTGAGATGTATGTTTTTTAGACCAACACAAAACCTGCACGAATTTGACCAGAAAAGGAAGTGCAACAATGTGGCCCCAGTTGTTTGTTGGGCATGTAAGTTGATGGTGTCCCATAATTTGCTATAATTATGATGTTTCGCAGGCCACCCCTTCATTTTCTTACAATCATAGCAATCATGGATTCAACTACTCCACATCTCAGGCCGTTGACATTTCAGACATTTCAAGATTTGTTATCAATTTTTGGAGCCCCGAGTTTGCTGAGAAAATGGGTCAGCAGATCTATTGAAAAGTCAAGAAATGACTTATGTTGTCTGAACTGGTTTCTCCATGGGGAAGAAACCAGAAAAAGAAAGTCTCTTTTTCAATAGTTTAAGTTCAGACTATTTTGTTCTTCTCTTTCTTTTGGGTGCATGTTTTTGAATTCAAGCCCATCTTGGGCCATTACAGACAGTCAAAAGTTCATTAGACACTTTAATGAATAGTTTTACGTACATTAGTCTGACTGCTTGGAGTATTTTTATGTGATGGGCGTGCAAGCTGCATACAAGCGTGATGTAGTGGATGGGAGAAAAATGATGTCTTTCTTGACCACAATGTGGATTACAGTACTGAATTTGAATCCTATGTTTATATAGAGAGACAGATATTGAGATGATTTGATTTGGAACGCCATGTTTATATATAGAGAATTTTCAGTCAAAGATGGGTAATCTGTCATGCATCACAGGCAAACAAATACTACCAAACTATAAGGATGGGGGCCATCATCCTTTAGCTAGCTAAAGTTATCAACACCTTTCAACATTGACTTGTAACCAACTCCATTATCGTCCCTTTCTGCCATTGTGAATTCTGGATATTTTTCAGTATTACATCGTATGTGGTAGCTATTAATACTATTTGTTGTATTTATTGTACTGGTTTTCTAAAGAAAGAGTTTGCTCTAAGGTACCTTCTAATGGGCCTGAAAGGAAACCATTTTTGTTTTTCTTTACTTTACATTTGCAAGCCTCGTTTCTTATTTAACTTTCTAGTAGAAAACTCCAACATTTCAATTTTATCACTTGTTTTTTCTTTAAGGCTTTATAAGAATAAGATAATTTATTGTAAAGATGAAAAGTGTTTATTTTGTATAAGTTTTTTAACATTTATTTTTCGTATTTTATTTAAAAATTAATATAATGATTATTTATAATTATTTGGTCTACTAATCAATCTTAAACTTGTATAGATTATGATACTATGAATTTTAATTAGTTTTATTTTGTCATTTTGTTATCTTAGACTTTATAGTGTTCATAGTCCTATTGTCTAGATGAGATTGTGTAGATTTATATTTGCAACATTAAAATGTTGATTTTTCCCAATTTTAACTCATATTTTCACTCCACTACACATCTATTCTTGCTTTCACCTCCAAATGACAAAAAGTTTAATCATATTATGCTCATTTAATGTGGAATTAACTAGATAAATGTGTATGACCTAGAAATTCAAAATGTGAAACTGGAAGATAAGCAATAATCAACAAGAATCACAACCAAAAAGATCACATCAATAAAGAAAATAAAAGAAACTATATCAAAATGAATGTGAACCTACATGCACAACAATACACAATCTACCCTAGCATAGATCCATTGCTCTCCTCTATTCACGTTGGAGAATTTAGTGTTATAGTACTCGCTCTCACATTTTTAGTATTACAATAGCATAAAGCACTATAATGATTCGAGTATAGTTTCTCTACATGATCTAGGAGAGAGAGATTGGTGATTGATAGGTTTATTTTATAGATTTGGAGATATCAATCAATGGTCAAGATTTGATGAGAGACCGAGAAAATCAATGGCTCATAATTGTTGAGAGGATTTGATTGGATAGTTAACTAGTTGCATGAGTCAGTTAACAGATTTGATTGGAGAGATAAGTGAGACTAATTGGAAGTGAAAAAGAATAGATGGATTAGTGGATTGAATTGATTGATCAATGAACTCAAAGTGAGTGGGAGTGAAGTGGATTTGATTGATGAGTGGACTTGAGAGTTGGTCTCAATTAACTAGTGAGGTGGAAATGCATGAGTAATTAATAAATAATTAAATATATATGCAAGGTAGATAAATAAATGAAACATTTTTCTTTTAATTTATTTTAGTGGAAATGAATAAATTAAAAAATGGTAATCATTATTTAATTTAGAGAAGTGGGAAATTAACTAAATAATAAAAAAGTATTTAATTAATGGAAGACTAACTAGTAAATTAATTAAATAATCAAAATTATTTAATTAATAGATGAAAATTTGTGAAATAAGGTAATTTAATTAAATAATGAAATTATTTAATTAAATATGGAAGACGGATTGACAATACCTAATGATGGCAAATGATGATGTTTTGGTAGGAAAATGTTAGTCAAATTTGACTGTCTATATTTTGCCCCTCTTTGAGACAATGTGTTTTTGTAGCATTGTTTCAAAGAAAGTGTTGGTGTTTCCAACTTATTGTCTAGGTGTCTCTAAGGATTAGCTAAATCTTATGCTTAAGAATCCTAGGTAAGTGGCCAATGAACATGAGATAGATTCTATACTATTTCTCCTCTACACTTTAGGCTCTGCAAAATCAAGGTGGGTTCCCCTTTGTATAAAATTATTTTAATTATAAAAAAATACTTACAATGATGCTAGAACAACTGATTGTCTTTACACCAATATTATAGATGATGCACCTGATTGGCTAAATTATCTTCAAAACCCTCTATTAGCTTTGTATTTTTTGATAGTGTGGATTGAGCATGTTAGAGGAAATAACCCAGGAGAAACATCTTCCTATAAACCTTTACAAATGAGCGTGAGAAGCGAATAGGCTATTTCACCAGAGAAAACAAAATGAATGACATGATTTACATATTGTACATTTAAGTGCCTTATAAAGGCATAAAAGTAGGTGACAAGTGTAAAACTACCGACATGGGAAAAAACCACCCAAAATGATTAAATGCAAACTATTCTAAATTCAATGTCCCTAAGTAAGCTTAAATGGGTAAATGGTAAAAACCATTTACTCCAATACTACCCCTTAAGTGCAACTTAGGGAGAATGAAAATGCAAAAATGAAGATGCAATATGGGTCCCAACTACACAACCATGCTAGGTACCT
Organism: Sequoia sempervirens; assembly: GCA_007258455.2. NCBI lineage: Eukaryota > Viridiplantae > Streptophyta > Pinopsida > Cupressales > Cupressaceae > Sequoia > Sequoia sempervirens. Next base: position 72,137,539 of record VDFB02000007.1, read on the forward strand.
ATTTACAATGCAAAAAAAAGAAATCTCTCACAATCGGAGAAAAGGAGAAAAACCCCATGGGAAAAAACCCCTCTCCAAAAGAGAGAAAAGAAAACAAAAATGATGCATGGATGGAGGGCTCAATCATAGAGCATAAAATACAAATTATAGTAAAGGTAAATTTCAATTGATGCATTTGATTCTTCTTAGATTTGAGTTCTATGAATTAGTTTGGTTAGTGCCTTATCCATCACATAGTCAAGAAATGAGATATTTTTTCTAAATAGCAAAATAAATAACTAGCTCAAGGATTGTATAATATTACTACCTTACAATAATTAACCATCAAATGAACAATATTATTAATCTTCTTAGAAATCCCTACTATAACCACATATTCAAGCATCCAATTGAGAACATTTTAATCCATTACTTGAACATAAGCTAGTCAATTTAACATTCATCACAATAAATGTGTAATGTGAATCTCAAGAAATATTTTATTTTATTAAGACTCAAAAGATGATACATTATAATATGGAGACATTAACAGTATGACCAGTATTCATATGAGAAAAATTGAGTTGTTTATTTCTATTACAAAAAGAAAGTAAGTATTTCTTTTCTAAACTTCAAAAGACTTAATTGTACAAAACCTGATTATATATAAAGACTACAAGGACTAAGACTCAGAATCCTAGAATGAGGCTTGGAATTCCCTTTTATAGACACAAGGGGAGAAACAAGCAAAAAGTCTCTTTCTCTGCTTAATTCACAAAAAAAATCCAAGAAGTGACACTATTCACAAAGGACAAAATACATTTATACAAAAGGAAGAACTATCAAAAAGTAGTTGGAGATATTTTAGAACATTTACATTGGCATATGGATTTCATTCATTAAAAATTGATCCTTGCAGGCAATAGGACATCTCTGAAATTCCATTCGTAACATGACCATGTAGTAGTTATGTGTGGTTAGTGAGGACATATTGAAGCACAACTCAAATCCTTGCACCTTCCTTATTTTTGTCTTCATCATGTTCTCTTGATGTATCAATCCTAGGTAGAAGAAATTGGTTGAACTTAGCCACGTGTGCTTTATAATCATCACCTATTAAAATTGGGACCATATTAGAGAATCCCATCATGCTATACTCTAACTTAGAGAGTGAATCCATACATAAATTCAACTGCTTTGCATCAACTTCTCCATTATTATTTATTTTACTATACATAGGTGGGTCAGTGCAGGATCATGGGGGTCCAAACTAGGCCCTTAAGTGGCAATGAAAATTCAGAAAAACAGAGTTAGGCAACTTGACATAAAAAAATTGAATAAGTTATTAACATAATTTGAAAAATATGTAAGAAAATAATTTGTAGTAAATTGAATCTAATTTCTAAGATACTATTCTTTTTTTGGAAAAAAGTAAATCTATTTGGTAAAAAATTGAAATTCCAATGCAGTAGTACTAAATTTTTAGGAAAAAATAAAAAAGTAGGTGTATGTCTGACCAACCTAAGTACAAGAATTTTTTTTTTGAAACTTTGAATATAAGTAGAGGACACATGCCCAAATGTGTCGCATTTTTTTGTGTAATTTTTTTGCAAGTAAATAATTAGTTATGAATTTTTTATTAAACTTTTAAAAAATATTAAAATGTGTTTGTCTAACCACCATAACTTGGTCAAAAATTTATGAAATTCAAATTTTCCTTTTTTTATCCTATATTATGGGAAGCATAGAATGTGACACATCTTTTAGATTCAAAAAATGTGAAATCATTTAATAATTATAGATTTTTTTAATCAGGACTTTAGTCAGAATGTATGTAAAAAATTAATAATATTAATTATCTATTTAATTCCAAATAAGGAATATCTTATATTTTTGGAAAGATAATTTTTTTCTTAATAAACCATTTTCATTTCATCAAATTCAGATAAAAAAGTCATCAGCCACTTTTTAGTCATATCGCCACTTTTTGGATCCCCATGATCTTGCATTCACCCAGGGGTGAGAATATCAGTAAAACTTGACCTTCATTCCCTGCATGACCTTAATTCTCCTTCCTCATTCAAAATTAGAGGCATATGAAAATCCTCAAAACCTTCAAAGGTACTTAGTTCCATTCTCATAAGGTCCCTATAACTATTATGATGACCAATAATTTCATCCAAGAGATATGATTTGCTAAGAATATCAGATACTAAGCAACTATCAAAATTAGGGATTTTAGCAATGATTTGTATAAGTGTAATCCGCCCAACTAATCTGAAAGCATTTTAGCCTAACTCTTGCTTGAGTATGGCTAGTATAAGCATCCCTTAGAATTTGGCAATTGTCCCATATCTTATCTACATGGCCTAAAATGTTAGACAACTTATGACCCAAAATATTGTCAAAAAAATAAAAAAAAATCTTTATTTCCCCCTCTTTTTCTACCTTGGCTTCTTCTTTTCTTTGCTTGAGTTGTTCTTTCAAGCTCTTAATCTCTTGAGCTAGGCTCTCTTTTTCTTGTGATTCTTTAGCTTCACTTATTTGATGTGGTGGAGGGAGCAATCCTGTAGCCATATTTAATTTCTCTTGCAATCTTAAATTTATGGAATTTGCTTTGTCTAAGTCTACCTACAACTTCTTTATTGTTTCTTCTATAAAAAGGTTGTATTTACTATGAGGGAATTTGCTTGTAAAACACCTATATCCGCCATTCTTCTAACTATCATATTTCTTGTAAGGTCATTGGGATCATTGATCACTTTTTTGTTGGTCTCTAGCAACATAGACCAAATGACCAAGGTCCCATACCTTAGATTGAAACTTGACCCAAAGTAAAGGGCCTCAACTTGCTCCTTTGAGCTCAAAATTGGATCTTTGCCTCCCTATCTTCTAATAGTGTCAAATCCTATAACAGATGACATGTCCCATCCCAATAGAAGAAGGCATCCTACATTTTTTACCAATTCTCTACCCCTCTGAGAGGTCATGGCTTCCACTTCCTTCTTCACATTATTCAAAAATTCTATAATTATTTCTTTCTTCTCTTTCTCTAAGAGGCTCCTATTCGATACCCTCTATTGCATTTTGGCTCCTTTATTTTTTAGGATAAAATCATTGAATTCCTTGGTTGTGATGAATTAACCGTCCTTCATGAATTCACTACAGGCCTTAGCTCTGATATCATCCTTTATAACCCTAGGATGAGGATGTATTATTTTCAACATAATTGCATCATCATAGATCTCATCTAGGCTTAGAAGATAATTGACCAAAGGTCTAGATGAGGGGTCAATTTGTTGTAAGAGAGTGACCTGTTCGGGACTAGGTGGTATATCCCCTCTAGAAGTAGAAGGACTAGGAGTGCTTGATAGGGGAATTGGCACATTTGATAGTGTGGACACTTGAAATTTTCCTAGCCTACAAACTAACATTTTAATACTATTTATCATCTTTCTCTAATGATTAAATAATGTTTTTTTTTAATTAAGTAAATTTATGTTATTTAATTAATTCATTTTATTATTAATCTTCTTTATTAATTAAATAAATACTATTTATTTAATTATATCCTTAATTCCCTATTCTATCTCGATTAATTAAATAGATCTTATTTATTTAATTACGTCTTTAATTACCTTATTCATCTAAATGTATTAAATAATTATTATTAGTTATTTAATTAAAATTCATCCAATTGCTAAATTAAATAATTATTTCAATTATTTAATCATCCCCTTTCTAAGTTAAATAATTAAAGTAATTATTTAATTCTCCACATTCACATTTCCTAAATTAAATAAAACATTGTATTTATTTGTCAATTCCTACTTGCACATTTGTGAAATAATTAATTCATTTAATTAATTATTATCTCATGTAGTTTCACCTCATCCGTAATGAACACTCTCTTATATGGTCACTAGAAAATCAATTCCACTTCATTGATCAATCAAATTAGTTCACTTCTACTTAGTTAGAGTTAATGAAACAATCAAATTCCTTAACTCTTCAATCAATTCTCCATGCAAACAGTTAATTGAAATCCTATAGCCAGTTGCAGTTAGTTAACTCATTTATTAATTCCTCTCAAGGATTCTTGACCCTTGATCTTGATCATCCACCTCTTAATCCTGATCATCCATTCAAATTAGAAAAATCTATACTAAGTAGCCCTCATATCTCTTTAAAGGATAACCATGAATCTTTGGCATTTTTCATATATTGATCTCATTCATTCACATTCAAGAGCTTGAAGCGAAGTTGGTGGAACCCCTAAAATGATTTATGTTCCCCTTAAAATTATGTAGAATTTGGCTATTTTCATGTCCTGGGGCTTAGGGTTTTGTCCATTGTCATGCCTTAGGGTTTGTGTTGCTAAAACCCTTTCTAAATAACCCTTATGTCCACGACCTTTGCAAATCTTATAATTTGTCGTTGACCTCTTGTCACTAGTTCTCGATCATTTAAGTCGCGTTTTATGCCATCGAGTCCATTTTGTTACCAGCCCCAAGGTTCTAGTGATCCCGATCATTGCTCATTGTTTTAGTAAAAAATACTTCCTTATCTTAGTGCGGGTTGAGGTTCATCAAAATATTGACCAAGTCCTGAGTTTGGATTTAATATTTGCATTGTTTGCCTAAGATTTCATATTTTATGAGGATCATTTAATCACCATGGTCAGATCTTGACCATTCCCTGTGCCCCCACTGATTTCTTTTCCTAAATATAATATTCTCTCAAGCTAACAAGTGAGCACCATGTGCCCTCTACATTGGCTGGACCAATGTATCTTTGAAAGGTCGGCAGGTGATGGGTTAAGGAGATCAATGACAAGTATTGAATGACATGTCTTCATCTGGACCGTTCCTCGCCACCCTGTCTAATTTTATTTTGTAATTAAATAATGACACGGGCTAGTGGGCTAAAGACACTTTTCCCTTTGTTAGAGGGACCCACTGGGTTTTGAAGATGACAAACACCTTACTAGTTGAGATCAACGGTTGAGGGTGAATGATGTGGGTCGATCCTGACCGCTCCCCACCATCTTGTGGAGGATCCACCTCTGTCTCTCATCTCTCAGTGAGGAAGTGGGAGAGTGCCATGTAGAGCAGTCTAAAAGGTGAAACAAACATTAGAGAGGGGAAAATATTGATGAAATATTTCACCGTAAAAGTATGAAGGATAAAGTGTGTGCTAATACAAGGAATTCTTCTACAAATGTTTCAAATATGAGATAGATCTTTTTATTTCGACTGTCGGTTGTGTGAAATAGTTATATGCACGGGTAAGTCGTCTAACGCCAAAAAGAATAGATGTTAGTAGATTGATATTTAATCTCATCCTTTCCCTGCTTCCTTGTCGCTTGAGGTTGCAAGTAGGTTAAACCTCATGGGGAGGCAATAAACTTGAAATGACAAGTCTTCTTCAATGCTTGATGGATGGTGGAGCTCGTGGGTAGGTTGGATGGATTTTCCACACAATTTTTTCTTATTGGAAAAGGAAAATGGCTGTCTACAGTCATCTTTTTCAAAATTGTTGATTCAATCTGAATCGCTCATTGATCCATCTCATCATGTGATCACCAGTCTATTTTCAAACTTGTGTGGTTGATGGTTAGTTCGCTCACACGAGCTTTATTTTGAGCATTATTGGTGGACATATTGCAGTCATTCACCATAAAGAGAATTGACAACCATTTTATCTCACAATTACAATTGTTGGGAGCCAAGAAATTGGTCCAAATCCAATAGATGGAGCGTGAAGAGATAAAGTGAACAGTTGTAGAGATGTTGAGGACAATTATTCCTGGGTAAGCAGGCATCCATTTTTTGTGTCAATTATTCATAAGTCTGCTGGTGTGGGGAATTTTTGGAAATTTTGTGGGCATTAGGTACTTAGGGTTTGCATGGGTTTGATTGTTTGCAAAATTTTTTGGGTTGGTGTGGATTGTGTGTGGTCTAGGAGTATTCTTGCTCTGCAATTTTTTCTTTGAGAGCATAAGCCAATAAGACTCTTATGTAAGTGAAGGTTCATAAACCCTAGGCTTCTTATACTAAGAAAATGAGTGAATCTAACGTATCATCCATGAAACCAAAGAGGAAACCTAAGAAGAAAAGGGTTAGGAGGTCTAAAACCCAGGATGACACACCCATAATTAATCCAGACATGTCTAAGGAGTTTGTGAAGCCAGAGTTAGTGAAGAAAGCTTTTTCCATTTTCATGAAGGGAGAAGCTAAAAAGACTTACAACTTGAGAAATAGAGTTTTCATTTGCAATCAAAACAAGTCTGGTGGTGTGTTCATGAAGAAACAAAGTGAGAGAAGGCAGGGAACTAAATCAAGGAAATCGGTCAAGTCTAAGGAGAAAAAGAAGAAAGATAAGGATTACAAGGCTTATGATTCTTATATGGAGGAGCCTGGTGTTTCCATGGAAGATCAGGGTGAAGATGATTCAGAGTATGCCCAATATCTCCTTACACTTGCGGGTTTGGAAGAATCTGATGATGGAGAGATAAATTCTCTAGTTTCAACAAAATCATGAAGGTGACATGCATACTATGATTTTGAAGATGATGAACCATTGCAGAAACAAAGTCCTAGTTTGGAGTTTTTGTCTTAAGTGCTGACATGGAGAATATTTTTGTTGATGTGGACGAGGATTTTTGACACTGATGCAATGATGAAGGATGCCTTTTAGAAGGTGGGTAAATCTTCTCCAACGAATGAAATAGGTTTTGTCCTTTGTGATTTCCCTCCATTTGAGAATGCAAATATAACTGCAAAGGGAATGTAATGGTTCAATTAAATAGTGACATGTGTACTCTCTATCCTAAAGCTTGTTTGCTCCTTCGTTTCTATAAGAAGGAATTCAAGGCCAGTAGTATAGGGTTCATTATTTTGTAATTGATCACAAAGAGAACTGTAAAGAGAATATTGAGTTTTGTTTTAGGTTCGAGTCTGCTAATGCATATGTAATTTTGATAGCAATACTGGCAATATAATATAGAATGGTGCAAATTCAAAGCCATTTTCTCCCCTATGTACTTGGTTCATGAATTATGAATAATATAATCAAGGGTTATGTTATTTGTCTCCATTGATTTCCAATGGATGTGGTTTTTTTCTTGCTTGTTAATTCAAAGAAATAATGTAAATGCTTGATTGAAGCTATAGGTTTATGTCAATTAAGTGCTAGGATATTAGTAAGAAGTGGTGGCTGAGAATACAATGTTGAAACGTTGTAACATAGTATCTTCAAAGCTTAAATGATGCTATGTGTTGAATTTTTATCAGAGTGCATAAGTTTTAGGACTAAATCTGTGCTTAGGATTAGGAACTAATCTAGGTGAATATTCATTGTAAATTTTCTTGGTCAATTCGGAAACAAATCACTTTTATAAACAAGCTTTACAACTAGTTACAATTGTTATTATTTTGTGTTAATTTTCACCATTCCCATGCTCTGAATGTAATGTTTTTAAGGAGTAGCCAACTTATTTGATACATTCCGTTTGTTGAGCTATTATATGAGAATTGTCTATTAATTGTAATGTATTCAGATATTAGGTGAAGAGGTCTTTAAAATACAAATTGTGGGATCAGGATATTAGGTGCAAAGGTCTTTAAAATACATTATGGGATCACCCTCTTGGGTTTTACAGAGCCTAAAGTGTAGGAGGAAAGCATTGTTGATTTCACTCATTCGTTGTCCAATCCCTTTGGGTTGCTAAGGATTGGAACTGGTAATTCCATAGGCAATTCTGAAGATCAACTTGGTTCTAAAAAAAAACCAACAAATTGGCGACTCTACTAGGGATAATCCACACAAAGTTCTAGTTCCACATCAGAAGTATTAGAGTCTAATACTTTCCAAATAGAAGTTTATATTTTTGTCTAACTTTGGCATCAGTGGGTCAATTCTCAAAAGTGTTACTTAGGGTTTGTTGTGTTTTCTTTGAACTTGAAAATTCTATCAAGATCTACCTATAATTCCCTGAATATTCTCATAAATTCTCACTAAATGTGGGTGGCAACTCCAAGGTCTTTGTACTAGTGTGCATTATTTGAAGAGATCAATAATATTAAGAATGAGAAGTTTGTTGAGAAGAGACAAAGTGGACCTGAGCTCATATGATGAAGCACCCCGATGAGAAGCTAGAAGGAGAATTCAGAAGGCTCCATTTCTATTTGGAAAGAGTCAAAGAATGTGGTGAATCTAAATATATGTTTCAAATATTGAATGTTTTAAACCTAGAAAGGGTTGTGTTGTAATAAATATGAAGGGATTTATGTGTGACTCTACTATTGGAGAATACCCATAATGAAATTAATCTTTGAAAGAACCTCATATGGTTGAAGTTTAGTCCTCTATGAAGAGAGGTGGCAACTCTATGGAAAGAACTTGAAGAAATTGTGAAGATAGTTTTAGATCTATAAGAATTTCTAATCAAAATGAAGAATTTGTAGCAATTGCAACATATCCAAGCATTTTTTCACATTTCAGCTTTCAAGAAGAAAATAATTGTTATGAAAACCATATTTGAAAGCATTAAAAAATTGTGTTCCCTATTGAGTGAAACTAAGCACTAAGAAAGGGAATATTAGTGATTATTCTACATTCTTTTGATTTATTAATTTTCAGCCTATGTATTATGTCAGAGAAGTATGCTTATTCTTGAAATCTTCCCACAAAATAGATTTTAAGTGTGGATGCATTTGAGTTATATTCATTTTAAATTTTAAGGTCATGATGAAACCAATAAATAGGGTAGTGAATGATCAACTATAGAGTTGATGTTTGAACTTTGTAAAGGGGTGTAAGAAAATGTATCATCCCCCTATATGTTCCTATGGGGTGTAAAGAGAAAATATGTAGAATGTGCAACCCTTGTCATGCCATCAAAGAATCTTCTCTATTAGAAGGTATAGACCATTAAATTTCAATGGTATTCATGGTTTCCTGAACCATGTTCCTAATGATATTAGGGAAAGTTTTCCAAGATTCAAAGGGAAAAAATCATAATCAATTATGGGAATTTGCAGACATTTGTGGACTTGATGGGGGATTATGAGATAAGTCATGAAGTTTTTTTTTTCAAAATTTGAGGGAAGATGCCAGAGATTGGCTTTCATATTTTCCAGTGTGTTCTATCTCTTAATGGAATGAGTTCATGGCAACATTCATAGAAAAATTTGGTGAAAGAATTAATCCAAGTTTAGTAAGGAAAAGACTCATGGAAATTCAAAAAGATGAAGAAGAGTTAGTCCCAACTTTTAACCTCAGATTTGCAAAGGCAATAAGGGATATTCCTGAAACTACGAGACCAAGTGATGCAGAGTGTTTGGTAGTATACTTAGATGCATTTGATGAAGAAATGAGCTATTTGCTGAGAGATAATAAGCCTACAACATTGCATCATGCATATCAAATTTCCATGCACATTGAAAATAACTTGAAATACTCAACATGATGAAGGGATATATGGTTGAAACTGTAGCTTATTCTAGCACATCTCATGTAAATGGATCAAACAATAGAAGCGATTGTCATGATGATGATGCTTCTACTATTTTGATTTTTCCATCATTACCTAATACAACCAATGGTGAAATCCAAGTTGAACATCAACAAGGTTTGAGCAATGTCGATCAAATGTCTTTTGTTCATAAATTATATGAAATGAAAAAACACAAGGGAGAGTCATCCTATGATTTTTTCTTGAGATTTTTAGATGCCTTGTTGAAAATCCCCAAAAGTTTCAGATCTAAAGATTCAACATGCATTGAGTTATTTTGTGAAATCTTTGTGTCAAGTTTGAACACCTTACCAAAAGAATTGATGCCTCATAGTTTTGATTAGGTACTTGATTGGACAAAGATTGTAGAAGGAACCAAGTTTGATTATGCCCAAAATATGGTTACAGGATATAATAACTCGACCAAAATAACCCTGGACAAAATAACCTAGTCACAATAACCCAGGGACAAAATAACCCGAGGTCATAATAACCCAAGACAAAATAACCTGTGGTTAGAATAACCCATGGACAAAATATCCCCATAAGAATATAGAGAAAGGAAAAAAAAATTATAAATTACATGTATGTTGCTAAAAAAAAATTATTATTCAAATTTTCAATTAAAGTGTAAAATTATGAGCGATGCCTCTTATATAATCTAAAATGTTATGGTTGTCATAACCATCAACTAATATTTTTAGTCTTTCTTTGAGTTCACGGTATTTTTTCCTGCTTGGTTTCCCAATGTACCCAACCATATATTTCTCTATTCTATTTTCTTTGACTATGTTCTTTTTTCATTACTTTGATGAATTTCCAGACTAAGTTGTGTGATGCTTGAATCAATTCACTAAATCCTTTGTGTCATCCCTCAATAGTATTATTGGTTATGGGAAGATCATCTTGAGTAGCTAAATAGCAATTCTAGATTGTGATTGGAAACTTGGGTGATCATTTGTTGCCTCTTCTAGTTAGTCTGCCAATCCACGTGTCTTCAAAATAGTCAACTTATTCCCACAAAATTGCCTTTATTTTTATAGTTATTTACCATTTTATAGGTTATTTAAGCATATTAAAGGTGGGTTAAAGCTATTTTAGGGGTATATAATGGATATATGGTCTAAAAATGACATAAATAGCCTCTATGGTGCCTCATAATCATAATTATAATTTATTTTATGTCATTTCTAGTTTACTAGCTTGATCTAAGATGACCATGGGTTATTATGTCCATGGGTTATTTTGACCACAGGTTATTCTGTCCATGGGTTATTATGACCCTGGGTTATTTTTTCCTTGGGTTATTTTGGTCAGGTTATTTTGTCTAGGGTTATTTTTCCCAGGTTATTATGTCCTGATACCCCAAAATATGATGCCTCAAAATGCAACCAGCAGTTTCCCTATTGAGAAAAATCAAAAGTTAATGCACATAACTAAAAGGGGCATACCAGAAGATGAACATCCATCTTGTAGTATGGATGAGGCTGTTGATTGGAATCAACCCATAAACAGTAGATACACAAATCCATTTACCAGTGGTAACGATATTGAGAATGAAAATTCAAGCACTCATTCTAGAAATTCTAAGCATGGTGTATGTGCTGATGAACGTCCTTGTGATGAGAATGAAGTTTTTGATTATTTTTATAATGATTGTGAATGCTCTTGTGGGGATTATCTACAAGCCTTTTCTTCACATGAGGGATGTAATGATATGCATGTTCATGAATTCACTTGCTTGCAAGTGAATGAAAAATCCACTTTTGATGAATACCTAGAATGTAATCCGGGGATGTCATCAACAAAATATGCTAACTCTATGGATGATGGTGAGTTTGAGGGTAAGAATATATGCATTCACTATCCTGATCCTAAACTCAGTGTTAGAAATGATAAGAATTATGATGTTAATGAATATGATCATGCCCTTGTAGCTCTTGATTGCTTATATGAAACTGAGATGGAAATGTCTATGGAATGTGAGGGGAATATTTGTTGATGCAGATCTATATGTGAAGTGAATAGCTCATGCAATTACCGATGAAATGGAATATGCTTGTTTCTTTATAAAAATGGACCCGTTTTCATCAAATAAGGAGTGCACTAATGAGAGAAAGGGAGAAGAGGCTTGCTCAATTGCTAATGGACAACATTCTGATTATAATGAATTTCCTACATTTGGGTCAGGACATTTATCAACTGATGATGCACACGAGTGCCTTGTTGTTGTCCCTATTAATCCTGAGATATGTGATACATCCTTTGAAACATTTTGCATTGATTTGGATGATGATTTGAAAGATGGACCAGACTATGTTAATGAACCTAAAATGGAGGTATTATTTGATGCATGGGATGTTGTTAGTAATGGTGTTTGTAGTGATGACCCTGATATGAATAAGAGCAAAGACACTATGAATTTTGATAAACCATATTTCCAAGATAGTGGAGCATGTGATAGTATATCTGACGTGCAATGGTTAGATGAGTATGAATATCAGCTTGAAAACATGCCTGCGTATGAACACTTTTTGTTCATCTCACAAAATGAATGCTTGTCTGGTATGAGACAAAAACTAGAAGATGATTCTAGGGATTTATGTTCCCATTCTTTATTCATTCTAATTTTTTAGATTTGGAGCTGCAATCTAACTCCAAGGGGTCAAGGTACATGTTTCTAGATGTAACTATTGAACAAATTTTTTAGTTTGATATGCAAACTGAATTTGATACCAACCTTTACGATGTTAATGATCAAATGGACTATGAGTGTTTTCAATTTTCAGTCCAGTTGGATGAGCAGTTGGTGGAACATGATAGTGAATTGAATGAGGTGAAACATCACAATGATTATGGATTTCAGTTGATGTTTGATTACAGTTTTCAATTGGACAAAGTTAATGATGACAATGGCAAGTTTAGACACATAATAATAATGGTTGATTGGGGTGGCAACAATAGGGTTAGTTGGTGGGAAATTCATGGTGATGTTTTCAAATTGGGCCCAATGTAGACAACATAAAATAAAGTATTTGACAGAGGTAAATATTGGTTCTACACTTTTTTGGGGCCTAGGGCCACCAAATGATGTTGAAGTCTGTATGACAAGAAAGGCTTCTGAGAGTGAATTATGTATTGGCATTAATATGGTGAACTTTTAGAGCTACTAACATGGATAGTTCCTGAAGCCATACTTCTCCTAAGTATGTTTTTATAGTGTAGTAAAATGCATACCCTTGCATTTTCACACTTGTTTGGGCCTACCTTGCTTTATTTATGCTTCTTTATGGCTTAATTGGTCCTATTTTGCATCCACAAGCCTAATTTAAACTATATATTTTTATGGAAAATCCCAACAAACATCAAAAGATAAATGCTCATTTAATGATTATGTCTGTGTGTCCCTAATTTGTGGAGTGGGACTAAAACACCACCTAGGGCATCTTTTTCCTCCATGGGTCTTGGGACCCTGATTTTGAATATACCTGGAAAGGTCCCTTTTTGGAGTCCATGCCTTGAGATTTGAGCCTCGAGACTAAGACACCACCTAGGGTGTCTTAGTCCTCCTTGGCTTATTTTTAGGATTCAAATTCAAATCTTGGCGGGATTTGGCCTCCTTTATTTAATGATTTCATATGTCAGCTTGTTGTGGTGTAATTTCGGGATATTAAGCATGAATACGTATAAATACAAGGTTCCTCCACTCATTTTTCATAACAAGGATTCAATTTTTCATTCCTAAGGAAAGTTTATACATTCAAGGGCAAGTCATCAAGCATCATGTCAAGGGTTTAGTGCATCCATTCATGCTGTTGAGCCAAGATTGTGGATGTAGCATTGAAGATCTATTTGCAACCATTGTTCACATCATATCTAAGGATCCAAGATCTACATTCTTCATGGCCACTACATGGTAGATTGCATATTTGCTTCAAAATACATCATACAAGGTGACATCATTTATATACTTCATAATTCATGCTCCATTTCATTCATTTCATTTCAAGGTTTAATTACGAACAAGGGGTTTGACCAAGGAAAACCCCCATTCACTCACAAACAACAAGATTTTCCCATATTGCATATTTGTGATTGCAGATCTAGGTTGAGTTATTGAAGATCATTTGGAGTGCAAAGTTGTAAAAGTTGCAAAGTTTCATTACAAAGTTGTCATCTTCATGGAAACTCACCTAAAGGTTGAATTCAAAAGTTTCAGAACCTGAGATTAGAAGGGAAGAAAGTGCAAACCTTGGAGCTCAAGATCACATTCAAAGTTTTCAGAAATTTAGAACGGGACTAATACACCACCTTGGGCATCTTAGGCCTCCCAAGCATATTTTTCAGAGATTCTTTGAGATATGGTTCTGACATCTAAAGACTCTGCATCTTCCCCAAAAAACAATAGCAGGACTAATACGCTATCCTGGGTGTCTTAGTCCTCCATAACACTTTTTGAAAGCTTCTTTGTATTTCCATAATCCTTGTTACATCTCCAAACTTCCTAGGTACACATATCCTAACTTGGTGTAGCTTAATTTCATCATTTGCACTCATTATTTGGCTTACATTACTAGGTTTTGTAGGTTGAATGTTTATTTGTCTTTTCCAGGCATTCACTTGGTGGTGAACCCCTAAAAGCTTATAGAACCCCCTCCTAGGTCCTCCTTGTTGTGAATTGACTCACCTTATGAGGTTGATAGTCAATCCAATTAGGAATCCTAGGACATTATTAAGTGATTTGTTGGAGAAAGAGTGATATTTATATATCCATTTTTCCACCAATCAGTTTCTTCCATGTGCGTTGTACAGTCTTGTAAATTTTGTATATATATTGGTTTGCTTTGGTCTAGTCCTCTTGCTTTGTTTGGGAAAGTCCTTGGTTTTGGTCCTTGTGCTTGGTCTGCTTCACTTGAGATTCTATGATCTCATTCTATTATAGAACATAAATCCCCAACTGGAGCCGTTGGGGGAACCCCTAAAATGCTTTATGTTCCCCTTAAATTTTTGTAGAATTTGGCTATTTTCATGTCTTGGGGATTAGGGTTTCATCCATTTTCATGACTTAGGGTTTGTGTTGCTAAAACCCTTTTCTAAATAACCCTTATGTCTGCGGCCTTTGAAAATGTTATAATTCATCATTGACCTCTTGTCACCGATTCTCAATCGTTTAAGTCACATTTTATGCCATCGAGTCCATTTTGTTACGGACTCCTGGGTCTTAGTGATCCTGACTATTGCTCGTTGTTTTGGTAAAATATACTTCCTTATCTTAGTGTAGGTTGAAGTTCATTGAAATATCGGTTGGGTCTTGAGTTTGGATTTAATATTTACATTATATGCCTAAGATTTCCTATTTTATGAGGATTGTTCAATCACCACGGTCAGATCCTGACCGTTCCATATGCCCCCACCAATTTATTTTCCTAAATATAATATTCTCACAGGCTGACGGGAAAGTGCCATGTGCCCTCTGCATTGGCAGGACCAACATCTTTGAAAGGTCAATAAACGATGGGTTAAGGAGATCAATGGCTGGTATTGAATGATGTGTCTTCATTTGGACCGTTTCCCACCACCTCGTCTAATTTTACTTTACAATTAAATAATGGCATAGGCTAGCGGGCTGAAGACATATGTCCCTTTGCTAGAGGGACTCATCAATTTTTGAAGACAGATAACACCTTACCGGTTGAGATCGACAGTCAAGGGTGAATGACATAGGTTGATCCTGACTGCTCCCTGCCATCTTGTGGGGGACCCACTTTTGCCTCCCGTCTCTCAACAGGGAAGCAGGAGAGCACCACGTAGAGCGGTCTGAAAGGTGGAACAAACATTAGAAAGGGGAAAATATTGATAAAATATATTTCACCTTAAAATTATGAAGGATAAAGTATGCACTAATAAAAGGAATTCTTCTACATGTGTTTCAAATATAAAATGGATCTTTTGATCTCGGCCATCGGTTGTGTCAGAGAGTTATATGCATAGGCAAGTGGTCTAACGAAGGGAAAACTTTAAGAAACCACCCCCTTGGTGAAGGTGTAAAATCCTGGCGAATCTTGTATACTTCCTAATAAAAATATTAATTTTAGTGGCGAATTTTTTCATTTTTCATGAAAAAAAAAATCCTCCATTGGCGAATCTTTTCTAATCACTAGAACTCTATGGAAAATCCTGGTGAAGTTCAAATTTTTTAAAACCACTAAAATATTTTCATTGGTGATTAAAATATATTTTCAAACCAATAAAATATTTCCATTGGTGAATTAAACTTGTTTCCAAACCAGAAAAAATCATTTTGTTGGTGATTAAAACTTTTTTCAAACTAAAAAATAAAATTCATTGGCAAATTAAACCTATTTTCAAATGATTAAGAAAACAAAATTGGCGAATTAAACATAATATCAAACTAATAAAAAAATGCAGTGGCGAAGTGTCAGTGCAAATCAATATAACCACGCCCGTTCGATGAATTGTCGATGGACAGTTGTAGTTGCATTCCGGAAGTAAATGTCTGAAGTAGTAGACTTGCGAATTGAAAACTCCAGAATAACACTAGAATTGTTAGATTTTTTTTTGGTCAATAATAGTATTTTGTATTGCACGAAAATAAAGATTACATCATTTTCCTCCCTGTTTACTTTTCATCAACCATCCAAAAAACACCTACAACTATAATAGTTTTTTCAAAAAAGCATCTTAACATCCTTCATAACAGAAAAAGTAACCTTGCCCAACTAAAAACAGTTCCACAACTATCTGTAACTACCTTACATATTTCAACAAGATTTTCAATCATTCTTTTACCCTTCCTACTATTCATACTATACAACCGTAACAAGGTTCAACCCCAGCAAGCCAAAAATTTAGTACTAGTCTTGCATTAATTATGCAAAAACTACAAATTCAACAAGTGCTACATGTTTCATAAACAACTTTCCTTGTTTCTTTTCCCTTCATCTTCCGCTTCCTCGCATTTTTTCCTTTTGCTTTCATCTTTTTCTTCCTTGCATTCTATCCTTTTGCTTTCATACACTTTGCCTCCACTTTCGCTTGTGCTTCCATGTGCTCTACCTTCACTTTCTCCTATGCTTTTAGTTGTGCTATAATTGCTTCCACCTTCATCAACTCTATAAAGAGCTTCAATGCTTGCCAACCTAACCTTGCTTCTTCCCTGCATCAATTTTTAATCTCATCCTCCAGCCAATGCACGAAAGGGGTGCATCCTTTTGCCCCTTCTAGTTCCACATTTTCAAAGCATTTATTTTCAGTGCCACATTTGTACTACATTCTCACCAACAGAAGCTTTGGAATCATGCATTTATTTTTAGTGTCACATTTGTATTACGTTGTCACCAGCAAAACCTTGGAAATTGGAATCAATTTGTAATCCATTGTCATGAGAAACATCTTGGAATAAATTGTGTCTATGTAAAGTGACTTATGTTATTTACACAAAATATGAGCTTCCCTGCTCTATAGCTACTCATCTGTAAAAAGATATGTAATAATGTGACATTGTAAATTAGTTGTAATAAAATAAATGGTTGTGTTGTGTTAATCTTTGTTATAAATTTATAGTAAAGAGTTATTTTATGAGTTCAGTGTCTATGAATCTATTCAAATCAATTGTTTTTCCTTTAATAAATTAAGTATTATCTATTTATGAAATAATTGCATGTAGATTTAAAAGTAAAACATAAAGCAATACAAATGAAAAAAGAAAGTTGCCATCAAATTGACAAAAAAATATTATAAACGCTAAAAGTTGTCACTCTTGTTAGGGTTTACCAAAATGTTATTGATTTCTAATTTTTTGATGACCTTCTCCCCCAGTTCCCGGTATCATTATTCATTTTATTAAGTCCCTTGCAATGTTAAGTTACTGGTCCCTTGGCCTTAATTTCAATCCTAGCGCATTAAAGTTTAAAACAACTTTAAAACACATGTTTATTATTCATATCATAATCCATAAATTACTCAACCATTCGATGAACATTTGATGTATGGTTGTAGTTGCATTTTGGAATGAAATTCACAGAGTGCTAGTCCTGTGAACTTAAACCTCTGGAATTACCCTTTAACCATTAGATTTACAATGATCAACAGTTTAGAATTTACTGCCAATGTAGGACTTAATGGCTAGTGAAACAAGATTTGTAATGATTTCATATCATTTGAGTGGCTCTAGCGATTTTGACAATTGATAGCTTGTCATATTGAGGTACATTTTGCATGTAGCGAGGTTGTCAGAGTCCAGACGTCAATCAAATTAAGCATTTAAATAAATGTAAGGCTTAAGTTACACAAATCGATTAAAATTTAAGTTGATTTTTTTGGTTTCCAAGAATTGTGATTATGAACCATGACTATACCTAACCTCACATGTGACACATGTGAGGTGCACATAAGGACCAAACTGGTAGTGGAACTATTGGTGGCACTGTTGGCCCATAAATAAGGATAGTGAGCACAACTAAAAATTGAAATCATTCGTTGAAGGCTAAAGGCTTTACAATTGAGTGCAATGTTTAAATTGTCATAAGGGTTTTCATTTTGTAGGGTTAATAAGGATTCAGGAAGAAGGTGGTGTGGAATTATTGGGGATACTCTAAATTTTCCTACCTATAGTTATGTAGTTACAGAGTAAAAGACCAATTTCCTTCAAGTTCAGAATGGGTGGAATTGGAAAGAAGTTGATTTGGTTCACTTGACTTCTCAGACAGGTTTTGAGCTAAGATGAGGAGCTCTAATGGAGATAAGTGTTCTCCTAGTGCATGGAAGCTGCAAGTAGAATATGGGAGCAGTTTTACAACCCCTCATCTTCTGCATAACTCTGATTTTCAAAGGGGAAAAGTACATTTTGTATCTTCACAACTCCCATTTCTTCGGTTTGATTGGCCCGCCTTTCCTCATGCATTTATTTTCAG
Source organism: Sequoia sempervirens (assembly GCA_007258455.2). NCBI lineage: Eukaryota > Viridiplantae > Streptophyta > Pinopsida > Cupressales > Cupressaceae > Sequoia > Sequoia sempervirens. The sequence goes on from VDFB02000007.1 coordinate 72,155,968, forward strand.
ACACCATGGATGGTCTTGGAAGTCCCATGCATTTATTTTCATAGTGCATGGTTGACTCAGCAAGTTTCATTTATTTTCAGACACACATGTGTCACATTTACGTTTTCACCAGCGGTCCAGCAGAAGCTTGGCAATTGCGCTTACATTTGTATTTGTACTATGTAATAATGTGACATTGTAATTCCTTTTATTAAGTCCTTTGCAACATTAAGTGTTACTATTCTATCAATGGTTGTGCTATTAATGTGACATTGTAATTCATTTTATAAAGGCTTTGATGTCAATCTGAGCACATTAATGGTTAATTTTTTTTTAAAACACATGTTTATTATTTATATCATAAATGTACTCAACCGTTCGATGAAAATTTGATGTATGGTTGTAGTTGCATTCCAGAATGAAATGCATGGAGCACTAGGGTTGTGAACTTAAACCTTCATAATCACCCTATAACTGTTAGATTTACAAAGATTGACGGTTTAGAATTTGTTGTCAATGTAGGACTAAATGGCTTGCTTTAATTTTAAATGTTGTCAGCAAAAGTTATGTACTAATTGTGTATTTTGTAGTCTGGAAGCAACACATAGACATTTCAGTTTCATTCACTTTAATGTTCGAAAAAAAAAACTTTCAGTTTATACTGTTAAGTGATTTTATTTTTAAGTGAGAGGGTCAACACACAGGGAGATTTCAATCTTCAATTTTCTCATAGCAGTGCACCACCTTGTTCTAGGTTTCATAGTTCCACTTCCAACAAATCAATTCCAGTAACCCAATTTCCATGACTGTTAGCATTAATCTTTTCAAGCATCAAAATCCAAGTAAGTGAAAGAATTCATGCCACTACGTTTCATCGTTTGACATTTCTTAAAATATTATTTTGTCAAACTTTGAAGTTTGGGTTTAGGGTTAAGAGACTTAAGAATTAAGAAAAATAAGGGAGGAATAATAGGGAATTCATAGTTTCACATTGTATAAGCATGTCTACCAGCAGTACCACTAGAGCAATTTGTCGGATAAAAAAATACATTATGCAAAATTACTTAAAACCCTAGGTTCATTGATGAATACCATGACATTTATGATCCTGAAACCTATGGTAGGCATACCTCAGAACTTAGATTTTCATCTGAGAATAAGCCCTCAAAGAAAATGCAAGTTAATAGTATCAGTGCACCTTGGGTAACTGGATTAGGACACATGATGTTACATGAGGTTTTCCCTTGCCCAGAATTTATCATGGTTTGTGCCCAAAATTATGATGATAACAAAAGAGAAATTGTTAATAAAGATAGAAAAGAAGAATTGTTATCCATTAATTCAAAAGAACTTGGAAAAGTGTTGGGGTTTACAATTGAAGAATTTGGAAATGTCCACATTGACCAAGAAAAGCTTGCTAGTGATTATGAAGCAGTGGATGAAATGGAGAAATTTTTTGTCTTAAATAGAATAGTTCAAGATAGAAACAAATTGAAAGGTGATCATAAGCCTCCTTATGATTTGATATTTTTAGACCATGGGTTCAGGATACTATTTCCATGCTAGCATTTTTCCTCGGACTGGATAGAAATTTGGAAGTGGGTGCATGCCTCCTTGAAATGGTGTATAATATCCATTATGGTATTCCACATCTCAAATATAATTTTATTGAGCACATTGTAGAATCCATGCATAAATAATTTTTAATGATTAAAGGAGGTTCCACCAAGACATTTAGGTTCACAGCCTACTTGTGCTATCTTTTTCTATTCAAATTCAAAAGAATGTTTTAGACCAACAAGCTTTAGATTCAGCCCTATGGTAATAGTAATCCTGAGTAAAAGAAAATGACTCTAGTATATGAATGGACCACTGTTATAAGGTTGCATGATTCTCAAAGGAACTAAAGTCATTTTGTAGACTACTTTTTGGCTCCATTGCATCAAGCAATTACAAATACTCCAATTCCTAGATTGCCTATGTCATGTAGAAATTGTATTCAACTAGGAAAATAAATACAATTGGTTGATTGATACTTAATGGAAGAATATATTGTGCTAAGATTTTATGGATCAGGAGTACAACCATACAAACTTCCAATACATGTGATAGAAAGGTTTTTTGCTTTGGAATATGTAAAGTAGATATAGAGTACTGATGAACTACGCTTTACCGGTCAGCAAAAGAAGACCTTATTTCCCTCTTTACCTTTTTCATGTGGAGGGATCACATTCGAGAGAAAAGCATTTAGTGTGGCACATAATCTATTGATTTTTTTTTTATTTTGATGCTAGCTGTCACTAGCAGTATGATCCATGTGACACCATTAAATCAATTATTGTGCTCAATAAGAATGTTGCAAGTAGAATTCAACATCAAAGTAAACCCTTTCTTGAAAACTTGAGAAACAAGGATTCTTGGGATGAGGTCAAAATTGCAATGGAGAAAAGTGCTTCTAAGAATGGTATTTATTTTGAACAATTGTTAGTAGAAATTATGACATTGCATCGAAAGAAAATCAAGAGGTACAACATTTTTTATCAAAAAAGTGCTAAACCATCTAGTAGAGTAAAAATGCCAAATTCTCTAGAGAAGGAAGTTACAAAAAAAAATTGGTCATGATAAAAAATTACTACCTTTTGGTCTATGAGGAAGGAGCTAGGTGATCCAAGAGCTCTTGTAGAGTATGGAGATAATGAAGAAGATAGTGAGTTTAGAAAATTGTGGAATATAGAGCATCTAGATGAACAAGAAGATAAAGAAAGTGATCATGAATCTAATGATGATAGGGAAGAAGAAAGCCATGTCAATTTCAAACTTGGTTTAATTGAGGCCACAAAAGAAGCATATACTATTGGAGCAGCCATAGCTAAAAAAATGGGTTATGAAGGTAGTCCTTTGGGATCCCAAAGACAAGGCCCATGGATGGTAATAGATGTAGAGCATAGAAAAGAAAATGATAAATCTGGCATTGGACTTGGAGGTGAAAAAGTAGACCTAGGGCATACAAGTCAATTTGTTAGAGGTAGAGCTTCAAATCCTCATCCCCAATCTCATGGTCAGACACAATCACAATCAGGACATGTCCATGGTGGAGAGCTACAACAACAAATTACACACAAGAGGACAACAATACAAGATACCACAAAAACACTAGGTGATCAAGGCATATAGAAGAGGCAAAGGATTTTGACAAGTTCAAGTCACACTACCAGTGGATCCACCACAAAGGAGTTAGTTCTAGGCACCCCCCCACTACTAGTTAGTTTGGCTACGACATCATTAGCAACTGCAAGTACTCCCATTCCTTTGTCATTCAAGCATTCCATTGTTCTTGCATCCCTAGGTTTTGATTACATTGAAAAGTTTAAAAAGAAATCATACATGAATAAAAAAGAAAAGAAGCAATTCATGGAGAGTGCATCTGTTGTAACTTCAGAGCCTACAACAACCATGGTATTACCCACATTTGACACAAATAAAGAAATCATGGAGCACACATTTCTTGTTCCCACAGTTCAAAACAAACCAGCAAATTAGATGGCTCGATCTGAATTCCAAGTGAACAATATTCAATTAGATTTTTGTGGACTCAGAAATACTGAAAAAATTAATGTATCAAAGAAGAAAAATGAATTGGTGTACACATCATTTCTAAAGCAATATAGAGAGAAAAAAAAGGTTGCAGGCTCAAATTGAAAAGTTACAGGTAGACCTAGAAAATGATAAAGCACGGAGGAGAGCAACAGATAACAAGAGCAAAGAATTAGAAAAAAGAATAAAAAAAATCTTCCTCTGCATCAAAATGCAAAGAGGATAAGTAGAATGAGACTGTAGTGAATGAGTTGAAGCAAAGACTAGATGAGAGCAACAAGAATATGATGAGAAAAAATCCACTTCAGAAAAAATAAGACTAATCATTGCGAATAGAAATGCATAGTGGGAACAAAACTTGGAGAAGGGGAGAAAAAGAAATGAAATATTGGAGGCAAAGCTGATGGAAGCAAAAAATGAAATTGAGTCTTGTCAAAATAATTTATCTTCATTTGTAGAGAGACAATGAGCCATATGAAACAAAAGATCTAGGATGAAATAATGTAGAGGATTGATCATTTGTGTGGCATGTTTCAATTGATTGATGCTATCAGACAACATCATAAGAAGCTCAACAAATATTTAGTGGAAAACAATAATGTGCTGGCATTAGAGAAATCTACAAATCAAATTCAACAAATAGTCTACAAAGCTAGTGACAATGTTTTGAAATCAAAATGGATTACTAATCAGCTTGCTACATCAATGGCGTTGTCATCTATCATTGAAAAGTGTTTGAGAGTGCATGAAACAAAGGAATATGGTTGTAGACAAGATGAAGAAGGTGGATGAAAAGGTAAGGAACTTCATAGAGCTTGGTTTTCCAGAGGCTTTTGACACAAATGAGTGATTCATTGGAAAGAATGATTCCATAAAGAAGATGGATGATGCAATGAAGATTGATTTGGGCCAGTTTCCTCAAAACCTAGATGAGGTGAACTACTTGGATTCCATCAAACCATTGGTAAACTTGAATGCATAATTGACTAAAGAATCCAAGACAGGTTCCAATTTGAATCATGAATTGTTAGCAAATATTCAATTCAAACACCATCAGTTACAACAAATGACAATTCCACCACCCGAATAGTAGAAATTGCTAGAAAAGGTGTTGCAGTGATTTGATTTTTGATTTTTGATAATATTAGTTTCCAAGTTCCAACTCAGCTCTGTGCAAAGTTGTCTTTGTTCCAACTAAGACTTCAGTAATGTGTTGATGTTATATTATATGTATTATTTATTTTATCATTTGAAGAAAAATTCTAGTAGTGGTTTCAACTACTAAATGCACTTTAAACAATTGCTAATTTTCATTGTTGTATATGCTACTAATACTATTGTTAATATGTTATTAAGCATTGAGTTGAGTGATGAATCATTGAGTACATGTTCAAGTTTTACTTTTAACACAATTAAAATATGAACTATAAGGTGATTTTAATTCCAAGCATCCATAATCTTAGTGAAATTGCATTACAATTCACACATCAATACTCAATCCCCATGACTAGTTATCAAATCCACTAAACATTTATATGAATTCATGCTTTAATCAAGGTACTTTAACTAGTTCATTAAACTAGAGCCAAAATTAAAACATACATCAATGCATAATGAAAAAGAAGATTAATGAAAGATCATTGATCAAATTTCATTAATAATTCATGTAAAATTTTATAGCTGGCTACTGGAGAGACGATAGACTCAAAATAAGGGAGCAAAGCAAGCCTAGTCACTAGTCCTCTGAGTTTTATAACCATGTCGCAGAGTTCTAAATTTTCATAACTACTCGATTCCCTGACTTGGTTCACTTTGTTGAGTAACTTAAGTTCATGCATACACAACCTTTGAGTTATGGTGTGTGGATTTAGTTGGTGGGTCAAAGGTTTCAAAAAAATTGAAACTTTAGACTTTGGTTCTAAGGTTCCAAGTTTCAGCAACCATGCGACATTATGGACTTATCTTTCCTTTCAAAGGCGTCATCATCTGACATCTCATTGAATGCTATGTACGAACTAAACTTGAGTTGTCTTTTCAGGAATTTCCAAAAGCATGCAGGTTTAAAGGCTATCTTTTCAACGAATGAAATTGAATTCCGCATTTAAAGCATGTCCTATAAAAAATAATGGCATAAGTGGGTGGCAAAGTTTTAATTAGACATTTATCCTGCATTCACATTCTTTTCCAAGGCCAGTACTTCTCAAGTGCAAACATTCTTTTTACTCAGACATTTAGCCTAGATTCTCATTCTTTTCCAAGGCTAGTACTTCTCAAGTGCAAACATTCTTTCTCTGTGAATTTGTGCTCATTCAGAGTGAACGTTGGGTCAGTGTAAGGGATACGAGTCACGACGCTCAGACCTTTTAAGTTAGACAAATTTTGGGCATGCCATGGAGAGGGATGACAAGTCTGAGATGGATATAAAACTCTTAGAAAGTGGACTAGCTCACGCTGGAGGGTTTCTAGAAGTTGTATTGAGTGTGGACCTGATAAGTGCATGTGCGAGAAGGTACATTCCGTAGACATGGGAAATTAAATTTGCGGACGGGACTGTAATTGCAAAAATTTCTCCTGAAGCAATTTCCCACGCGCTGGGGATTCTAGAAAGGGAACCTGTAGAAGACATGTATATCGCAATGGCAGGTGAATTTTTCAAAGAGAATAAGTACTAGTGTAAGAACTCCATGGCCAAAACCTGGTTGAAGTCTGAAAAGAAAGGTAAGTGCAACTACCGAGTAAACTCAAAAGAGTGCATTTTAAGGGAGAAATTATAGATGTTATTTCTTTATTGCACCATGTTGTTGGGAATGCACAAGTTGAGTTATTTGAGGATTGGATGTGCCAGTTTATCTTGATAGTCTATGATGAGAACATTTTCATTGATTGGGCTTAAGTTATTTGCTTCCATTTGAATGAGCAATTAATTAATTTCCATAAGGCTGCTATTTTTTGTATGTGTTGTTGCTTGACATACATTGTAGGTAATCAGAGGTCCTTTTGGCCTAGATTGGAGCTACAAGGAACCCCAGCTTCTGATATTCCTATGTATAAACACTTTCCTCAATTCACTAAACAATTTGGAATGGGTGATTTTTGTCGTGTTAATGATGCATTTTTAATGGAGGCCATGAGGAAGCTAGATGGAAATCCAGAAATGTGTCTTTCCCCTAAATTGATTTCTCTTGTATCAAAATTTTAGAGTTTTTATATCCAATTTGATAAGTTTTCCTATCTGAGAATAGGGGGTTTTGAGAAAGCCCCATTTAAATTACCTTGGTATCCTAAAGATTTACTGATATTTCTGGAAGTTTGTCAACAAATGGCCACGGTTAATATTAAGTATATGAACATGGGGAAATGAGGGTATGTCTTCCCATTGGAGACCCCTTCTTTTATGTGCAAAAAAAACTAGATGGCTAGGGGAGCTGAAGGTATTCTCAAGGAATATAACCTCTAGAATCTGTCTATGAGAGCTAATTTTGATAGTAAGGGTTTTCTAAAGTAGAAGCTCTATGGAGGGAGCTTATATCGACATCACCCATCTATCAAAGATTTCTGGGAAGATTGTGTCGATGAGAATGAAATTTTGAGAAGAGATTATATGAGGCTAATACTAAAATAGATACAGGCTTTTGGTCTATCATTTCACATTCTTGAAAATGTAGTTGAGGATTCAACAATCATAGATCCTGCATATGATTTTTTTTTTTTTAAATCCCACCCTAGGGTTGATTGGAGCCAAGGTGAAATTTCAGATATGAGGGTGTGTGCTACCCCAGTGCTTAAAAGAACCTAGGACTAGTTGGATGGGAAATGGTGGCAAGTTGCTAGTCTTGTTCAGGAGCCAGAGTCATCACAGAAGAATGAACAGGGGTCTACGCAAGCATCTGGTGCAAGTGTACCATTGGGGAAACCCTCTATTAGTTCCTCTAGTGCAAATTATCAGTCAGGAGGTGATGGTGATAGGCCAGAAGAAACAACCAAGTTGAAGAGAATCTGCAAACAAGACAGTGTGCTTTCTCCTACCCTTAAGAAGAAGACCAATCAAGAAAAACTTGTGGCTACAGATTCTAAAGCTATCTTTCAATAGATCACTGAAGATAATATCTTTCCTCCTCTATCTGAATTTCCCTCTTCTCCACCTGATAATCCACCTTTCACTCCTAGCGCTCCTAAAGAAGCTATTAGTGGAAATGTAGATTCTGGTCTGGTAGTAGCCTCCCCAGGATGGCTGAAAAAAGTAGTGGAGAAGAAGAGAAAGCATATTCCTACATTGATAGTTGGAGTGGATATAGTTTCAAAGTTACTTCAAATCTCTTCAAAACCTAAGAAATACAGGAGGATGTCAAGGATGGTGATAGATGCTACTTTTGGAAATCAAATGCTAGAAATTGTTGACCTTGTGAAGGATTTAAATGAAGATGAAATAACGGAGGCAGACTACAAAGTCACACATGTTGATATGGGGACTCCAACACTAGAAGGTGATGTGTACCATGCCAATTATTCGGTCAATACCTTGATTAAAAGCGTGAAAGAAAAGAGGAAAGAAAATATAAAACTGCAATCTCAAGTCCTCTCATTGAGTAACTTTATTTCTTCCATGGCCACTCCTCCTACGTCTGATGAAGCCTCAAGTTCTCAGGTAGAGGGCATCGATGTGCTCACCATAGAGAAAATTAAAAAGAATTTGAGCTATTTTAGAGCTTCTTGTGAGGGGATCGATAAAATATCTCAAGAGGCTATCTTCTTTCTAAATAAATCTATGCTCTTTTACACTCGAGTTGTTAACAAGAGGAAGGAGTTAGTAACAAAACTTGAGCAACTCAAAAAATATCAAACTAGTCTCTATGTGCTCTCTCAAGAAATGAAAGAATTGAACTCTATGAATCCAAAGATATTAATTGGTGAGAAAATTGTGAATAATCCTAAGAAGCTGGACCATTACTGGTCCATTTCATTGGAATTTAAATTGAATATGTATGATAATCTAGTGAAGGAAATTAATAACACACTTGATCAATATTATGAAATGCTGGTGGAAATTAAAGAAGATTGTTGTATTATGGGAGTGGAAATTAATGAAGAGTTTGATGAAAAAATTCTAGATATAAGAGAGATCTCTCTGAAGTTTAGAGAGATATTCAATAAAGAAAAAGCCGATCCTACTACAGTGACATGGGAGTCCTCGAAACTTAGTGTAATGGAGATCCACTTGAAGACTTATAAATCTAGAGAAGAGAAAATATCTTAGATGTTGGTTGAGTTTGAAAATGCTTTGGGCAAATGGAGAACCAAGTTATAGATTACTACAACGCCAGGGAGCAAGGACATTATTGCAATTGTCACCAAGTACCAGAAATATAGGAAACGAGTAAAGGAACATGAGGTGTTACTGAAGGAGAAGGAGCCATAAATAATTGAAAGAAGGAGTCGATGTTGGGAGTGGGACTGTTGTTTAGTTTTTAGTTTTTATGTTGTTTTCTTTAATTTGGATCTCTTGATACTTCAAATACTTTTTATTTTAATTTCTAAAATGGTTTTCTTCAAGAAACCGTTATCAAGACAAAAAAAACTCTACTATTTTTATTGCTTTTATGTTATTTCAATATAGAAAGACAATGGTGAAGTTCATGCATGCGTCATCTTTTAGTTATGGTGTGTACTGTGTGGATTTATTGTGATTCTGCTGAGTAGTTTTCCAATGGATTGTATATTATTGGAATGATATATTTTTGGTTAGTTTCATTGCTATGGAATGTTTATCTGTGAATAAGGATTTTATGGTGATGGATGCGTAAGGATTTCTTGGTATAATTTAGGTGATTTGGTAGTTTAAACTTTTATTGTTTAAGTTGTGTGGATGCCTTTATAAGTTATTTATGTTGAACTATTAGTTTTTGTTAGCTTATAACTTATAAGTTATGGATGTTGAACTGTTAGCTTCGGTTCAAGGAATGGATTAATAATATTCCTTTCAGTTATTTATCAAATATTGTGTGAATGGAAATGTAATAGGAATTTATAAGTAGTGCGATAAGTGTTGTTCTTTAAAAATGATGCATAATCACATATCAAATTTAATACCATGGAATACAATATAAAATATAAAATATCACAATTGCATGGAATATAACATAAAATATCATCAACTACAGTTTGAATTTGGAATATGATTCATGAAGTGCAATATAAAATAAAATATCATGAAGTGCAATGATTCACAATTTCATTGAATACAATATAAAATATCATCAATTATAGTATGGAACAATGGAAACTGATCCATGAAGTGCAATATAAATACCTAAAAGATGCTAATTCTTGTCCATTTCCCAAACAGATTTAGGGTCCTCAAACTGACGTTCATCATCAGATAAAGTAAAAGAGTCATCTTGAATTTGATTCCAAGTCTTCTCTTCATTCTCTTCGGCCTATGTCTCAAACTCAACATTCATTGTGTGATTTGTGTCAATTTCATATGTCCCAGTCACACTGCCACTACCACCAGTATCAGCATTATGAATTGGAGTGTTGCACAACCCGGTCCTTCTTCTTTCACATGTGGACCTCCAGATTGCGAGTTCCCTTTCAAAAGGAAAATTAAAGACATAATACATAGTTCCTTTCAAACTCAAGCAATTTTCCAAATTCTTGTCTAGTTTGTTTCTTAACTTTGATTTCAAAAACCCCAATGTACTGAAAAACTCTCTCATCCTCCATCGACCCCAATATCATTGTTTGACATAAATCAACAAGTTTGAAATATTTTGATATCGAACCACGCAATATTTCACTCTGACCTAAGTTTTTCCGAACCTTTTTTATTCATCCCAGTTCAAAGACCTTCTCCTTGCCCATGGATTTATGCTGGTCCCTCATAGATGTTGCAAATCTACCAAATTGTTTTCTAACCTTAGCTTCATTTAAAATTTCTTCTATATTTTGCTCATCATATGTTACACTTTTCAAAAATTGTTTGATCAATATTTTTACTTGATCATGAAAATATTTTGGGTTCTCTCAGTTTCCCAAAAATTGAGGATACACAATACCCATGGCTTCAAGTATTTCATGTTGAGGGAATCTTTCATGTATCTTTGAGGAAAAAGATTTTGCAATTTCCTTCAAATTATCACTAACAGATTTAACAATTCTTTTAAAATCTTCCTCCTTAATAGCTACTTCTCTGCTAGAGCACCTAACTATCTTACAATGGTACATTGGTATCTAATATCCACATACACAGACACATAAGTGCCCGCTTGCATTAAACTGTAAATAATTATCAGGATTATTCAAATTAGTAATTTTCTGCCACATGAAATAATTTGGGTCATCTTGTGTTAGATCTAGATATAGACGATCGAGGGCCAAGCATGTATGTTTACATAGATTGGCATATTCATTAATATACATAGTTCCATCTTGGGATTTCTTTACAAGATTTTTCATCTCATCCAGCATGGGGAGAAGACTAGCTAAATTCAAGAGTGTCTCTATATCACTTAACCTATGTAAGAGGTCAGGAGCTTTGTCCACTGTGCTACGATGCTCATACATCACTCCAATCAAGAATTGATATTCTGAAAGAACTCATTACACTGGTCCATATAGGGAGATCCATCTAGTATTGACATCCTTGAGAAGCTTGTTTCCTAGTGTTATTCCCTTAGCAAAATTTTGAAATTCTGCAAAACGTTTGGGACTTCAGCAGAAGTATGTGTGGATCTCGTGGACTAGATTTTCAACTTTTGATACTGTAGGAAACTTTCTTACAATTTGAATGCTAAATTTATTTTGTGGGCCATGCAGTGAATGCCAAGCATGTATGGTGCACAAGTAGTTTGTAACTTTGTACAAACATTGGTCCTTTAACCTTGCATCACTACGGCTCCATTAGCTCCTACACACACCAACTTTTTGGAAATTATCAACTCATCAATACCTACAATTTCATTCAAATATTTCTTGACTAGTTCAAATATATTTTGTGATGTTAAATTGTCCTTCATTTTATGAACATAGAGAAGATGAGCTTGGTGAACATGTCATTCTACAGTATACAAATGCATGCAAACCCAAGAATTATTGTCTACCGCAGTAACTTCATCTAAAGATAATGCAATGAAATTTGACTCTTTTACTTTCTCCCTTAAATCTTCCTTTTCAACTGCAGCAAGATAGTTTTCCCATTCCCATCTAGCATTTACTGACCAATGTGACAAGGGATAGTGAGGAACATTCAAAAAAGATAATAAACCAGAATATTTTGGGTAGTCTATCATAGGACACCCTCTGGACAAAATATGAAAAACAACACTCATCTGAATAGTTTTTGACATATTTGCTACTTCCATTGCTTTTCCAAATTGAGCCTCAAGTGTACCTTTACATGCAGTAATGTTCCACATTATTTTTTCATGCTCTTCATAATCTGTAACATACCTAACATGAAGACATTCTTCCTTTTATTTCCATCGTATGACTGATTGTTCCTTTCCATCTATGATTTGTTTTTCATAAACTTTACCAATATGCTTTTCTATAGTGTCAATATTTAGTTGCAACATCTTGGCTCTTCCACATTTCCAACTACAAATCTTACATTTGGCCAATGTTTCCTTTTCAATATCGCTTGCATTGTCAATCCCCATTGGTACCATGAATGGGTACTTTGACAACCAAGCAAGTTGAAAATTCGTTGTCATTTCCCACTCACACCCCATTTTTTATTTGCTTCTTCTTTTCTTGCTACCAACATCATCATCCTCATCCAAGTCAATTATCTCATTTTAGCTAACCGGGCCTAGGGTATCCCTTGGAACATCTTCTATAGTATTGCCATCCTGATTTGATACATTTTTATTTAAATCAATGACAATCTCAACTTGACCTTCAATTGGCAGTGAGGTATTGTGAATGCTACCAATATTTGGTGGAAGAGTTGATGATGTAGCTCCATATTGACTTGATGGATTAGAAGCTTTGGAAATTCCAAAGTAAGACTATATGGTATGTCTAAGTTTTTGGCATTTTGATGGCCTTCCAGTCTCTTCACCACCTTGAGGAGCAGAAAGAGTCTATTCACTACCCTAAGGAGCAGTAGGAGTCTAAGGAGGGGCAAAAGCCTTACCACCCTAAGGAGTGACAAGATTTTGAGGAGCGGTAGGAGCTTTACCCTTGCTACTTGAGTCGCTCAACATATTGATCTTTGATTCACTCGACATATTCATCTCACTTTGAATAAAAATTGGAAAAAAACGTATTCTTGTTTAAGGACAGAGAATAATAATATAGATCTCATTCCCTACTCAATATCATCTTTAAGACTGAAGCAAGAATGGAAAAGAGATAAACAAAAATTATTATTATAACTAATAACACTACGAAGAAATGATCACTCACCTTTAAGTCTACATTTTCAGCTTTCGCTGACTTCCGAATTGAGAAGTAGAACCTTAGAACTAAACAAAATGTGTAAGAATAAATGACACTTTCAATTCTATTTATATCAATCCATGATTTCATATTTGGAAAATTCCGCAAGATTTTTAAATGGTATATTAAAAATTTAGCAAATCATGCGTGCTTATACAATGATACGTTGTAATTTTCAAGGCGAAATGTGTCCTCAAACGTAATTATTTTTTAATGCTATTGGCGAAATAGGTCCTCATAAGCAACTATTTATAAATTTTTATTGGTGAAATGGATCTTCACAAGTAACTATTTGTAAATTTTAATTGGAAAAATGGGTCTTGATACAATGTTGTTTTAATAGTATTGGCGAATATGTAGGTGTTTTATTAAATGCTTCCAGGATTCCAAGTGAAAATATTAGTTTGACAATGGAAAAATTTTCACTTAAATATGCCTCATAAAAAAACTCATTGGCGAATGGAAATGCATTGGACCTATAGTTCATAAAATTTGGGTTCATAAAATTTGGGCAATTTGGACACCCTATTAGGCATAAGAAATTCTCCAATTTCGACTTGGCCGATTCCTAGAATTTTCCAATTGGTGAAGATTCGCCACTAAATTTTTCCCTAGTCTAATGCTAAAACACACACATGTTAGCGGTTTGAAATTTAATCTCATCATTTCCCCACCTCCCCATCGCCTAAGGTTGCAAGTAGGTTAAACCTCACGGGGAAGTGACAAACTTGACATGAGAGGTCTTCTTCAATACTTGATGGATGGTGGAGCTCATGGACAAGTTGGATGGCTTTTCCACACGAGTTTTTTTGATTGGGAAAAGGAAATGGCTATCTATAGTCATCTTTTTCAAAAAATTTGATTCAATCTGAATCACTCATTAATCCATCTCATCATGTGATCAATGGTATGTTTTCAAACTTGTGTGGATGATGGTCAATTCACTCATGTGAGCTTTCTTTTGAGAATTAATGGTGGAAATATTACATCCATTCACCATAAAGAGAATTGATAGCCATTTTATCTCACAATTGCAATCGTTGAGAGCCAAGAAATTGGTCCATATACAGTAGATGAGTTGTGAAGAGCTCAGGTGAATAGTTGTAGAGACGTTGAAGACAATTATTCTCGGGTAAGCAGGTGCACAATTTTCTGTGTCAATTTTTCATAAGTCTGCTAGTGTGGGGAATTGTTGGAAATTTTGTGGGCCTTAGGTACTTAGGGTTTGTAGGGGTTTGATTGTTTGCAAAAATTTTCAGGTTGGTAGGGATTGTGTGTGATCTAGGAGTATTCTTGCTTTGCAATTTTGTCTCTGGGAGCATAGGCCAATAAGACTCTTCTGTAAGTGAAGGTTCATAAACCCTAGGCTTCTTATACTGATAAAATGAGTGAACCTAGCGTATCATCCCCTAAAATAGAGAGGAATCCTAAGTAGAAAAGGGTTAGGAGGTCTAAAACCTAGGATGACACACCCATAAGTAAGCCAGACATGTCTAAGGAGTCTACTAAGCTAGAGTCAGTGAAGAAATATTTTTCCATTTTCATGGAGGGAGAAGCTAAAAAGACTTACAAATTGAGAAGTAGAGTTTTCATTTGTGATCAGAACAAGTCTGGTAGTGTGTTCATGAAGAAAAAGAGTGAGAGAAGGCAGGGAACTAAATCAAGGAAATTGGTCGAGTATAAGGAGAAATGGAAGAAAGATAAGGATCATAAGGCTTATGAATCTTATATGGAGGAACCTGGTGTCACCATGGAAGATGAAGTTGAAGATGATCCAGAGTATGCCTAATATCTCCTTACACTTGTGGGTTTGGAAGACTCTAATGATGGCAAGACAAATTCTCCAGTTTCAACAAAATCACGAAGGTGACATGCATAATATAATTTTGAAGATGATGAACCATTACAGAAATAGAGTCTCGGTTTGGAGTTTTTGTCTTAAGTGCTGACATGGAGAATATTTTGGCTAATGTGGACGAGGGTTTTTGAAGCTGTTGTAATGATGAAAGATGCCTTTTGGAAGGTGGGTAAATCTTCTTCAATGAATGACAGGGGTTTTGTCCTTTGTGATTTCCCTCCATTTGAGAATGCAAATATAACTACAAAGGGAATGTAGCGGTCCAATTAAATAGTGACATGTGTACTCTCGAGCTTGAAGCTTGTTTTCTCCTTCATTTCTATAAGAGGGAATTCAAGGCCAATAGTATAGGGTTCGTTGTTTTGTAATTGATCATAGAGAGAACTATAAGGAGAATACTGAGCATATTTGTCTTTTGTCATAGGTTTGAGTCTACTAATGCATGTGTAATTTTGATAGCAATACTTTCAATATAATACAAAATGGTGCAAAATCAAATCCATTTTCTCTCCTATGTAAGTTTGGTTCATAAATTATGAATAATATAATCAAGGGTTATCTTATTTGTCTCCATTGATTTCTAGTGGATGTGTAGTTTTGTTCTTGCTTGTTAATTCAAAGAATTAATGTAAATGCTTGAGTGAAGCTATAGGTTTATGACAATTAAGTGCTATGATATTAGTAAGAAGTGGTGGTTAAGAATACAATGTTGAAATGTTGTAATGTAGTATCTTCAAAGCTTAAACGAGGTTGTGTTCAATTGTTATCAGAGTGCATAAGTTTTAGGATTGACTCCATGCTTAGGATGAGGCACTGATCTAGGTGAATATTCATAGTACATTTTCTTGATCAATTCAACAAAAAATCACTTTTATAAATAAACTTTACAATGAGTTACAATTGTTATTATTTTGTGTTAAGTTTCACCATTCTCATGCTTCAAATGTAGAGTGTTGTTAAGGAGTAGCCAACTTCTTTGATACATTCCGTTTGTTGAGCTAAAATATGATAATTATTGTTAATTGCAATGTATTTGGCTATTAGGTGCAAAGGTATTTAAAATATATTGTGGGATCACCCTCCTTGGTTTTACAAATCCCAAAGTGCAGGAGGAAAGCATTGTTGCTTTCACTCGTTCATTGGCCAATTCCTTTGCGTTGGTAAGGATTGGAATTGGAAATTCCATAGGAAATTTTGAAGATCAGCATGGTTCTTAAAAATAACCAACATAATTAATGCATACATAACTGAGAGGAAAGCAAGAAAAAGAAGAAAAATGGAGGTAAATCATGGTTGACACATTGGAAGGTAATTGTATAGCTTTATTATTCTAATTTCATTTTGTTATTTTAACTCCATTGGTTAAATTGGATTGAGTTTGGTATTGAATTGCAGTTTAGTGGTTACTATGTTTAGTTCATTACCTATGATGATTAATCTCATTTTTTGTTTGAAATTTTGGTGAACCCAACATGAACTGACTATTTTTATTTTAATTTAGAGAAATTTTAAGCTACAAGAAGTCCACTACATCTGTTCTAATAAACACCACAATTGTTCTAGGGTGTGTTGCATCTATGCATTGTTGCACCACATTTTTAGTGTGATGCATGCGAGGTTTTCCACACCACATTCATCATCTTCAACACCACATCTAATTGTGGTTTTGGAAGTTCTAGAATTAATAACAATTTCTATTTATGATCATTACATAGAGAATTTTTTGGTATTCTAACAATGAATTCATCTTATTTGGGTTGTTAGTTTTTGCATTTTTGGTCAATTTTTTTGTAGGTCCTAAACAGGTGCCTTGAAAATGTCTTGAACTACACCGTAATCGTGAATTTGTATGCTACATCACTACACCACAATTGTTCAAATCTGCACTACAACTATCATGAACCACATCTAATTGTGAATAAAAAAGAAGGTATAAATTTATGATTTCTATGTTTCAAAATAATATGATTCTGGTAGACTATGGGTTTTGGTTACTAATCTCTAATTTTTAGTTGTGTGGAAATTTTTTGGGAGAAGAATTTGAATCTAAACTACTAATCTAATTTCTTGCAAGTTTGATAAATCAAAGATTATTCTACAAACCTATGTGTTTTTAATTCTTAATTTAGGAACATGTGGAATTAATACTTAATAAGAACAACTATCTATTGTGTTTTGTGCACTTGCATGCTCGTTAGTCAATCTTGTCACCCAAGCTAATTCATGCGTATCCTCTCCCCTTATGTACTTATGTAATCTTGGGTATATGAGAAATACGTAGTATCTTCTTTTATTTTCAATAGGAGGGCTATCTGGGAGTTCATCACCCTAGGGTTCGACCTCAAGCACATTTTTTTCCAGTGGGCTATATAAAGGGGTGAGAGTGAAAGATGAGCTCAATCCACTCATGACATGCTAGGAATTCCTTTGTGGTCTCGAGTGATTCCAAACACAAGGAGTTGAGATTTTGATCTTGTGTTTCTATATGCATGGTGTTTACATAGCACCTCCACTATGAACCTTGCTTTTCAAAAGCCTAGGAACCATTCATTCATGATTTGTAGTGGTGGAAGGTACAAGTATCAATGCATGAAGCTACTCACCATAACCTCACTTGAGTCGAGATAAAATATTTTTGGGTTGCTAGCAATATCCTCTCAAGGAGAAAAAGAAAGTGTGCCCATGACATTAAACCTATGTCATTGTGACTTCTAGCTATTTGTTCTCGTATACAAAGGTATTGAACAATTATTTATAATTGTTTAACTATCCAATCTTTTGGAGTATTTATCACTTTACTATGAGGTGGGACTACTACAAGTTTACACACCTTCTTGATTAGCTAATTTGTGCTTGCTTCTAATTGTATTGATTATGTTCTTACTAGTGATGCCAGTGGGCCTTAGGGCCTTTATCCATGTTACCAAGAGTCAAGTTGAAGAGTCAAAAAACTAAATTTGTATTTTGAGTTTTCTCTATATTTTTGTCTAGAAACTAAAACTATTTGAAACAAAAATTCACTTAGAAACCTCATATTTTAGGTCAAAAATTGGTAAAACACATATGTTAGAGCTTGAACTATATTTTTTAGGTACTAAACCACATATGTCAAAACTTGTAGCACATTTGTCAGAAAACCCTAGGAAAATCCAGACACACGTATCTATTGAAAACTAAGCCACATCTATTTGTGCACCACAATTTCCTAGTATTGCACCACTTTTTTTTAATTTTTTAGTTGCATCTGTGGAAAACCAGAACATTGTATCTATTCCTTTTAACATCACATCTGCCAAAATTGTCCAATGCATCTATTTGTATTACAAATTTTGAGTTAATACCAGAGTATCCAATTTATAGTCATAATTAAAACAATGACCACACATATAGGCTAGAGATTTGTCCAAATCATCCTTTACTTTCAACACTTTTCCCATTTTCCTAACATAGGTTGCATCCCTTAGCTTAGCACTTATCATACAACATGATAGATCTAGTCACCTTTATCTTTTGAAATCAAGAAACTTACCAGACCTTGATTAGACTAGAGTCATCTATTTGAGTGTCTTGACCTCGTAATATTTTATTTATCTTATCCACAATTGAGCCTTAAATTCACAAGTTTAGTTTAGGTTCACTTTAACCCAATCATCATCATAGTTTTTGTCCTTCTTGAGGTCCTAATATTCTAATCTATTATGCTAGTAAATCATTGTTTGTCTAGTATACTTTCCAAAATACAAAGTCAAAATCCACAAAATCCCAAAAACATAGTCTAATCTTATTATCATTTTGCATCCTTAAATTCAAAAACCAAAAAATAGCATAATTTACTTTTATTCCTAGCTTGCATACATCCCCAAATAAGAAAAAACCCAAAAATAGTCTCAAATCTTATATGGTCCTCACTAGGTCACAAAGGAAAATAAAAGTAATGTTTTACTCAACTAACCCTGACTTCAATCCCACCAGCACCATGCATTTTGGGTTATCTTCAAATGATCCAAAAAAGTCACAACCTCATATTGCATCGCCTTTTTATAATTACACCTTAAATGAGGTGGAACAAGGCTTAACCCAAGAAGAAATTGACAATTCCTCACAGGATCCTTAGATATTGTGAATTATAAATGAGCTCATAGTTGTAGACCCCAATAGACACTTTTTATCACTCGCACAAAATGGGGCTAGAATTCCTTCTAGTTTTGATGTCACTACACTATTGGAACATCCACCTAGTGTTACACAACAAGAATAGGATGACCTTAATGGTACAAGCCCACCTTAACATGCTAGATCATCACAATTACACATGAGCATGTGATTTGGAGGAACCTCACATAATACAACAATAGTCAATATACCTCCTACGCCAATGTTTGCTAACAAGATCACAAATCCACTATTGAATACATCACTATCATCCCAAACTCTAGGTCCACAATCCAAAAATTCATTCTCCCATACATCTCAGACTATAGGTCCACAATCAACCAATCCATTTGCTAGCTTAACAAAAATTGCAACACCACAAACCAATACTAAATTGGTGAGTCAAAACACCATGAATAAAAATCCACTTGCTAACACACAAAGGATATTAATTTTATTCTCAAGGCCACAAGTAACAACAACCAACACTATTAGAAACACAAAGATACATCTAATTTAGCCGAGAACCATTTTTAGGTCAAGTCAAAACACAAATTCACAACCACCAACAACAAATCAATTCAAATCTCGCATTTACATCAAATTTGCAACAATCAAATCAACCTCCATTATAGCATCGCTTTAACACATTCAACACAATGACCCATGATTCTGCATCGACAGTGAATTATCAACACACTAATCCATTTGTGAATATTACACAGCTCAAATGAACACAAATGCATTACCATCACCTATGAAGACTTTAGTGCAACAAATTGAAACCTTGCAATAACAAATCTCCAACATGAAAGTGATAGGAAAAAAGAAGGCCTACTCCATTGAGGACTTGTGTCCTTATCCTTTTGATTAGGATATATGCATTCCTTCCTTTCCCCAACACTTTAACATAACAAACTTCAACAAATACAAGGGAAAGGGAGAGTATGTCGAGCATGTACGATAGTTTCACACCTCTTGCATGGATTCTGCATATGTACATGATGCAGAGTAGGGTGGATGATATCAACAAAAACTCAATCAAATAAACTTTGCAATTATGGAACCCTAACTTGGTGATTTTCTCTCAAATCCTCTTATTCTCCCAGTAGTACTTGAAACAAGGGTTTTCCTACATAAATTTTGGAGTAGACCTCATACCTAAAATTTTATCACCATTCCAAATACCCTTTTTTCCATTAGAAAACATATCAAATTTGTAGGTAGGGTTACTTTGAAACAAAGCCCTCAAATTTTGACTACTATCGTTCCAACTAGGCCTAATTAGGCTTGTTTTACAAGGCAACAATATGGTATTTTATCTCCAAGCTTCAAAAATTCACTCCAAGGCATCCAACATGTCACATGGGGTCTGTATGAACAATTTCCATTTGTTGGAATAATCTCCAAACAACTTATCTACAAAACCCTAAGCCTACCTATCTCCTAAGCCTGATACATGATGATATTAAGCTAAGGATTCATCAAAATTTCCCCTAACTCCATCCCATACTCCTGCAAACACCAAAAATAGGAAAAAAATCCTACCTACATCCATTCCACTGATTTTGAGGCCTTTTCACTGGTGGAATGGGCCAAAAACCATTTTTATGCAATGAAACCCTCCTTAATTAGGGTTTCTGGTTGTTTGTATCAAAATTGCTCTAATTCTCTCCTATCTTAATGAAAATAGATGAAATTAATTGAAAATGATAGAAGATTCAACCCCACATCAATTCCAATGCAATTTAGATCATTTGCAGGTTGTACAAAACCATACTGGTTTGTGTAGCAGCAAGAAAATAATGGAAAACACAACAAAATAGAATCTTTTTATTGTTTGATCTCCAAAAACATCACCAAAAATTTTCCTCGACCACAAAAAGGAATATTTAAACATTGCTTAACATATCCAAATGGTTCCAAACTATTTTTCAAATACCCAATAGTTCAACTTCCTTTACACACCAAAAATGCAAAAGTTGTTTGTGCAACTTTTTGCAACTTTTTACAAAATTGACCCCACATGACTGAAAATAACAAAAAACATCAAACATGGTCTTAATAGACCTTACTAAAAACAAAAAATGACTCAACATCACACAAGACTAACATTTGACCCCTATTTACAAAAAGACCTAGGTACCCTACACCAGTACATACTTGATACAAATTTTCCCATGAAATATTGTAGGAAAATCACTCGATTGGTTTGCACATCTACCTCTCAATATAAAGACATGGAGTGAATTGGTTGATAAATTCATCACACACTACTACAATATTGAAAGTGATTTAACCATAGTAAAATTGTTCTAAGAGAAACAAAAAGAAGGAGAATCATTTACCTCTTTCCTCTAGAGATGGAGAAGCATGGATATCAAATTCCCATGTCAGATACTTAGAAAGCAGTTGGTACAAATTTTTGTGGAAAATCTCAATTCAGAGCTAATGTACCAACTCCAAATTCACTACTGCAATACATTTTAGGAGATCATTGAGAAAGGTGTTTCCATTGAGAAGGCACTTGTTGCAAAAGAATTAGTCAAAATTTTCAAAAAAAAATCAGAACAACCTGAATACTTCTTGTGAAAAAAGAAAATTTTGGTCTAGAAACAAGAATTTCATGAATGATGGGATGGTAGACACAAAATTGGTAAACAAAGGACACCCCACCATTAGTCTTAAAGGACCATCTACATCAGAAAATGGTCCTCAACTAAACAATCATGAACATTAACAAACACACTCCAAAATAGTTCACAACGATGAGGTCCTCAAAGGACTAATCCTTAAACATGAACATACACACCCCTCGAAGAATCCATTGAGTTAGTTTTGAAGAAACTATTGTAATCAAATGGCATCCAACTCCTAGAAGTTGAGAACTATGACCTAGGACCCTTGAAACTGGCCTAGTGGAATGATAAGGGCTTTTGCAAGTACCATAGAACAAAAGGAAATAAGATCTCGTCATGCTTTGAACTCAAAAACATCATTCAAGATCTTATCGACCAAGGTGACATATCCATAGACAATTCTATATTAGCTACAATAATTAATGTAGCATATGAGATGGTGGAGAAAGGAAAATATTATGACTTGTGTGAGTTGCTTAGGCAATAACTCTTTGACAACTTGAAGCAAACTAAAGAGAATAAATACCCCTTCAAGTTTGGTTCTTTGGTAGTTTGTTTCCTATTCTAGTTTTTAAAGGAGCTTCTAGGAAGAATCAATGTCATATGGGATAAGAGTAGATTAGTAACCCATCAAATCTTGGAATAACTACATAACCTTGGTGATATGAAAGCTCAAGATGAAGCAGTTTTTGCATTCTTTGTAGTATTACAAAAGATAATACATGAAAGGGAGAGGATCCCTAAGTCTGTGGTGGAAAAATATGAGAAGGATATCACATTTCTGGTCACAACAGATGAATGCATCATTGAGGTTGTAGAACCTAGAACTGTCTAGATTCTACATGAGGCCAATTAAGATGAAGCAAATGGTTATGTTGACATATTGTTGAAGAGTCCTAGGGATACTACACAAGAAAGATAGGACACATATGAAGAAAAATCTATGGAAGTTTATATGGATTTTAAGAAGCCTTAAATAAACAAGAAAGTGAAAAGGATGGTGGATGACTATTTCAAGGACAAGGGATTCACAAAAGAACAAATACAAGAGACAAGAGAAAGAGCAGAGGGAGAAGAAAGTACAACAAGTGGGTCTAGCAGACCTAGAATATCTACCTACCACCAATAGAACCAAGAGGATGGAGACCAATGCTCTAGTAATAGAGAAACCTTAGGTAAAGGAGACCACAAGGCCTAAAAAGAGAAAGAAAACTACTTTGATAGTCCACACTACTGCCACTACATCAAAAAGAAGAAAAGAAAAAGTTGTAAGATAGAAAAACATGAGTGTGTTATTTGAAGAAGAGGAAGATTATGAAGTTCCTCCATTGATTCTAAGAAGAAGAAGCTATGGCACAAAGAAGTATAGGATAGATATTGTTGATAACTTTGATGAAGAGGAAATTGAGAAGAAAAATCAAGCCTTCAAAATACATATGCACAAGCAGATGAAAGAATAGAAGAAAAATAATACAGAAATAGTTGTAGTGGAGAAGAAAAAGAAGACAACTCTGGAGAGACCTCATAGTCCAATGAAGTTGGATGCATTATTTAAAGGTATTCTACATCATGAGATGCTAGGAGAAACAATTGCCTTATACAAGAATGAAAATGAGGTGGATGAAGCCACCATAGTAGAGACAATCATCAAATACATTGTTATCATTGAAGATCAAGATATGGAGAACATCAAGAAGAAGGTTCTAGATGATGTGTGGAACATTATAATAGATAGGAGAAAGGAGGAAATAGATAAAGAAGAGAAGATTAGATCAGATGTTGTGGAGAAAATTGGATTCTCCTTATCTGATGTTGATAAGGCCACATTGGCCCAAGTCTATAGCAAATAATTTAGAACAAAAAAAGGGTCACAATTTTGACGGGAAGAGAGCAAGGTGAGTTTGAGAAAATGCAGAAGAAAACAAAGGAAAATATTACCGACATAGCTTGAAAGTATGGCATGATTCCCATTGCCTCCACTAGCAAAGAACAAGATCTAGTAACTGAAACTCAACAAGAGCATATAGAAAATATTGGAGTTACTAATGCAGAGGAAAATCTAGACAATACTCCTCTGAATGAACCAATGCAAGATGTTGCTAAAGGAGAAACTATGATCAGAGAAATCATAAAGGATGACACTCATATTCCTTTTGTGACACATGCTACTGCAGATCAAGGTAACTCAGATACATCTATCTCTCTGGTAGATACAAAACAAAGCACTAATGAAGGTGAAAATCATGATGTAGTTAATGAGAAAAGGTATGAGAATGAAGAAAATAAAGGAAGAGAAGATGATGGTGAAAAGGAAAGGGAAGAAGATAAGAATGAAGAGGGTAAGGAAGGAGAGAAGGACAAGGATAAAGGAGATAAAGAGAAAAATGAAGATGGAGACAAAGATAAAGACAAGACCTTTGGTGAAGAAGATAGGGCAGAGGAAGAAAAGGACACACTGATACTAGAAATAATGAAGAAGCAGAGAAATATGAGGATTTACCCAAGCTCTCTGGTGAATCTTCCTCTGGTAATCCTCTGAAAGGTCTTTTTTCCAAGTAGTTAAGGTTCCAACCAATTGTTTCATCTCAATTGTTGTAGTTTCCCATGCAACAGGGAAGTGTTGATTTAGATAAGATATCTCCCATTCATAAGTTGCATCTAGGTGATGTGTTTCATGCATCAACTAGAAAAGAAATTATTGAAACTCACCAGAAGAGTGGTGAATTGATGGATGAAGATATAAAGTCATTGCAGGAGATAACACCAAACACTAATATTGATGCATCTTTGTCTATAATGGAAAAATTCAAGTTGTTGATTGATTCCTTCAAGGAATATGCCTATAACTTAAAGGAAAAATGGAAACAAAGGTTGAAACAAGGCTTACAGAGAAGAAGTTGATGGGTATTACAAAGAAGTGTGTATCCGCACATAACAAAGTTTAAGAGTACTTGACGAAGGTGAAAGATTGTGAAGAAGAGGAAAAAATTTTGTTTTTGTATTGCATGAAGTGGTCGAATGCCACACAAGGAATGAAAGATGAAATGGACTCAATAACTAATGCATCAATTTCCTATGATCCAACATTGGATAAAGATGATCAAACTTGGACTACTATAGTCGATTTGCATGACAGATTCTTTACCCTATAGATCTGGCCAAAAGGAAGAGATTATCAAGCAGCTAGGGAAGTTAAGGGACTTGGTAAAAACAAAGCATATACCTATCTCAAGTGCCCTTTCCAGTACTATTAAAATTTCAAAGTTAAATCTTACCCCCAAGATGGTGAAAGAAGGAGAAGAAACATTGGTAGATCTTGAGTCTCTTCATAGGATGCTTGTAGAAGCAAAGAAGAGTTGGGAAGAAGGTAAATCTTCCTGGCAAGTTGTTCATATGAAACTTCATCGGTCAACATCTTTCGATTGACCATTTCTATTTCTTTTCAGTTTTTCATGTTTTTCAAATTATTTTGTAAATATGCAGATGTATTAGGAGTTTTGGTTAGGGGGGCTAGTACATTTATTTCAATTTGTATATATGTTTGAGGGGGAGCATACAATGTGTTGGTACCATTACACCCTTTTCACTTGATTTCAAATGGGTAGAGATATTTGAGGAGAGATACCTAGAGAAGTTTGGTTTTGGCACATGTTGCCATCAATGACAAGGGATATTGTTGAAAGAATGAAGAAGTTTGTCATTAATGAGTTGTCATTGATGTAAACACTACATGATGGATGTAAACATTGTGTTAAGGATGATTGTAGAAGCGTTATTTTGCAAGAGGGTTTGATCCACACACTAGAAACAATTAAGCATTCTCACTAAGTGTCTACACCAACAGTTTCAATACACATATCCCTTCGGTAATTTGGTCTGAATTCATTCACCCCTTGAGATTTACTTTTGCGATTCCAATATGTTTTTTATGGACATCAATAGCACCTTCATTCAAAATTCATCTGATTTGGATAAGTGGTTCAAAAATACAAGTAACAGAAGATTGCCATATAAGGGTTTGATAGTTTTTGTGTATTGGCTATGACTTAACTATTCCACACTCCTCCATGGATTTGAGATAGGTCTTGTGGTTTTCAAAGAATATTAATGGGTCCCAAGGCATTGTGTTTTCCAGCTATCATGATATTTTGAGGTCCACGTATCCTATGGTGATGATTAATTGGAATATTTTTCTTTTAGGTCCTATGCCTAGCCAATCTAATGAATGTAAAGAGTTGTAGAGATTAAATATGTGTGAGAATGTAAGAGGGAACTATTATAGGTCCATGCCAACCTATATTACATGTTGTTTTGGGTGCGAAGGTATTTTTATTTGAATTAGGTGTCGAAAAGGAATGTTTTGTATGTTTTAAGGGTACATCTAATTAGGCTGACCTAATTAATGTTTGTGATAATATCAAATTTGAGAATGTACATGATCTGAACACAAGCAGTGATGTGAAATCTTGTAGAGTTGAGCGATTACGTTGTGAAAGTTGAGAAAAGGTGTACGAATGTAATGAAAAGTAGAGATTTGTGATCTGAGTTGGAGGAAGTGTATTGATTCAGTGTTTTGAGATTCAAAGGAACTGAATCCTACATAGGTAGATGCACTTTGTATCAGTTCAAATATTGGTTGTGAAGCCACTTCTTTCTATTTTTATTTTCTCTATGGACAGTGTGTTCACTTAGATAGTGAGTCCACCTAGTAGTGAACCTTTCTGTAATATCTTATAACTAACTATAATATATTGTGATATAATTTTCACCATGGTTTTTCCCATTTTAGGTTTTCTCAATAAAAATACTAGTGTTTATGTGTTATGTGTGTTATGGGTTGTTCATGCTTGCATTCCTTATAACAATTAAGTATGCTTTGGTAATCAAATGGCTAATGATTGGATGGTTTAATAAAATACTGATTCACCCCCCCTCTCAGTATTCTAAGTGTTCAATAGTATCTAGAACAGATATTGAGGTTGACCTAGCAAAGGTAAAATCATTAATTGACATGCCTCCTCCCACCACTCTCAAACAAATGCAAACTTTATAGGGAAAACACCAATCTATTCACCACTTTATTTCACATCTAGCAGATAAGTGCCACCCATTTACACACGTTTTGCATAAGGGTGTTACCTTTAAATGGGATGAGAATTATCCAAATGCATTCTATCAACCCAAAGATTATCTAGAATCTCGTCTAGTATTAATGCCACCGATTTAGGGAAAGCCTCTACTATTATATATCTACCACACCAACAACATTGGGTGCACTCCTTGCACAACATAATGACATGGGTAGAGAAAGAGAGGTTTATTACATCAACTATACTTTGGTGGGTTAGTAACTCAATTATTCATCGATTAAATGTGCATGTTTAGATGTTATTTTTGCTTCACAAAAGTTAAGACATTATATGATCAACCACCAGAACAAAATTATTACAAAATAGATCCTCTCAAGTATTTTTTGGATAAGGCTACACTCACAAGTCATCTAGCTAAATGGTTAATGATCCTCAGTGAATTTCATATTTAATTAGATAGGAAGGAAATCAAAGGTCAAGTAATTGCAAATCAACTAGAAAATGCCCTTGTGATAGATGATCACCCAATAGTGTCAGAATTTTAGATGAGGGTATATTCACAACCACCCCAGCTCATATATGGAAATTATATTTTGATGGATCATACACCCAACATGGATTAGGAGAAGGTATACTATTTATCACCCCTCAATTTGATTGTATACCCAAATCATATCATTTGGAAATCTCATGTACAAACAATATAGCAAAGTATGAAGCACTAATCACAAGACTTAGGATGGTAATACAATGACAACTCAAGAAAATTTGACTCTATGGAAATTCTCAACTAGTGATAAGATAGGTGAATGATGAGTACCAAACCAAAGATGAAATTATTATACCGTACAAGAAAATGGTAGATAGTTTACTTAAAAGATATCACATTTGAATAGGTTCCAACACTAAGCAACAAGGTCATAGATGCCATGGCTATCATTGGATCTCCCTAGATATGTCATACAATACTCAGTAGTGTAAATTCTTAGTGTAATAGCTCTTGCTCCCTACCTTCAATGTCCTAGGGTTTGAAATTGTGTGTGAAATTGTTGGTCTTGATTCCCCTTGGTACCAAGACATATACAATTTCCTTCATCAGCAAACCCTTCCACTTGATCTCTCTAATAACTAGAGAAAATCCTTCAGTAGATCTTCTTCCTGCTTCCTTATCCTCGATGATACACTATGTCGATGGATCTTTAACGATTCTCTCATTAAGTATCTTAACTCAGAAGATGCACAAACTTCCCTACAAGAGGTACATGACGGTATTTGTGGAGTAAATTCTAGTAGTCCAAATACATCCAAGAAACTAATAAGAGTTGGATACTATTGGCCAACAATGGAACATGGCACCCACTAGTCTGTGTAGAAATGTTTGAAATGTCAAAAACATGACAATCTTATACATGCATACACAAAAAATACAAGATATTACCTCATTATGTCCTTTCTCATAATGGGGACTTGAGCTCGTAGGAAAAATTAATCCCTAATCCTACAACATACACAAATTCATAATAACCACCATAAAATATTTCACTGAATGGATCAAGGTCATTCCACTTAATGATATTTCTAAAAAATAAATAGCTAAATTTATCTTAAAATACATCATTTTTCGGTATGGGACCTATTATGCCTTGCATAACCATCCCATTTTATTTTATTTTGGAACAAAATGGGTCCTCCTTTTCTTTTCTTTTGTTCACATTTGGTTGTTTGTTTGGGTCTTAGGAGATGTTTGTTTTGCTCCTAAGTTTGTATTTTTCCCTGTCGGAGGCGGGTCTAGAACCAAATCTAAACATGGAACTCTTCCAAGGTTTCTAGTTTGGATATCGTTCCGACTTTGACTGTCTTCTCTTTTGTTTCTCCTTCTTTGTTCTGTTGGTTGTTTTCAACAAACACTTGGGTTGGTCCGTCCTCTTGTTTTTTGGTCATTTCCTTGTGTTTTTTGTTTGTTTGCTCATGCGGAAGTGGAACCGGGATTGGAACGACAGTATAAAATTTCAAGTTTCCATATTGTGTCCCCATTCCGACTCTGTCTCCACTCGTTTCCTTTCTCCTCGTTTTCTTTGTTCCTTTGGGTCAGGTCTGGTTTCGCTCCCGTCCCGCTTCCCTTGTGCTTGTGTTTATTTTTCTTTGATTTTTGGATGGGACTGGATTCAGACCCGGAATCAAACTTCAAACTTTGCAAAAGTTTCATTTTCAGTTTTGTCTCTGCCCCCGTCCTCTTGTGTTGTGTTTTGCTCGTTGTCCTTTTTGTCGGGACCGGATCGGGGTTGGAAACTAGGTAAGGAACTTGGTGTAAGTTTCTTTATCCTGTCTCCAACCTAGATATGCATTTTCCTTACCTTAACTATCTATTTATGTTGTTGGCTCTGTCCCCGAACTACTGCAATTATGGCATTAAATGCAACCTGTTCGCACGTGCGAATTAATTTTTAAAGGTTTAATCATGTTTAAACTGGCTCATTATAATTATTATTCAAAGTGTTTAAGAAAACCATGGCTAGGAAAGTCTTGAGAGGATTGATTTGATCACGGAAGTGAGTTGTGGAGCGAATCTTGGCTAAATTTTGGTCAGTCCTGAGGAGCATTTTGAGATAGGTTTCTTTGCTTTTTTGTCTCCCGTTTGTTCTTTCGGGTGTTTTTTTTTAGCATATTCGCAGGAGGGTTTTTGTTCTGTGAATTTCTCCGCTTGTTTGTGTTTGTGTTTTTCTTTTCTTGTTCTATTTGTTTGGTCATTTCTTTTCCATCCCGTTCCGTTTTGGGTTTGTCTTTCATTTGTTGTTTTGTTCTATTGTCACTTTCATGATAGGTCCATTTTGTTGTGCTCTAGTTTTCACTAGGGTTTCAATTTTTGAAGGAGTTTCCTTGCTTGGGTGATGAAAATTTGTCTTGAAACTCTATTTCCAGTCTTCCTGCGTCGATTCTCTGTTGTCCATGTGGGATTCTCATTATGCCCTAGTTTTCAGAAACATGTCGAGCGAACTAGGGTTTTTCTCGACAACCATTGCAAAATGACCTTTTCTAGGATTTAAATGACCTTTCGTACAGAGGAGTTGTTGGAGGATTAAACTATGCTATTTCTGGTTTACTTTAAGCCCATGTGACCTAGGGTTTAATGTTCATATGATTGTACCTTGTTTGAAATACTCTCTATTTCCTAAAATTATTCCGCTCCTGTTCATTATGATGTCTTTATACCTTATTCTTGGTCAGAACTGGAGCTAGAGTGGAAGTTGAATTTGGGAACTAACAATTAGCTATGGTCTGATTCCCATTCTGGTCCCACTTTTGACCCCGTTTTACTTCTTATCTAGTTCTGATCTCGGCCCCGCCACATCATAAGAAATATCTTTTATGCCTAATACTTCTACGGTTCGGTCTCCGATAAAGGTAGAGTTTGACTAAGTAAATATTATCTTAGGAGGATGGAGAAGGGATTATATGATTAACTAACTTGGATGTTTTGTTCATCTAGTATAGGAAGTTGTTGCAGAAATAAAGAAATGTCAGGGGCATCAAATGAGGCCTCTCAGAGAAGCCAACCGGGTGAAACTTCATGGCAAGGAGTTAGACCGAAGAAGATCAAGGTGGAACAACTTCCATATACCTTGAGATGTAAGCATAGGGAATTTTCCCTAACAGCTAGAAAAATTGATTTCGACTGGGCTGATATTACTGACACCAATTTGGGCCCTTTTAACTATGAAGAATTGCATGAGACATTCACCGAGGAGCAGGTCACAGGAAGGACATAAAGGATTGTTCAATCTGGACTAGAACATGTTGCACTCTTCCCCTTATCTGTCTAGTGTCTGGAGTTGATTCTTGTAGTAGCTAGAGCATATAATCCTACTACTAGGCAATGTGTGGATGTAAAGGGTAATGTCATTGTTGAATTCATGCCTCCAATGATCAAATTCTTGTTTAATATAACTGATCCCAAGAATCCTAGGCAATTGAATGAGGTAGAGGCTTTGAAGCTTTACAGTGATAATAAGGAGAAGAATAGATTTCACATGAATAAGACTTGGATGAGGGTGGAGAAGAAGTCTTTCACCAAGCTTCCAGACCAGCCTAAGAGGGTAGAATTTAGTAAAGAGATTGTAGATATAATCATGTTCATTTCTATGGTGTTTCAAAAAAGGGATGCTTTACTGTTTAAGGAATGGATGTTTCCTTTTATCCAAACTATTTTGGATGGGAGGCAACAATTTGACTGGTCAATGATAGTATCAGACAACATTCACAATCAAATGATAAAAGTGAGAGAAACCAAGTGTTTCTTTATGACCTACTATGTAGTTTATGCAGTTGCTTGAGTGGGGATTTTTCCTAGACTTCAAACAGTGGGTATATTGGGTGAAGCCCAAGGACAGAAGAGAGTGTGGGAGTATTATAATTAGCTCACCTTGCAGGCATCAGAGCAACATTATAGAAGGGTAAATGATTCCTTTCTTTATGTCATTATTAACAAAATTAATGGTGATGAAGGATATAGGCTTAGCAAGGAGGCAATGGCTTTCATGAATGAGTGGGGGCATTGGTTTATCTAGTACCCCACATTCACCTATTTCAAGTTAGTAGGTTTTGATGGTCACCCCCATTTGCTACCTAGATGTTGTGGTGATAGGATCATTCTAATGGAGTTTATTTCTCAGGCCTTGGCTATTAATTTCAAGTTTGGCAACAAGCACAAGACTGGGTGCCATGAGTTTCCAATGAAGCTGGGAGTCTTTAGTTGTCCACACATTCAGGAAGCTAAGGTCATATTTTTTTATTTAAAGTTGGGCTTGTACACTGCAAGGAAGCACTATGACCCCAAGCATAAGTTGAGGGCTTTTCTTCCCAGTATCTTTGATAAGCACTTCAATTTGTTGGAGGACTTGCAGGATGAATATGACCTTAGGAAAAATAATTATGAAAGGATACCTATCCCACTTATGGTTGAGTTTTGGATAAAGGAAGACATTCCAAAAATGTTGTCTGATAATGGGATAGTTTTGGATCTTGGGTATAATGTAGACAAGATTGATACTAAAGATCTTGATCCAGTAGACTGGAATGCAAAGGAAACAATTGACATAAAGCAGATTGCAAGACCGATGCTAGATAGGAGTATTCATTGGGTGAGTTGGAGGACTAATCAGATCGAGGCTCAATCATCTAAGAAGAGGAAGGTTGCAGGTACCACCCAAGGATATAAAAGGGAAAAGAGAAGGATGGAACCTAACGAACCCTAAGAGTTTATGTCTTCTAATACATAAGAGGAGATGGTCCCTCAAGACCTTCCAGAGGTGCAGGAAGATGAAACAATTGCAGAGGTGGGGGCTTCTACCTCTACTGCAGGGGAGGTATCTACTCATCCCTCTGATACACAAGAACTAGGTCAAGAATCACCAAAGGGATCCCTCCATGATGAAGTAAAGGTCTTAAAGAAAATGGAGGATGAAATTGAGATACATAATGTAGAAACAGATTCATAAAAGACTCCATTTGATAAATAGTATCATGTATTAACATCTCTTGATATGATAGATGATGCAGGGACTGAACACATATTGACTGAGGAAGATCAATGGAAACTCTTTGAAGATGGAAAAAGAGAAGTTGATTCCAAGGCACAAGCTGAGGCATCAGCTAAGCAACAAGAGGAGGAGGCAAAGGCACAATCTGAATTGGCGGTCAAGCAAAAGGAGTTGGAAGATAAGGTCAAGGATGATGAATTAGCTCAACAACAACAACAAAAGGAGCATGAGCTCAAGATAAGAGAAGAGAGAGATAAGTTGATGATGTAGCAACAGATTCATAACCTTGAAGAGGAAAAGGCCCAACAAAGAAGAGAAAAGGAATCTATTGAACCTAAGCTCAAGGAACAAGAAGAGGCTTATAGGAAAAGGGAAGAGCAAGAACGTTTGAAAAGGGAAAGAAAGGATACTGAGATTGTTGAATACGAAAAGAAGTCCAAGGAGGCATGGGACTATGTTGAAGAGCTAAAGAAGTAGCGAGATCAAATGTTAGAGAAAAAGAAAGTGGAACATGAATGTTTAAAGTAGGAGCTGGAGGCTAAAAGGCTGCAAGAGCAAAAGGATAAGGAGGAAGTAGAAAAGTTAGCACAGGAAAAGGAACAAAGTGATCAGAAAAATGTGTAGGAAGTTGATTCTCAACCGGGGCTTACATTGTTACAAAATTTGTCTTCCAATACTATTGCTTCTTCTTCAACCCAGGAAGCCACTACTCCTATTACTCCTACTTAGTTAAAACTAGACTTGGAAAGAAAACAAGTTGTTCAACCACAACCATTGAATTCAGAGGAAATGATGAAAGAAACTAGGAAGGAGAAACCTAAAAAGAAGGCCCGGGTTCTTCACTCTACTCGGCTCACTGATGCTAGAGAGATTGTTGCTGAATGTGCCATACCAATAATGGAGAAGAGCCATGATGATATGCAAATCACTGATTATCAGTTGGGGACGGTAAATTTGCGAAAGCCTACAAGAAACTAGCAAATGAGTTTGATTGATATTGTGGCATCTTCAACTAAATCCCGGATGATCAAAGATAAACAAAGGAAGGATGAGCTTAAGGATCAATTGGATCAGCTCCATAGGTTTTTGAAAGATGTTTCAAGTCCCATTTTCAAACAAGTTGCTCTTCTTGAATCCCCAGTTTTGTTAACAAAGAAGGAAGCAGGTGATTTGGTTCAAATGAAAAGCAAGGTAGGAATGATGGATAAATGGTTGGATAAGCTCAACCATGAGGTTGATGATGTTCTCGTTAATGGTTCTAAAATTCATAAGGCTGTTCTTGAATTGGTAGAGGATCTAGATCAGTAGGCCAAGGATCTGGATAAGCAGGATGATGAATACAAGGAATGTGTTAAAAGGCTTGAAGATATTGGCAAAGTGCCCAAGTCCACCTTGCTGGAATATTCAATTCTTGAGCATGGTAATGTATATTTTGTGGAAAAAATTGTGAGCATCATAAGGTATAAGTCTAGGACTATTCATGGGCATCAAGAAGAAGTTTGAGAAATGAGAAAAGATTTGAATCAATAGATGGTTGAATTAGAGGAAATTATGGACATTTTAATTAACCTAGATTCCTCAAACAAAGAAGGCATGTCTTTGGATAAACTAAGGGAGAGATGGAGGGGTAGGTTTGAGGAAATTATGCAAAAGGGAGATGATGGGGAGAATCTATTATTAGATCAGTTTATGGATATCAAGGAGGAGACAAGAACTGCTAGAAAGGAATTAATCAAGTTAAAGCAGATACAAAGACTAGTTTATGCAGAATTTGAAAGGATCAAATTTGAAGGTGATTGGTTCGATGGGTCGGATTCGGGTACTCTTCAACAAGTGTTCTCCAGTTATGACGAATACATCATTGAGCATTTAGTGCAGAAGTGAACCAACTCTTGTCATCACACGCCATATTTTTCTTTTTTCTCCTCTTTTTGTGGGTTTTAACATAAGTTCAACTCTGAGTTTGATCCATTGGTTTCACTTTCTTCTTGGAATATCAGATTGCTTGTTGGTGCAATAGAGTAATCAGCCTTGGAACAAGTGTTCATGACTCCACTTCTATGTTCAGTTCCAGTTCCATTAATTGTGGATCTAGATTGATAATATTGAGAAACTTGTTCATGTGGCACCATATATGTATTATTAGGTTCTACTTTGTAAAGGTCGGCTAATTGAAGAAAGATCAGCCACTTGATGATAAAAAAAAAACTAGATTAGATCTAGGATTTCTATGTTTTAGGAAAGATACTCTAAGAGTTCATTAAAAAAAACTTAGTTATTTTATAGTTTTTCATACATTTTTATGTTATGGTTTTAAGGTTTGGATCTATTTTGATAAGGTTAATGGTACATGATCAATCCATATGCCAGCGATTTTTGTTGTGCTCAAGTGTTTCTTATTTGATGAAAGTCAATAGAAGGAACTGGATTCAAGATTATATCATTGGATTATTTGTGGATAAAGTTGTTATCGTATTCATTTGATTTGTGTTTTAGATGATGAGTGAGTGATTTGTTTGAAGCAAATTTAGTAAATGGTGATTGTATTTGAATTAGCATTATGGATGTATGCAGTAGCATAGTTTATTCTATGGATTGCATCTTGCTATAGTTGTGGTTAGGTGTAATAAAAACTCATTATTGATATGCATGTCTGGATATGTAAGAATTTTACTCATGTTTCTTTGATTTGAGGCTCTGATTCATCTTTTTCTTTTATTTAAACCCCCCACAACGTAGAATAATTGATGTTATGCAGTCCTGTTCCTTGTTGCCAGCAAAGGTTCCTTGAACATTACAGTTATATCGACCACTGAGTGATATCAGCATAATTAAGAACCAATTACTAGGACCTTGGGAGTTAGGTCACCATGTGTTATCTTTCTCTTTCAGGAGAAATAGAATAGTAATATTCTATTTAATGTTGTTGTGCTGCTTTGACCCTCAATAGATCTGGCACTAGAAGGAGGGACTGAGGAACAAGCTAGTTCGCATTGGGTCATTTTCACCAAATAGGTACGAGAGAGTTCTTAGATCTTCTCATAACCTTGAACCACTTGTTGAACTCCAAACCCCTATCAGGTATAGGCCCTGGGCTCATAGAGTGTTGATCCAACCTTTATCACCACCGCTCACCCCACCTGGGTTTCCACCAAACCTACCTACACCAGCTCACTGGCCACTTTCACCCATTCCACAACCTACTCAACCTGTATCACCGCCAAGACCTATGGCTTACTTTGTCAATAACCCTTCACCATTAGGGACTATCCCTAGAGGTATACATGATCTCCCCAAGAACCCAGAGAGGTTTTTTCCTAAGTACATGCATGGAGAATCAAGAAGTGTCGAGGAGCACATATAGGCATTTAAAGATTCATGTACCCGTGCTAAGGTGGCTCATCAGGACGTTGTGTGCAGACTTTTCCCCTATTCATTGGGAGACATGGCGTACAATTGGTACCTAAACTTACCCCAAGGGTCTGTTCTAAGTGAGACATAATTGGAGAATTCCTTTATCAATCAGTTCAGGGTTTATGTAGACCCTTCTATCCTTTACCACTAGTTTTCCACAATAAGAAAAGAACACCATGAACCACTGCTCTATTCAACACTAGGTTCCAAAGAATGTACCGAAGATTGCAGGATCCTTACTTGGTGGCTGAGAATATTGCCATTTTGGCATACTTAAGGGTTGTGGACCCTTTTATTGGCTTGTTCTTGAAAAGGACATATAATGCTAATGAAATTGATTCTTTGGTAAGGTATATCATCTCGCTATCCAGTTGCAACAACAGATAAGTCTACAATCCAGGAGTCTAGGAGGAGTTCTCCCTCCTATAGGATACCAAATGTCCAATCCACCCCCTTTATTCAATATGGTCTCAGGGATTTCCTATTCCCAATACGGACCCATGTATGAGTTCCAAGCTTCACCTCCCTTACCATTTTTTAACAATGGTCCCCAGGAATCCTCCTAGCAAAATAAAAAATTACCAAAATCAAGCTAGAGGATCAAATTCAGTTAATCAATCCTTTGTTGTGAAGACTGTAGAAAGTGAAAAGAATCTCCAACTAACCAATGAGATGGAGACTCTAAAAAAGAAACTATCTCATATGTCTACAACATGGCTCAACTTAGACAGAATCCCCCTCAGAACCAGAACCAAGGTTTTCAGAATCAGGGTGGTTATCCTAACCAAAATCCTAATCAGAACTATAATACCAACCAGAACGCCAATAGGAATTTCCAGAACCAAAACTCCTCTAATGAAAACTATCAAAATAAGAATAGAGGATACAATCAAAGGCCTAACAACAATAGGCCATAGAATATTGGACCTAATAATGGAGGGGTTTCCCACAATTATCAAGCGGGAGACAAAAAGCCACACATTGCCAATGCAAAAAACCTCAACCTTATGACCAATTGGTGTAGACTCCATGATATTGCGGTCCATTCTGAGGTAAATTTCCCAGAGATGGAAAAGATGGTTAAGATATCCCAAGTTGATGCTCCATTCCAGGGTGCATCCAACAAATCTGGTGGATCAACCGATACTGCCATGGCATATGATATCTTTGAGGAAGAACTTCTATTTCTTAACCAGGAAGACAATGAAGTAGTAGAAGATGTGTATGATTCCCAAGCCTTCCAAACCAAGGGAGGCCATTTCCTTAGAAATCAGAATAGAGGTTCATTCATGACCTCTGCCCCTCCTAATAATATGGTCCCGCCAAATCAGAATGCGGATAATAATCCACCACCACCAAAGGGACCATCAAATTCTCAGAAAAAAGGTAATTCACCTTCAATTCCTAAATATCAGGTTAGGAATGATTCATAATTTGATTTCATTACAAAGATGTAGAGGAAAAAGACTTCAATTTCTTTTTTTGATATTTTGAAATGGTGCCCTGCTCAAAAGAAAATTTTGTTGAAAGCCTTGGGGGAAGTAGACAGGTCAAAAGGAAGAGAAAAGGTGACTCCTACTAACGATATGAATGCAACAATCTATAAAGGTAATACTGGTACTCCACCTTTCTTGCTAAGTTTAAGAATTTTTGGAAAGAATTTACACAATTGTCTGCTAGATTCTGGGGCATTAGGAAACGTCATGCCATTTTCAATTTGTAGGAAGTTAGGTCTGAGTCCACTCCAGACAAATAAAAAGGTTATCCAGTTAGACAAAACATAAGTCAATGTGGTAGGAGAGCTTAAAAATATCCATGTAAAGATTGGATCTGATCCAAGGATCCAAACTTATGTGGATATTCAAGTTGCAGATATCCCAGAAACCTATGGTATGCTCTTGAGTAGAGACCTGATGAAAAGTCTTGGTGGATATTTGTCTTTGGATTTCTCACACATGTGGCTACCCTGGAAAGGGATAGCAAGCCAAATCAAAATTGAAAGTGAGCCTAGGCTCAAACACATGATCACTGAGTATGATTCCCCTAATGAGGTAGCCTATTTCGAAACTGAGATAGGAGTTTATAAGCAGGAGGAAATCATGACTTTTTCAGTACTTCATTATGATGACTCACCCCTTTCAGAGAAAAATGACCCAATGATTACTATTAATCAGCAAGTCCTAATAATGAAATTACAATAGGATAGGCTAGTACTGGGAGAGGAGGTTGATATGTGGAGTCTGCTACTTCCTAACTAGTGTAGGGTTCATTAACAAAATCATTCTGAGTTAGATTTCCAACCCTGTGTAGATATCTTAAAACATGACTCCTAGGTAGAAGAAACTTGTGATTATCAACCTCAAGCCTCCACTAATGAATTTCCATTTCAAGCAAAGGATGCAACCATCCTTACAAGAGCTAGCCTTTCTCAAAGGGAATCATCTTCTCAACTCGAGTAGACTCAGGTTCTGTGTTCTAAACTACAACTAGAGACTGAGGAATCTCAGTCTTTGCCAATTATGTACACCTACCCCAGAAACATTTCCAATGCCCAGGGTATTGGTGAAAAAGGTACTTAATCATGACCTGACTCAAGAGGAGGTTTAGGAATCACTTCCTGAAGAAATTTTGAATTTAGGAGAATATTCTAGTGAACCGTGCCCCTAGTTACTTTCAAATACTAATGATTAGCACCAGTCTAAGCTGCCATATACTTCTTCCAAGCAAAAAACTGTAGGCCAGAAAAAGAAAGAGATCCCAGCCCCAGATCAATTATGGAGTCTAAAATTTGATGGCTCTAAGTCCAAATCAGGAAGTGGAGCAGGGGTGGAATTAACCAATCCAAAGTGGAAGACTTACTTTGCTTCCTATAGGCTACAATTTGGTTGCACGAACAACGTGGCAGAGTATGAAGCACTTGCTAGGGGCTTAATGTTTTCCCATCAGAAGAAGGTCATATCTCTTATGGTGATGGGGGATTCTTAAGTCATTATCAAATAGGTTTGCAACCAATATACTTGCCATAATAAAAGATTGGTTGCTTACAGAAATAGAGTTTGGAATCTGATTGAGGACTTTGACGCTTTTAGAATTACTTTGATTCCTAGGGAACAAAATCAAATTGCAGATGCTTTGGCAGTTGCTGCTAGTACTTTGGAGCCTATGCAAGACTCCAAATTGAAAATATTTTTAGTTGAACTAGTTTCAATCCCAGCAGTCCTCGATAATGTTCAAAATTTCCAGGTCTTCAATGATGACCAGCACATACTCACCTTCTTGGCAAGTTCAAGTGTCTTCAAAGGGAAGATCATAGATGAATCGGATAGAGATCAGGGAGAATGGGACCCTGAAGGTTATGATACAGAAGGAGTAATGAACTTAAAGAGTAACAACATCCCCAAGCGGATGGTAGCCTTAGAAAGAATATTTGATTCTAATCCTCGGGCTCAAGAGAGAGTGCCAACACAAAGTGAAGGAGGGAAGTACAAATCTATTAATTTGGTTTATTCAGGTCCTGAAAGAAATGTCCTTATAGGAAAGACCTGCCCCGAGGAGATCAGAAATGAAATAATTAAGGTGTTAAAAGAAGATATTGCGACAATTTCCTGGAGTTATGAAGATTTGAAGACTTTTGACACCTCTGTGATCATGCACACAATACTGCTGAAGCCAGAAGCCAAGCCCTTTCATCAAAAGCAACGCTCGGTCAATGCTTTGATTGAACCATTAATACAAAAGGAAGTGCAAAACTTTTATCAGTAAGAATCATCTTCCTAGTAAGGCACTCCACGTGGGTTTCCAATCTAGTGCTAGTACGTAAGAAAAGTGGGGAGATCAGGCTATGTGTTGACTTCAGGAACCTAAACAAAGCCTCAGAGAAGGATAACTATCCACTTCCTTCTCTTGATGAGGTATTACAAACTGTCAACAGATCTCAGATGATGTCGTTCTTAGATGGCTATTCTGGGTATAACCAAGTGCTTGTCAACCGTGAGGATAGGATGAAGACTACCTTCACTACAAAATGGGGAACATTTTCCTATCGATGCATGTCATTTGGCCTCATCAATGTTGGAGCTACCTTTCAGTGTGCAATGGATGTGGCTTTTAAAGATTTGATAGGTAAGTGTATTATTATATATGTGGATGACTTGACAATATTTTCCAAGAAGAGAAAGGACCATGCTGCTGATTTAGCAAAGGTCCTTAAGAGATGCATAAGCTATGGAGTATCTCTAAACCCCAAGAAATGTGTCTTTGGAGTTTCTGAAGGGAAACTTATAGGGAATGTGATATCAGAAAAGGGGATATCCATAGATCCTGACAGAGTTGAGGCCATTTTGAAATTGACGATGCCAAGAAGTAAAAAGGAGATTAGGTCCTTCTTTGGGAGGATTAATTTTGTAAGGAAGTTCATAATAGGGTTTACAAAAATTGTCAAACCCCTCAATGAGATGATGAAGAAAGATGCTAAAATAGAATGGAGCAATGAGGCTAAATCTACATTTTCGTAGATTAAGCAATCAATATCTGAGGCACATGTCTTGACCAGCCCAAATTACCTAAAGCCCTTTTATATTTATTCATTTGCATCTGATCATTCATCTGCAACAGTCCTAACACAACACAAAGGTGAAGGAGATGAAAGGCCAATTGCCTTCATGAACTCGCCATTCAAGAATGCAGAAGTCAAGTACCCACCCTTGGAAAAATAGGCCTTTGCATTGGTACGAGCAGTAAAAAAATTTAGGCATTACATTCTGAGAAGCCAAGTTATTGCTGTAGTGCCTGATCCAACGATTAAATCTCTCCTTATGTAAAGTGAATTAGGGTAAAGAAGAGGAAAATGGATGGCTATCCTGCAAGAATATGATTTAGAAATCCATCCAATGAAACTTGTCCAAGGACAAGGTTTATCAAAGGCCATGGTAGATGTTGACAAGAATATTACCTGTCAGCAATATACTATGCACTCATTCACCAAAGACCCATGGTATAATGACTTGATTTTCTTCCTTCTCAATAACAGATGCCCAAAAGGAATGAATGCTACCTAGAGGAGGACACTGAGGATGAAGAGTGCTCATTACATGCTTAAAGGAGGGGCTCTATACAAAAGAAATCATAAGTGGGTTTACCTGTGATGTCTAGATCAGCAAGAAGCCAGGCATGCCATGGCTGAATTTCACGGAAGGTATGGCACAAGACATGGATCTGCAGATTATTTGGTCCATCAAATCCTCAAGTCAGGATATTATTGGCCCCATGTGTTCAGGGATGCACATCAACATGCCAGGACATTTCATGCATGCCAGACCTCTGCATCAAAGGAGCATAATCCAACAATGCCTCTACAACCAGTATATGAGGTAAGACCATTTGTCCAATGGGCACTGGATTTTGTTGGGGTAATTAATCCTAATTCTTCTGCAGGACACAAATTCATTCTAACTACTATAGATTATTGCACCTATTGGATTGAGGCTCAACCATGCAAGAACAACACCACTGAGGTGGTTATCAAATTTCTTACTGAAAACATTGTTACCAGGTTTGGAGTGTTGTTCGACCTGGTATGTGACAATGGCCCTGCCTTTTCATCTACTAAATTCATACAATGGGCTTATGAACATAAAATCATTTTGAAATATTCCTCTAACTATTATCCTTAGGGAAATGGTGTAGAAGAATCTACTAACAAGAATCGGTTAGAAAGTGATAAAGAAATTACTTGAAAGTAATCCTAGGGACTGTCATACCCAGTTAAGATTTGTCTTATGGGAAGATCGAAATCGTATTAAGGTTGCTCTAGGAAATTCCCCTTTTAAATTAGTCTGTGGGAAAGATCCAGTTTTCCCCATACACTTACAGATACCTATTCTCAAGTTTATGCATGAGTTTTATACAAAAGATTATCAGATTGAGGTAAGATTAAATAACCTTTTAAACATGGAAGAACAAAGAGACGCTGATCTACAATAGTTTTTCAAGCATCAGGCTATTGTCAAATGTTGGTTTGACAAAAGAGCTAAGATTAAGGCATTCAGAATCTCGGATCTGGTGTTGATGTGGGATAAGGCTAAGGAGAAAAAGGGTGATCACTAGAAATTTGATAGACTCTAGCTAGGTCCATATCAAGTAGTCGAGATCTTGGGTGAGAACGCTTTTTGTTTGACCACCTTGACGGGAGAACCTGTTCTATTGCTGGTCAATGGGCAGTTTCTCAAGCATTACTTCGGATCGTAAGGGTTTGAGTTTCTAAATTAATTGTATATATGTATTTTGTGTAATTACTGGTTCTTTGCTTTTGTTGGTTGTTTTTTTGTTGGTTCTTTCTTTCTCTTTGTTTCCTTTTTGTTGTTTTGTGTCTATTTTTTTTGTTTTCTTCTTTGGGGATTTTGTTTTCTTTCTATCTTAAAATATTGGGGTTGTTATTCAAAGAATGTTGTAGGCACTAGGAGAGAAATTGGTTTAGGCATTTTTAGGCATATATGTCAAAAGATTTTGTTCTAAAGCTCATGCCTTATGGTCATTTTAGCATGAGTCTGAAGGCTATTAGGAGTAAGGTATATTATAGATAACCTCATGAACTATCATTGAAATCTATCACAAAATAGATAAAACATCCGACTATAAAGTGCCTATTCATCTCAGAGTGATTATATCTTCGATTCAAGTGAAAAATCTGTTTCTCCAAAATTGTCATAGGATCCACTGTAGTTCTCAACCCACATCTCAGACTATTAATGTCTTTGTATTGAGAAGGTTTTTGAAAAGAATTTTCAGAAGTAAGGCCTATAAAATAAATAAGAAAAGAGAAGCACTAAAATAAAGGCAAACTCAATACTAAATGGGTAATTCAAGTATCTCTATCGGGGCTATGGACGCCTGATTGGCAGTAGAGCAATGCTTTGAGAGAACTAGAGGTATCTCCATCAAGGCTATGGATGCTTGATTGGTAGCGAAGCAATACCCAGGATTCCATTGCACGACACTCGAAGGACTCAACCCATGTAGCTTGGATCGTAGATATAGTTGTTTAGGTGTGGAGAAAGCTCAAATAAAGAAGGATGCACCATAAGCATGCACACACTCAAATTCAAGCAGTAGTTTATGTTGGTTCTACATTTGAGATTCCAACTCAACTTTACTTAAATATTTTGATCACACTTAAGTAACATATCTCATAAATTATAGGTTTTGGGGTGACTGAATTCTTCAATATCTTAAAAAAGGGTAAACCATTTTTCCCAACCGAGTCACCATTTGTTATGCCTTGCATAACCACCCCATTTTATTTTATTTTGGAACAAAATGGGTCCTTTTTCTTTTGTTTTGTTCACCTTTGGTTGTTTGGGTGGGTATTAGGAGTTGTTTGTTTTGCTCCTAAGTCTATCTTTTTCCTTGTCAGAGGCGAGTCCGAAACCAAATCTAAACATGGAACTCTTTCAAGGTTTCTAGTTTGGATATCATTTTGACTCTGACTCCATCTTATCTTTTGTTTCTCCTTCTTTGTTTTGTTGGTTGTTTTCAACAAACACTTGGGTTGGTCCGTCCTCTTGTTTGTTTGATCATGTAGAAGCAGAACCGTGATTTGAACGAAAGTATGGAATTTCAAGTTTCCATATTATGTCCCCATTCTGAATCCGTCTTCACTCATTTCCTTTCTCCTCATTTTCTTTGTTCCTTTGGGCCGGGTCTAGTTTCACCCCGATCACACTTCCCTTGTGCTTGTGTTTTTTGTTCTTTTCTTTTTGGTTGGGACTGGATCCGAACCCAAAATCAGACTTCAAACTTTGCAAAAGTTTCAATTTCAATTTTGTCTCTGTCCCCGTCCTCTTGCATTGTGTTTTGGTCGTTGTCCTTTTTGTCGGGACCAGATCGAGGTTGGAAACTAGGTAAGGAACTTGGTGTAAGTTTCTTTATCCTGTCTTTGACCCAGATCCGCGTCCGCCTTACCTTTTGATGTTCATTGGACTTGAATTAACTATCTATTCACGCCGTTGGCTCTATCCCCGAACTACCACATTTATGGCATTAAATGTAGCCTGCTCACACACGCGAATTATTTTTTAAAGGTTTAATCATGTTTAAACTAGCTCATTATAATTATTATTCAAAGTGTTAAGAAAAACACAGCCAAGAAAGTCTCGAGAGGATTGATTTGATCATGGAGGCGAGTTGTGGAGCAAATCTTGGCTAAATTCTAGTCAGTCCTGAGGAGTGTTTTGAGGTAGGTTTCTTTTCTTTTTCATCTCTCGTTTGTTCTTTCGGGTGTTTTGTTCTGTGAATTTTTCCGCTTGTTTTTATGTTTTTCTTTTCTTGTTCTGTTTGTTTGGTCCTTTCTTTTCTGTCCCATTCTGTTTTGGGTTTGTCTTTGATTTGTCATTTTGTTTTGTTGTTTGTTCTGCTATCACATTCGTGATAGGTTCGTTTTGTCGTGCTCTAGTTTTAAATAGGGTTTCAATTTTTGAAGGAGTTTCCTTGCTTGGGTGATGAAAATTCATCTTGAAACCCTGTTTCCGGTCTTCCCACATCGATTATGTGTTGTTCGTGTGGGATTCTCGTTATGCCCTAGTACTCAGAAACATCATGTCAAGCGAACTAGGGTTTTGCTCGACAACCTTTGCAAACTGACCTTTTCTAGGTTTTA
The DNA here is from genome assembly GCA_007258455.2 of Sequoia sempervirens. Classification (NCBI taxonomy): domain Eukaryota; kingdom Viridiplantae; phylum Streptophyta; class Pinopsida; order Cupressales; family Cupressaceae; genus Sequoia; species Sequoia sempervirens. The sequence continues at coordinate 72,200,325 of VDFB02000007.1, forward strand.
AATGACCTTTTGTATAGAGGAGCTATTGGAGGATTAAACTATACTATTCCTGGTTTACTTTAATCCCATGTGACCTAGGGTTTAGTGTTCATATGACTATACCTTATTTGAAATACTCTTTGTTTCCTAAAATTATTTTGCTCCCGTTCATTATGATGTCTTTATTCCTTGTTCTTGGTCAGAACCGGAGCCGAAGTGGAAGTTGAATTTGGGAACTAACAATTAGTTCTGGTCCAGTTCCCATTCTGATCCCGCTTCCGACCCTATTTTGGTTCTTATCCAATTTTGATCCTGGCCCTGCCACATGATAAGAAATAAATTTTATGCCTAATACTTCTACGGTTCCGCCTCTGATAAAGGCAGAGTTTGACTAAGTAAATATTATCTTAGGAGGATGGAGAAGGGATTATATGATTGACTAACTTGGATGTTTTTTTCATTTAGTACAAGAGGTTGTTGTAGAAATCAAGAAATGTCAAGGGCATCAGATGAGGCCTCTCAGAGAAGCCAACCAGGTGAAACTTCATGGCAAGGAGTAAGACTGAAGAATATCAATGTGGAACAACTTCCATATACCTTGAGATGTAAGCATAGGGAATTTTCCCTCACAACTAGCAAAATTGATTCCAACTGGGCTGATATTACTGACACCAATTTGGGCCCTTTTAACTATGAAGAATTGCATGAGGCGACATTCACCGAGGATCAGGTCACAGGAAGGAAAGAAAGGATTGTTCAATCCAGACTGGCACATGTTGCACTCTTCCCCTTATCTGTCCAGTGTCCGGAGTTGATTCTTGCAGCAGCTGGAGCATATAACCCTGCTACTAGGCAATGTGTGGATGTAAAGGGTAATGCCATTATTGACTTCACGTCTCCAATGATCAAATTCCTATTTAATATACCTGATCCAAAGAATCCTAGGCAATTGAATGAGGCAGAGGATTTGAAGCTTTACAGTGATAATAAGGAGAAGAATAGATTTCACATGAATAAGACTTGGATGAGGGTGGAGAAGAATTCTTTCACCAAGCTTCAAGACCAACCTAAGAGGGTAGACTCTAGTAAAGAGATTGCAGATATAATCATGTTCCTTTCTAGGGTGTTCAGAAAAAGGGATGCTTCACTGATTAACGAATGGATGTTTCCTTTTATCCAAACTATTTTGTATGGGAGGCAACAATTTGGCTGGTCAATGATAGTATTAGAAAACTTTCACAATCAAATGATAAAAGTGAGAGAAACCAAGTGTTTCTTTATAACCTCCTATGTAATTTATGCAACTTCTCGAGTGGGGATTTGTCCTAGACTTCAAACAGTGGGTATATTGGGGGAAGCCCAAGGATAGAAGAGAGTGTGGGAGTATTATAATCAGGTCACCTTGAAGGCATCAGAGCAACATTATAGAAGGGTAAATGATGCCTTTCTTTATGTCATTATTAACAAACTTAATGGTGATGCAGGATATAGCCTTAGCAGGGAGGCAATGGCTTTCATGAATGAGTGGGGGAATTGGTTTATCCAGTACCCCACATTCACCTATTTCAGGTTAGCAGGTTTTGATGGTCACCCCCATTTGCTACCTAGATGTTGTGGTGATAGGATCATTCTAATGGAGTTTATTTATTAGGCCTTGGTTGTTAATTTCAAGTTTTCCAACAAGCACAAGACTGGGTGCCATAAGTTTCCAATGAAGCTGGGAGTCTTTAGTTGTCCACACATTCAGGAAGCTAAGCTCATTTGTGATGAATTAGTTTATTTAAAGTTGGGCTTGTACACTGCAAGGAAGCAATATGACCCCAAGCACAAGTTGAGGGCTTTGCTTCCCAGTGTCTTTGATAAGCACTTCAATCTATTGGAGGATTTTTGGGAGAACTTGTAGGATGAATATGACCTTAGGAAAAATAATTATGAAAGGATACCTATCCCACTTATGGTTGAGTTTGGGATAAAGGAAGACATTCCAAAAACATTGTTTGATGATGGGATAGTTTTGGAGCTAGGGTATAGTGTAGAAAAAATTGACATAAAGCATATTACAAGACTGGTGCTGGATAGGAGTATTCACTGGGTGATTTTGAGGACTAATCAGACTGAGGCTCAATCATCTAAGAAGAGGAAGGCTGCAGGTACCACCCAAGGATATAAAAGGGAAAAGAGAAGGATGGAACCTAAGGAACCCTTAGAGTTTATGCCTTCTAATGCACAAGAGGAGGTGGTCCCTCAAGACCTTCCAGAGGTGCAGGAAGATGAAACAATTGTGGAGGTGGGGGCTTCTACATCTGTTGTAGGGGAGGTATCTACTCAGCCCTCTGATACACAAGAAATTGGTCAAGATTCACTAAAGGGAGCCCTCCATGATGAAGTAGAGGTCTTAAAGAAAATGGAGGATGAAATTGAGATACATAATGTAGAAAAAGATTCAGAAAAGACTCCATCTGATAAAGAGCATCATGTATTAACATCTCTTGATATGACAGATGATGAAGGGACAAAACACATATTGACTGAGGAAGATCAGTGGAAACTCTTTGAAGATGCAAAAAGAGAAGTTGATACCAAGGCACAAGCTGAGGCATCAGCTAAGCAACAAGAGGAGGAGGCCAAGGCACAATCTGAATTGGCAGTGAAGCAAAAGGAGTTGGAAGATAAGGTCAAGGCTGACGAATTAGCTCAATAATAACAACAAAACCTTGGAGCAGGAGCTCAAGATAGAAGAAGAGAGAGATAAGTTGATGATGCAGCAGAAGATTCATAACCTTGAAGAGGAGAAGGCCCAAAAAAGAAGAGAAAAGAAAGCTATTGAAGCTAAGCTCAAGGAACAAGAAGAGGCTTATAGGAAAAGGGAAGAGCAAGAACGTTTGAAAAGGGAAAGAGAGGCTGCTGAGATTGTTGAATATGGAAAGAAGTCCAAGGAGGCATGGGACTATGTTGAAGAGCTGAAGAAGCAGTGGGATCAAATGTTAGAGAAAAAGAAAGTGGAAGAGGAATGTTCAAAGTAGGAGCTGGAGGCTAAAAGGCTGCAAGAGTAGAAGGATAAGGAGGAAGCATAAAAGTTAGCATAGGAAAAGGAACAAAGTGATCAGAAAAATGTGCAGGAAGTTGATTCTCAACCAGGGCTTACATTGTTAGAACCTTTTTCTTCCACTACTATTTCTTCTTCTTCAGCCTAGGAAGCCACTACTCCTATTTCTCCTGCTTGGTTAAAACTAGACTTGGAAAGAAAACAAATTGTTGAACCACAACTGTTGAATTGGGAGGAAATGACGAAAGAAATTGGGAAGGAGAAACCTAAAAAGAAGGCCTGGGTTCTTTACTCTACTAGGCTCACTGATGTTTGAGAGATTTTTGTTGAATGTGCCATACCCATAATGGAGAAGAGTCGTGACGATATGAAAATCACTGATTATCAGTTGGGCGAGGTAAATTTGGGAAAGCCTACAAGAAACCAGCAAATGAGTTTGATTGATATTGTGGCCTCTTCAATTAAATCCTGGATGATCAAAGATAAACAAAGGAAGGATGAGGTTAAGACTCAATTGGACCATCTCCATAGGTTTTTGAAAGATGTTTCAAGTCCCATTTCCCAACAAGTTGCTCTTCCTGAATCCCCAATTTTGTTAACAAGGAAGGAAGTAGATGATTTGGTTCAAATGAAAAGAAAGGTAGGAATGATGGATAAATGGTTGAATAAGCTCAACCAAGAGGTTGATGATGTTCTCATTGAGGGTTCTAAAGTTCATAAGGCTGCTCTTGAATTGGTAGAGGATCTAGATCAGCAGGCCAAGGATCTGGATAAGCAGGATGATGAATACAAGGAATGTGTTAAAAGGCTTGAAGATATTGGTAAAGTTCCCAAGTCCACCTTGCTGGAATATTCAATTCTTGAGCATGGTAATGTAGATTTTGTGGAAAAAATTGTGAGCATCATAAGGTATAAGTCTAGGACTATTCATGGGCATCAAGAAGAAGTTCAAGAAATGAGAAAAGATTTGAATCAACAGATGGTTGAATTAGAGGCAATTGTGGCCATCTTAATTAACCTATATTCCTCAAACAAAGAAGCATTGTCTTTGGATAAACTAAGGGAGAGATGGAGGGGTAGGTTTGAGGAAATTATGCAAAAGGGAGATGATGGGGAGAATCTATTATTATATTAGTTTATGGATATCAAGGAGGTGACAAGAATTGCTAAAAAGGAATTAATCAAGTTTATGGAGATACAAAGATTGGTTTATGCAGAATTTGAAAGGATCAAATTTGAAGGTGATTGGTTGGATGGGCCGGATTTGGGTACTCTTCAACAAGTGTTCTCCAGTTATGACGAATACATCATTGAGCATTTAGTGCAGAAGTGAACTGACTCTTGTCATCACACGCCATATTTTTCTTGTTTCTCCTCTTTTTTTGGGTTTTGACATAAGCTCAACTCTGAGTTTGATCCATTGGTTTCACTTTCTTCTTGGAATATCAGATTTCTTATTGGCGCAACAGAGTAATCAGCCTTGGAATAAGGGTTCATGAGTCCACTTCTGTGTTCAGTTCCAATTCCATTAATTGTGGATCTAGATTGATAGTATTGAGAAACTTGTGCATGTGGCACCATATATGTATTATTAGGTTCTACTTTGTAAAGGTCGGCTAATTGAAGAAAGATCAGCCACCTGATGATAAAAAAATAGAGATTAGATCTAGGATTTCTATGTTTTAGGAGAGGTACTCTAAGAGTTCAATAAAAAAAACTTGGTTATTTTATAGTTTTTCATACATTTTTATGTTATGGTTTTAAAGTTTGGATCTATTTTGATAAGGTTAATGGTACATGATCAATCCATATGCCAGTGATTTTTCTTGTGCTTAAGTGTTTCTTATTTGATGAAAGTCAATAGAAGGAACTGGATTCAAGATTATATCATTGGATTATCTTTGGATAAAGTTGTTATCGTATTCATTTGATCTATTTTTTAGATGATGAGTGAGTGATTTGTTTGAAGCAAATTTAGTGAATGTTGATGGTATTTGAATTAGCATTATGGATGTATGCAGTAGCATAGTTTATTCTATGGATTTCATCTTGCTATAGTTGTGGTTAGGTGGAATAATCACTCATTATTGATATGCATGTGTGGATATGTAAGATTTTTACTCATGTTTCTTTGATTTGAAGCTCTGATTCATCTTGTTTTCTTTTATTTAAACCCCCCCTCAACGTAGACTAATTGATGCTATGTAGGCATGTTGCTTGTTACCAACAAAGGCCCCTTGAACATTACAGTTATATCGACCACTGAGAAATATCAGCATAATTGAGAACCAATTACCAGGACCTTGGGAGTTAGGTCACCATGTGTTATCTTTCTCTTTCAAGAGAAATAGAATAGTAATATCCTGTTTAATGTTGTTGTGTTGCTTTGACTGTCAACATGACCCCTTAAGCTATTATGACTAAAATGGTAGACCATCCAAGAGCTAGGATTCCCATGATCTATTCCACAAGTTCTATATTCACCATCAATTTTTTACTCCCTATTATCCACAAAGCAATGCTCAAGTTGAGGCATCAAATAAAACCATATTGAAAATCCTAAAAAAATTGTCAATGATGTTGGCCATGATTTGCACATCCAACTCAATACTGCACTATGGGCATATCAAACTAGCATTTGCACACCCATACACAAAACTCCATATTCCCTCATCTTTGGAGCTGAATTATTTTTTTCCATAGAGGTCAAGCTCCCTTTACTTAGAGTTTCTCTACACCATGTTATAGATGATGAAGACTACAAGATTACTAGAATTTAGGACCTGGAGCTACTTGATGAAAGAAACCTCTACACAATAAACCACTTGCAATTATACCAAAATCACCTCCACAACAACTACAATAAAATTTTTATCACACAAAGATTTGAATTAGTAGATTTCATACTCAAGGAAAATTAAAAAATCAACAAGAACATGGGAATAAAGGGAAGTTTGAGCCTAATTGGTTAATCCCCTTTTTTATCACAACAACTTATGGGTCAAGAGCATATCAATTATCAACATATGAAGGTGAACCACTTGATGAGCCTATTAATGGCATCCACTTGAGCAAATTCTATGCTTGATTCTCAGAGTATCTTAAGTCAAAAAAATTAAAAAAATGGAAAAATACAAAAGAAAAAAGAAAAATTAGAAAAGAAAGGATAAATAATCTACCTTATGGTGAAAACCACTTTGATGACACTTTATGTAAGTACCACGGTGAAAAATTGTTTGTAGGGGCCATGTGTAGAAGCCATATTCCATTATCTATTAGCACTTTCATCCAATCCATCCATAATAAGATTATTTTTCATATACCTATCATGGTTCACCCCTCTCATGGCTTGATACTGGTCCATCATAAGTTTACTCATCTGAACTTAGAGCACTATCCAAAAAATCCAAAAACATAAAAAATTTCCAAAAAAATCCAAAAATAATCAAATGTTTTTGAAAAATCCAAAAATAATAAATTTTTTCCAAAAAACCCCAAAAACATTCAAACATTCCAAAAACAAAAAAACATATCATCGACCATATCCATAATAAATTTTCATTTTCTAGACACAAGATTTAAGCAAACACAAACTATGCAACATCTCGACATGTTGAGTGATCATGAAACAAATTGGGGATAGAAGACTCTAGCTAAACTATCTACAAAACTACTAATCAATTGCCAAATCCACTTTAAGCATCTTATCAAACAAATCATGTCCCAATGGACACATCTTTCCTATAATGGACACATCTTTCCTATAATGGACATTTTCACTATGGAGAAAATCTTTCTGGCAATAAATTCTAATAGTTGTTGATCTGTTTGGTCTTTGAGTCTTTTATTACTTGATTTATCTTATTTTCCTATTACAGTGTTCCTCAAGGATATCTAAAAATGATTAGAGCAAGAATGGGGAAAGGTCATTGCTTTAATATGTCATGTTTGTGGAATATTTTTAAGCATTGCTATGATATGTATATTTCCTTGTGTGTATTGGACTAGATTCAATCATTAGAAAATCACCCTATGTATATAAGGTCATCAATTACCTTTATGCATTTTGGTTTTCATGCTATGAAGCTATGTTCCTATACATATTCTAACAAGGTTCTTTCATGTCTAGTATGTTTAAGAACAATCCTTGTTTGTTGTGTCTTTTTCCAAGAAAAGGATACTAAAGGTGGCAAGGTTTGTCTCAACTTGATGTACATATATCCACTTGTCTTTTATCAAAAACTTTAGGCAAATGGAAATAGATGATGCCATGGAAAATCATGCCTTGGTGTGCATACATCCACTTGTCGCATAACAAAACACTCTATGATGATAAAAATAGCACACAATAGAAAACATAATCTATATCAATCCATCTCTTTCCACTCACATCACTCTATTTTATCATTCATTACAATGTGTGACATCGATCAACATTCAATATCTTATCACTATCTTTCTTCATATTAATTTTCTTCATATTCCAAATCACTCATATTAAAATATTTCCACTTCCTTCACCTCTATCACATTTTCTTCATACTTTTTGAGAGTTTAATTTAACAATAATTTCATTCTTCTGACAAACTCTCGAGGGGGCATCCTACATTCATTTCTTCATTTCGTTGGGGAAAACTTGGGCATATCAAGACTTTCTTTGAAACAACACTATAAAAACACATTGTCCCAAAGAGGGAAAAAATGTAAACACCTAATTCTAACTAAATAATTAAATAAATGATCATTTTCAGTTCATCCTAATAATTAAATAATTTCATATTATTTGATCAAATTCATATTATCTATTCCTCTATATTAATTAAATAATTAAGGTTATTTAATTAATCTTTTAATCATTCATCTATTCATCTATATTAATTAAATAATTAATATTATTTAATTAATTTTATAATTATTCTTTTATTCGAAAGCTTAATTAAATAATTTATTAGTATTTAATTAATTCATTTGTCTCTCAACATTATTTTCTTCAAAAATAAATAAAACTATTTATTTTATTTATTAAATTCAACCTTGGACATGTAAATAATAATTAAATTTATTTAATTATTAAATACTCATGTAAATTCGACCTCACCTATTGAGTAAGTCTTACTCTTAGTCCACTGATCATCAATTCCACTTTACTCCCACTCACTTCAAGTTCTCTAATAAATCAATTCAGTATAGTAACCATGAGTATGAGTTAACACTCCAATCAATCCTCTTAACTGAATCATGTAATCATTTATCTAAAATCATGTAGCCACTTAACTAGCCCTCAATTCCTCTCATCAATTCTCAACCATTATTCTTCTCACGAATATCTATAAATACAAGCATTCTCTCCTTCATTTTTTCATCTCAGATCACATAGGAAAACTATACTCACATTTTGCAGGTGCTTTTATGATATTGTACTAAATACAAATATGAGAGCAAAGACTATTCATACCATTTCTCCCAAAGTGAAATAGAGGAGATTAATGGAGCTACACATAGGGTGAATTGTATTTTAAATTATTTCCTTTTGAATCAATTTACCTTACTTTCTTTATTGTTGTGATCTTCAAGATTATAATTACTTTTTATTCATGGTTATTTTTTAGTTTTGCAATCATTCATTTTATGGTCATATAGGTTCCCTTACATGTGATATTGAATTAAGAAAATTAAGAACACATTCTCAATTTACCTCTATCAAGCTCCTTGATGCATTAAGACCTTCTCAAGTGATGTGCCTAATTATTCTCGTTCTTCTCATAATATAGTTAATAATTTTTAACTCATGATGCAATTATTAATGATGATGGTGTCTTATTAAGTTATGATACTATAGTTCATATCTCTAATGCACATAGTATTTTTTATTTCATGTTTCCTACATCTAAATTTTTTTTCCAAAATTTTATAGATACATTAATATTTTTGAATGCACAAGACAACTGAGAGGGGGGTGAATCAGTTGTACCTTAAAACTTCAAAACCCTCACAAACATTTAGATCCACATTAATTCAATTAACCCTTAAAATGATTTATCATGAAAGTAGACAACAAAAATAGAACTAAATCAACACCATACATAAAGAAACACCAGATTTACATGGAAAACCCAAGAAGGGAAAAATCACTATGAGGATTAACTCATAATATAAAGTAATATCAACCCTGATTACAAAGGGCTCTCTGCCAGAGGGCTCACTGCACATAAGAAAGAAAGGCTCACTACCAAAGGCTCATTTCCAAAATAGTAAAGAAGATAGAGAAGAGTGTTACAATGAGAAATCCATCTCAATGCAATAGAAAATTCAACCATAGCATCACTAACACCTTCACATTCTTACTGAATATTCTAGACACCTTATACTCACTACATCCAATATTCTAACCCATGAAAGCCTGCACTGCACTATGAAAATCACATCTTACAACTCTGTAATTCCAAACATTCACCTCACACACATCTATCTTTTTATCCCTCAACAACTCAACACATATTTACATACCATCTTCAACCTTGAAAATATTCTCCAAGGTTGGCTATGCACCTCAACTGTACAAATTCAAATTAGGTTGGCACCAAAACATTCTCACAGTGGAAAGGAGTGAAGGTGGACCACAACACACCTTGAATTGGACCTAAATTAAATCATACATGCCACACCACTTTTTCAAAAACACTGAAGGAACTTTGTAATTAGTGTAAACACCCAAGGTTGGTCAAACTTGTATTAACACCATTAAATAATTAAGTACATGTTTGGACTTAAATCCAAACATGACGCACAAACACACCATGCTTTACAATGATCTAGAATATTCCACAAACACCCTGGAATCTAAAAAATTCCTTCACATAAACTTTCACCTGAAGAATGTACACACCTAGTATACTCAAATAACTTTTCCATGCACTACAACCCAAGAAAATGACTTTCAAAGCACCAAACCTCAAAAAAATTTAACTAAAGAAAGATACAAACACTATCAACACCTTGGTAGATCCAAAAGACCTAAAACCACTATATGGAGAAATGTGGAGCAAAAACATTTCTCTCAAACACCTCTGCAATACACAGTTGAGACACTAGTGAACATAACTTCCTTTGCACAACAATCCAACATGCCAAATTTTGGATGCAACACCTCTTAACACCTCTAATCAACATATCCAAACCACACAAGAAAATATTCAAGATAGAAGAAATTTGGATCCAAACCGCAAAGCAACTTTGTATACCAAAACATGTCTGCAACACATTGTTTCCTCTTTTTATTCAAAATTTCTCAAAAGCACTTAGAAACTAAGCACCAGAGACACATCCTCAACATCTTCAGCACTTCCTCATCACCATCAAAATAACTGTAACATAGAAACTCAACCATACATCCATAGACATAAGCTTATCAAAGAAACACTAGATAATGACACCAATAGCTTACTAATGACAACATAATGAAACTAATCGAAGAATCATCAGAGAAAACATCAACTCAATACCAACTACTCACACCCTTTCAACAATCTCCTTCTCATACAATTGACACCAATGACAACACTAAATTTTGTTGACATAAAATACAACACCAACTACACATACTTGCAACAATATTCCCCTTTATCATTGATGGCAACACATGATGTGAAACACCATCAACAACAAACATAATAGCTTTGATCCTCAATATTCTACTCCATACCAACTCATCATCTCTTTTCTCTTTTTCACATGACTCATTCTCCCCTATTCACAACTAGCTTTATTTTTCACATGACTTATTCTCCCCCTTTAACATCAATGGAAAAGGGCAATAAATTTTCATCTCTCGTTGATATCAAATAGCCTTGTACTACTCTAGAAATTCATTTCTTTTACTACTCTGCATATTCCCCTTAGGAGCACAAACCATACTACATTAACCAACAACCACTACACAATGACAACACTCACTCATATTGATTGTGTCAACCAATAATGCCACTACTTACTCCCCCTGAGAGATAGCCACCAAACATCAGTATAGACCAAAGAATGAATCTAGCGATCCACTGGACTGATGCATCTCCTTATCCATCTAGTTCAAAGAATATGGGGCAATAACCCTCAACTTCTCTTGAAGATACTCAAAATTATCCATTGGAAGAGCCTTAGTAAATATGTTAGCAACCTGATCCTTTGTAGGCACATATTCAAGCTTCATTTCATTCTCTGCAACCTTCTCTATCAAAAAGTGATACCAGATTGAGATATGATTTTTCCTTGAATGCATTACTGAATTCTTTGACATATTGATAGCACTTGTATTATCACAAAAGATAGAAATTGGTTCATCATATACCACTCTAATATCCTTCAACGTTTGCCTCATCCAAAACACTTGTGTCCAACAAGATGGTGTTGCAATATATTTTTCCTATGTAGTAGATAAATATAGTGAATCTTGTTTCTTTCTTAGCCAAGACACCAATTTGCATCCAAGAAAAAAGGCACCACCACTTGTACTTTTCTTGTCATCTACACAACCATCCCAATCTATATTTATGTAAGCACTCAGAGTAAATTTAGTATCCTTTCGATACCACAAGCCATGATCCAGAGTTCCCTTCAAGTATCTAAATATCCTCTTTATTGTTGCAACATGTGACTCTCTAGGATCTTCTTGAAATCTAGCCAAAAGACAAACTGCATGCATGATATCTAGTCTAGTAGCAGTTTGATATAGTAGTCCTCCAATCATTGATCTATACTTGCTCTGATCAGCCTTAGATGATTCATCATTCTTGCTCAGCTTGCAACTAGTAACCATAGGGGTACATACTGGTTTAGAATATTCCATTCCAAACTTCTTCAACATTTCCTTGACATACTTTGATTGTGAAATGAAAATACCTTTATCTTTTTGATTGATTTGTAACCCAAGGAAGAAATTCATCTCCCCAAACATGGACATTTCAAATTCTTTCTGCGTTTCTTCTGCAAATTTCTTACACATAGCTTCATTTCCTCTAAAAATTATGTCATCAACATACACAACCTCAATCAAGATATGATCTTTTTCAACTTTGAAGTAAATATTTCTATCTGTGGCACCTTTATAAAATCCTTTCTATAACAAGTACCTATCTAACCTTGCATACCAAGCTCTGGGAGCTTGCTTCAACCCATATAATGCCTTCTTCAAACTGCAAACCATATTAGGTTTATTTGATAACTGAAATCCTTCCACTTGTTCTAGATGTATACTTCTTCTGATTCTCCATTCAAGAAAGTAGACTTCACATCCATTTGATAAACTTTGAAATCCTTATGTGCTGCAAAATCCAAAAACATCCTGATAGCTTCCATTCTTACCATTGAAGCAATTGTCTCCTCAAAGTCTATTCCTCCTACTTGTGAGTAGTCTTTACACACAAGCCTTGCCTTGTTTCTTACTACTTCTCCACTCTCATTAATTTGTTTCTAAAATACCCACTTGGTTCCAATCACATTCTTTCTTGTCAGTCTTGTGACAACTTCCCAATTTTGCTTCTTAATTTGCATTAGTTCTTCTTCCATAGCCTTGATCAAATACTCGTCCTTGCATGCTTCAACCACTTTTTTGGGTTCAAATTCAGAAAGTAAACATAGATTTACCTATTCTTCATAATCTTTCCTTCTTGGCAATACACCTTTTCTCTTTTAACCAATGATTTTTTCTTGAGAATGATTCTTCTACACATACTTAGGAGTTTTAGGAATCTTTTTCGGAGCTTCTTCCTCTTCAATTTTCACTTTTTTTTCCTTAGATTTTTCTTCTTCTTTGCAAGAAGAATTGTCTTATTCATATCCATCTATCACCACTAAATTATTCTATAAGTCTTCATCAACCTTGAGTCTTGCACTCTCAACAATCTTTCTTAGCCTCTTGTTGTAGCACCAGTAAGGTTTTCTTTTAGTAGAATATCCAAGGAAGAGGCCATCAAATATTGCAACAAACTTTCCTAATATTTCTTTATCTCTTCTGATATAGCATTTTCTTCCAAAAACTTTGAAGTTTTTTATAGTAGGAATCCTTCCATACCATAGCTCATAGGGAGTCTTTGTGTTCTTTTCTCTTTCTTGCACTATGTTAAGTATGTAAATAGTAGTGTGAATTGCTTCTCTCCAATAGAATTCCAATAAATCTACTTCTTTCATCATTGTCCTTGTAGCTTCTTGAATAGTCCTATTGTTTCTTTCAACCACTCCATTTTACTGAGGAGTCCTAGGGGCAGATAAATTTCTCTTTATTCCATGATTCTCACAAAAGATATTGAATTCATTGGAGGTGAACTGTCCACCTTTTTCAAACCTCAAGAACTTGATTTTCATATCCATTTCATTCACAAGAATAACTTTGAATGCTTTAAAATTATCTAAAGCTTTTGATTTTTCTTTGAGAAAGGTAACCCATGTCATTCTAGAATAATCATCAATCAATAGCATGAAATAATTGTCACCTTGAAGAAATATTACTTTGGTAGGACCACAAACATTTGTATGCACCAACTCCAACAATTTGGTAGAAGATTATTCTTTGACTTTGAAACTTCTTGCTTGCTTTCCAACTTGAAATTACTTACAAACAACATTGATATGCTTTATAACCTTTGGAAGATCTCTCACAACTTGAAATGAACTTATTCTCACTAGGCTATCAAAATTTATGTGACGCATTCTTCTATTCCATAGCCAACTCTCGTTGATCTAAGTCATGAAACAATAACCATCAACACCCTTGAGCTGATAAACATATACATCTATCCTTCTTCCAACAACAACCATAGTTTCAGAGCCTTTTCTGATCTCATAGTCATCATCTTGAAAAAAAATATTATATCATTTTCTACACATTTTTCCAACACTCAGAGGTTTTGTATTAAACCCTTAACATAGAGAACATCATCAATATTATGCTTGCCATCAAAACTAATTGAACCTTTTCCACATATCTTAGTAGATGTATCATCACCAAACCTAACTAGTCCTCCATATTTTTCAAATTTAACAAACTTACTCTTGTCACCAGTTATATGATTAGAGCATCCATTGTCAATGATCTAGTAGTTCTTCTCCTATCTTGCATGAAAAGAAGACACCAAAGTACCTTCAATATTAGCACTTGCTTATGGAGCACTTTCCTTCACATATCTCTTAGAGTTAGTGGAATTAGTTTCATCTTTTAAAGTCATTATCAAGCATTCGCCATCCTCATAATCCCCATAATTAGATCCATCATTAGATATACTAAATCTCCTCTAACATAATAACTTTTCTTGATCATCTTACCTTTGTTCTTATTTTTTTCATTCAAAGCTCTATTTAGACATCTTGAAACATAATGACCTATCTTTCTACAACTGAAACATTTCAAAGCAAACATACCTCTGTACTTTCTAGTAAGATGCAACCAACATTGCCAAACCTCTTACTTTATCAATTCAAAATGATTCAAATCACCTTCCTTCTCACAAAACCAATTATGGCTTATTCTCCACTATTTCACCTAGTCAATCTTATAGGTCAATAGAGCCACTTTTCTCAACATAACTCTCATAAAATATGTTATGCCTTGCATAACCACCCCATTTTATTCTAGAACAAAATGGGTCCCCCTTTCTCTTTCTAGTTTCTTTTGCTTTTGGTTATTTGCTTTCCTCTTGGGGTTGCTTTTGTTTTCTGTTCGAGCTTGTCTTCTATTCTGCCTGATTTAAATCTTGGTTCTGTCTCAACTTGAATTGGTTTCCTTCTTGCCAAGTATTCAATGAAATAATCATAACCAACATGATAGTTTATTTTAATATATTTCATATGCTTTGGGGACTAATGGAAGCATTTTTTTTGCAGGGTTAAATCCTACACTTGATATTTGCCAAGGGAGCTCAGCTAGAATGCATTCCCCAATCCATTTGGTCTTAAAAATCAGCTAAGGAAAAAGTTGGAAAGACCCCAGAGATGTCACAGAGAGTGAAATTCATGTGCAGGCAACTATTGGCAAGACATCAAACAGAGTTCCGACGACTAGGAGCTTCCCATCGGCATGGGATTTTTCCTTCGGCGAAGGGTCTCAGCGAGATCCTTATGTCTAACCGACCGACGGCAAAGAGAATACATATTGGTGGGATATTTTCACTTCGGAGGGAGGTCTCGGCGAATACATTTGGTCACACCAACAAGGCACAAAGGGGGGGTCTATCGGTATGACCACAAGGGAGGTCTCGGCGACAATAGAGTTCGGAAAAAGGAAGCCTCGGTCGGTGTAAAGTCTCACCGACCAAAAGAAGTCTCAGCGACATGAAGGAAGCTCGCCAAGAGAAAGGTGGCTTCGGCAAGATGTTTCACCAATAGGGTGAACACTTGCCAAAGTAAAGCGGTATCGGCAAAATAGAGTGGCTTCGGTGAGAAGTCTCACTGATAGAGATGTCTCGGCGAAAAGAAACGAGTTTGGCGAAAGGTTTCGCCGATGACCCCTAGTCTCGACGACAGGGGAATGGTCGCGGCGAAGGATGGCTGCGTCGCCAAGAGGTCTCTCCGACCACAGAAACTGCCGATAGAAAGGACACCCCACCGAAAGAAATGGAGCTCGGCAAAGGGATCATGCCTTCGCCAAAAGGTCTTGGCGAAGAAGGAAAATCATGCCGAAACAAAAGGGTAAGAGCTCGAGGAGAACAAGAGGAGTTCAGGGTAAGATCTCCCTGAAGTGATGAAGTCTCCCCGACATAAGAATGGACCCGCTGGGAGATAAAGAGGACTTCATCGTGAGGTCACGACGACAAGCGATACTCTCCTTGACATGAAAAAGGTGATCGCTAAGGGATCCTGTGGTTCGCTATGATGTCCCACTGACTAGCGACTGCCTTGCCGATGGTTTTCACGAGCTTGATATGACTTCTTCAGCTCACTGAAACGTCTTGCCGACTGTCTAGTGTCATGTCGATGGTTGCTAAATGCGATATAATCGCATCAGGGAGACACCGAGGGTCTCACTGACATGCGATTCAATACGAACCACTTTTGACTACCAAGGAATCCTACGTGGCCTCTGTTCCTCCAATTAGAAGAAGATGACCTATTGACCAATTGACCATCCCTATGTAAGAAGAGCAACAGAGTGCAAACAAGATGGATCCATTATGAGATTAGGGAGGCTATGGATTGGCTCGGATAAAATTTTCAAATCTATAGGGAGGCCCGATGATGTTCCAGAAGACGGTCAACCTGCAACAGAAGTCTGGAACATGAAGGAAGCTGAAAAAGGGGAAGGATCTATGACTCACAAGGACAGGTGTAGTGACCATCGGCAAAGATTGATCAATATTAATGGCAAAATTCTTTTAGAGCATTCAAGGCGGCCCTGATGGAGTTCAAGGATGGACATGAAAGGCCAAAGTTAATGTTGCAGCTACCAAAAGATCTAAAAGGATTCTCCTAAGGAAAAAAATCCTTCATCAACATGGACAGCGGGGCTTCTCATTGAATGCGGCATTAACTCTTCTCAGAAAGATCTAAGAGCTGACTCTCTTGGAAGCAGATATTTTGTAAACCCTAATGCAGGGGGACAACACATTCTTTTGGTACATTCTATATATTTATGGTATTCTTGCCTCTTTGTAAAGGTTAGAACTTTTAAGAGACAGTTAGGATTAGAACTAAAAAGGGAAGGGTTAAAAGTTAAGAGCAGTAATAGAGTAGGATTTTTCTGCAGCAGAAGGAGATAGAGTTGCATCTTGATTCTTAGTAATGAGAGCTTCTTTTGTCTTCTTGTCTAGTAGCTGTTAGAGTAATAAGTTATTATGCTTAATTAATTACATCACATTGATTAATTAATTAAGTCACTTATTCCTCTTTATTACTTAAGCTAAACTTAGGCACATTAATAATTAATTAATTATTAATTATTAAGTGTGCACACTAGGGTTTCATTTAGGGTTTCCCTTTTAGGGTTTCTTGATCTCCTTCATAAGGATTGATCACTTTGTAATAATTGATTCTCTTAATGCATTTTCTTGAGGGTTTAGAGAACATCTTTTTGGTTCTTCATATCTTTTGCATGTGACAGTTATCCATCTTGCATGCAGGTGATCTTGGATTCTAACATGGTATTAGAGCTCCAGACCTGCAGCTGCTTGTTCGTGATCTGAAGATATGGCCTCTTTGTGAGTTTCGGGTGCAAGGGTTTCCACAGGCATCTTTTCTGCAAGATCTAAGGGTAGCTATTTTTTTGGGACACAATGGGCTCAAACGGACGTCGCCATCACGTTTGCAGCGTCCCAAAACCCTAGAAACGCCTCAAATCGTCCAATTTGGTGCGATCCGGGAGGCAACTGAGGGGCCGTGGCGTCCCCAGATGCCTTTCGATGCATGAAAATCGAAAAATTAAAAAACTGCGGTTTCTCGCGCGGCGCCGCCCCGGAGCTGCCAGGCCGCCACCAGCCCCCCGGGCGACATGGCGAACCAAGGTCGCCCACACCAACCCACCGACGGTCACCCACGGACCGGGGCCAAATTTTTTCATTTTGCAAATTTTTGCGGCGACAGATGGCCGTCAATTTTAACCTCGTGAACGGGTGACGTCAGCATGACGTCATCAGCCGTACGGCCTCTTTGCCCCTCCTAACCCTAGTTTTTCCTAAAAGAGCAGTTTTTTTCTTTTGGCCATAACTTGGGCATACGGTATCGAAATCAGGCAAACGAGATATCGCCAGAAAGCTAGTTCCGAGCACTTTCCAGTAGTGTTGTTTATTTTTCAGTATTTTACTGTTTTACTGCATTTATTGCTGTTTGAAGTCAGATGTACTTTTTATGCTTCCGAGCTCATAACTTTTTGCCACGATCTCCGTTTTTCGCCTCGTTTGAAGCGTCGGAAAGGTATTGAGGAGCTCTATGTTGTTGTCCATACACTTTTTCTGTATCTATCCTAGGTTTATCATTTAGTCCAGATTTGGCCCGATGGGTTGTTTGGCGATTACTTGGATATTTTGGCAGTTGGGAGAGTGCATCTTGCATCTTTGCACTTCGTTTTCAGTAATACATCATTCAATAATTGCTTGTTGCTTCATAGATTCTAGAGTTGTTCCCATTTGGAGTTTTCGAGTGTTCCGTGGCATCGGGTTTTCTGTTGCTTTATCATGATTCCTTGAGTCAATTAGTGACTCTCATCCGGTTTCAGTAGTATACAAAAGAATATTTCCTTGCTTGCCTATATCAAGTTCCAGTGTTACTCTACAGAGTTCTTCCAGTGCTTCTTTGCAGCATGTTATCTCTTTGTAAGGGGGGTTTTGTCCCACTGGGTTTTTCCTTCTCTTACTCCTTATTGCATTTGTAAATGGGTACCTGATCAGGCCTAGTTGGGACCCATCTTTGCTTTCATGCATCTTATTCTAGTGTTTTAGCTTCTTCCTAAGTTCATCTTAAGGGGGGGTGTTAGAGTAATAAGTTATTATGCTTAATTAATTACATCACATTGATTAATTAATTAAGTCACTTATTCCTCTTTATTACTTAAGCTAAACTTAGGCACATTAATAATTAATTAATTATTAATTATTAAGTGTGCACACTAGGGTTTCATTTAGGGTTTCCCTTTTAGGGTTTCTTGATCTCCTTCATAAGGATTGATCACTTTGTAATAATTGATTCTCTTAATGCATTTTTACAAAGAGGTTTACAGAGAACATCTTTTTCGGTTCTTCATATCTTTTGCATGTGACAGGTATCCATCTTGCATGCAGGTGATCTTGGATTCTAACAGTAGCAAGATTTAGTATCGGCTGTAATGTGTTTTCCATGTTCGCTTAGTGTAGTTGGAAACAATTTGGAATCATAGATTCTCTATACACTAGTGATTGTGTTAGCCTTGTAAATATTGCTTATCTGTTTCACTAACAGTAGAAGCAATCAGAGTTTAATCTACTTCATATTGTGTTCCTGAATGATATTTGTTTTAAGTTAATCATTTGATTTGAGAATCTTTCAAGGATTGAAGTGTTATTTTGTGTTTTATTTAAATGATAACTTAAAATCTGTTATTTGAATTAGCACTGTGAATGAAAGATGCTATGTGTGTCAATCACTAGTTTACTTTGTTCTGCAGTTTTAGTTAACAAACTCCTTGAAAGGTAGTGAGTCTGGTTAAGTTAGAAGAATCGTCATTCTTTTCTATTCTGAAGCTCTAACCTATCTTTTGTTGTTTCTTTAAAAACCCCAGTTAAATTAGGTTGTATTTCATGCTTGATCTTAGAGCGATCCAAAAGCTCAACACCAACAGGCCCCTTGAATATTACTGTTACATTGACCAATTGAGCAACATCAGCATAGTTTAGAACCAACTACATAGACCTTGGGAGCTAAGATATCCATGTGATCATATTTGTCTTTCAGGAGAAACAGAGTAGCAATATTCTGTTTGCATGTTGCTGTGCCAAAACACACGTCAACATGAACTGAGGCTAGAAGGAGGGCCTAGAAGGGAAAACTAGATAAAGCTCGGTATTTCTCATCAGAGAAGCCCCACAGAGTTCTTCGATCAGCTGAAAATCCATCACCGTTGATAGAACTCAAGACCCCAACAAGACACAAGGTTTGCAAAACTGGGGCCACCATCATACCACCTTTATCAGCTTCGCTCACCCCACCAGGATTTTCACCAATACCCCAGTGGATACCTATCAATCCACCACCACGTCCATCCCAATTGTCATCACAACTAGTTCAACCCATACAATAGCTGGCTCAACCACCACCACCCCCACCAATGGCATTCTTTCAGAATAATCCCTCTCCATTGGGGAATATCCCTAGAGGTTTTCATGATATGCCCAAGAACCTTGAGAAATTATGCCCTAAGTATATTCATGGCGAGTCAAGGAGTGTTGAAGAGCATATACAAGCTTTCAAGGATGCTTGTAGTAGAGCTCAGATAGCTCACCATGATGTAGTCTGTAGGTTGTTCCCTTACTCCTTAGGGGACATGGCATACAATTGGTACCTTAATCTTCCTTAAGGCTCCATTCTGACCTGGACACATTTGGAAAATGCTTTCATTAATCAGTTCAGGGTTTATGTGGATCCAACTCTTTTATACCACCAATTTTCCACCATCAGGAAAGAGCCATGTGAATCCTTGCCCCTGTTCAATACCAGATTCCAGCGAATGTATAGGAGATTGCAGGATTCCTATCTAGTCATAGAGAATAGCGCCATTCAAGCTTACTTTATAGTCATAGATCCCTTGCTTGGCTTGTTCTTGCAAAGGATTTATCAACCAGCTGATATTCATTCCTTATCCAAAGTCTATCATCTAGCTATCAAGCTGCAGCAACAAATCAGTTCTCAATAAGGAGGCCTAGGAGGAGGTTTCCCTTCAATAGGATATCAGATGCATAGCCCAACTCCTCTATTCAACACTGTCCCGAGAATGTCTCCTTCCCACTATGGGCCTATATTTGAATTGAAAACTCAGCCTCCTATCCCATTCTTTGCTACTAGAGCTCCTAATCTCTTTCAACAATCACAGCTTCCTCAAAGTTCCCATGGTCATCATAACCAAATTGGAACACCAAATCATGGTGTTCAGCCACTTGCTGCTAAGAATGTGGAGAGTGAGAAGACAGTCTAACTTACACATGAGGTAGAAACCTTGAAGAAAACATTGTCCCAAGTCACCAATGACATGGCTTAGCTTCGATTGAACCCCTCCCAAAACAATCAGGGTAGCTATTAGAATCATAACAATTACAACCAAAGGGGTTATCAAGGCCATAACTCCTCTAATCAAGGGTACCAAAACCAAAACAGAGGGTATAACCAAAGGCCAAATAACAACAGACAATGGAATACATGGCCCAATAATGGGGGAGTTTCTCATAACTATCAAGTAAATGAGGAAAGAACACATACTGCGAACGTGGCCGACCTCAACTTCATGACCAATTGGTGCAGGTTGCATGATACTGTGACCCATTTTGAGATAAATTTCCCTCAGATGGAGAAAGTTGTCAAGATGGCACACAAAGATGCTCACACATTCTAGGGGAATTCAAACAAAGGAGGTCACTCAATGGATATTTTAATGGCTTATGACCTCTTTGAAGAAGAGCCCTCATTCCCAAGGCAAGAGGAGAATGAACCAGAGGAAGATTCATATGACGCCCAAGCCTTTCAGGCCAAAGGAGGACACTTCTTGCAAAATAAGAATAAAGGTCCATTCACTAAATTAGCACCCCCTAATCACATGGTGCCTCCAAATCAAGGTGCTGATAATAATCCTCCTCCACCAAAAGGCCCGCCTGACTTCCATAATAAGGGTAATTCCTCTACCATGTTCAAAAGTAATTCAAGTTATAATATAGAATTTGATATTGTTTTTGAGATGCAGAAACAAAAAACTTCTTTGTCATACTTTGACATCGTAAAGTGGTGCCCTGCTCAAAGGGAGATAGTGCTGAAAGCTTTAGAACTAGCTGATAAATCAAAAGGAAAAAGCAAGGTTGCACCTGCTGCAGACATGAATGCAACCTTGTACAGAAATAAGGTAGGTACCCCACCATTTCTCCTGAGTTTAAGAATTTGTGGGAAGAATCTACATAACTGTTTGTTGGATTCAGGGGCTTCAGGCAATGTCATGCCATATTCTATATGTAAGAAATTGGGGTTGGACCCTGTCCAAACTAACAAGAAGGTCATCCAACTTGACAAAACAGAAGTTAACGTAGTTGGGGAGTTGAAAAACGTACATGTCCAAGTAGGATCAGACCCTAGGATTCAAACCAATATAGATGTCCAAGTGGCAGACATCCCAGAGACTTATGGTATGTTATTGAGCAGAGATTTGATGAAAAGTCTAGGGGGATATCTTTCCCTTGACTTTTCACATATGTGGCTACCATGGAGAGGGGTCTCAACTCAGATTAGGATTGAAAGTGAGCCCCGCCTCAAGCATATCATCACAGAATATGATTTCCCTAATGAGGTAGCCTACTTCGAAACTGGGATAGGTGTTTATAAAAGAGAAGAATCTTTAACCTTTTATGTTCTTGATCCTAAAGAATTTCCCATACAAAAGCCCCCTGATCTTATGATTGATGAAAATCAGCGAGCATTAGTCAGAAAACTGCAACAAGATCAACTGGTTTTGGGAGGTGTAGATCTGCAAAGTCTCCTACTCCCTAATTGGTGCAAGGTACACTACCAAAGTCATTCTGAATTGACTTTTCAACCTTGCATTGACATTTTAAATCATGTTTCCCAAGCTGAGGAAGCTAGCACAAGTCCCCCTGAGACCATTGCAGACTGCTTCTCATTTGAAGCCAAGGAAGCAATAATGTTAACCAGAGATAGGATACCTTCAAAGGAAGTTCCTTCTCAGATCAAACCTACTCTAGACACAAGTCCAAATCAACATATTGACAAGGAATAGTCCCAAGGTTCGCTTGTCACCCCTACACTCATGAATATACCAAAACCCAAAGGGTTAACCAAAGACATAAGTGGCTATTAGAAGGATAGCCATAGGTCAGATGATATAACTAAGCAGGAATTGGAGAGTGCATCCAAAGAACTTACAGAGCATCCTTTCCCTATACCTGATGCAAGAGATCAAGCAGCTCCAATTGTGACTCATCTATCTCAAGCACCCATAACAACTTCAAAAGAATCAACTCCAACTCGTGATCAACTATGGACCCTCACATTTGATGGATCCAAATCTAAGACAGGCAGTGGTGTTGGAATTGTACTAACCAACCCTAAAGGGAAAACCTTCTTTGCTTCTTACAAGTTGCAATTTGGGTGTACTAACAACGTAGCAGAGTATGAAGCTCTGGCATGGGGATTGATGTTTACACATAAGAAGAATGTGACTACCTTGATGGTCAAGGGAGATTCAGAAATTGTTATCAAGCAAGTACGTAGCCAGTATACCTGTCACAATAAAAGGTTGGCAGCATATAGAAACAGGGTATGGAATCTAATCGAAGACTTTGATGCCTTTGGGATCAGCTTGATCCCTAGAGAAGACAATCAGGTAGCTGATTCATTGGCTATTGCTGCAAGCACCCTAGAACCTATGCAAGGCTCTAACCTCAAGAAATTCTCAGTGGAATTAATTTCCACCCCTGCAATTCCTAACAACATCACAAACTTTCAAGTCTTTGATGATGATGGACATATTTTGGCTTTCTTAGCAAGCTCAAATGTTTTTGAGGGGAAAATTATTGATGAGTTCAACAGAGATCAAGGGGATTGGAGCCCTGAGGGATGTGATACAGAAGGGGTCCTCAATTTAAAGAATAATAACATTCCCAAGGGAATGGTTGCTTTAGAAAGGATTTTTGACTCAGATCCAAGGGCTCGAGAGAAGATATCAGTTGAAGATAAAGGAGGTGAATACGAAATAGTTAACTTAGCTGATTCTAGTCCTGAAAGGAATGTCTACATAGGGAAAGCCTGCCCTAAAGAAATCATAAAAGACATATTGGCAGCACTTAAGAAAGATATTTCTGTAATTGCTTGGGGATATGAAGACTTAAAGACATTTGATGCCTCTATTATGACTCACACTATTCCCTTGAAGCCCGAAGCTAAACCCTTCCAACAGAAGCAACGCCCTGATTGAACCATTGATCCATAAAGAAGTTTATAAATTACTCTCAGGCAAGGATAATTTTCCTAGTACGCCATTTAACCTGGGTGGCTAACTTAGTCCCAGTTTGTAAGAAAAATGGGGAGATCAGGCTGCGTGTCGACTTCAAGAATTTGAATAGAGCCTCAGAAAAGGATAACTACCCACTTCCTTCTTTGGATGAAGTCCTGCAGACTGTCAATGGATCCCAAAAGATATCATTCCTAGACGATTACTCTGAATATAATCAGGTAATGGTCGACTCTGAAGAAAAAATGAAGACAACCTTCACTACAAAGTGGGGAACATTCGCGTATAGGAGGATTCCATTCGGTCTGATAAATGTTGGAGAAACTTTCCAGCATGCCATGGACATAGCGTTCAAGGACCTAATCGGTAAGTGCATCATTTTCTATATTGACGACCTGACAGTGTTCTCCAAGGATCGATTGAATCATGTTGCGGACTTATCCAAAGTTCTTGAGAGATGCATCTGATATGGAGTCTCATTGAATCCAAAAAAATGTGTTCGGGGTTTCTGAATGGAAGCTGCTGGGACACATAATTTCGGAAAGAGGGATTTCAATTGACCCAGATCGAGTCAAGTCCATCCTGAAGATCACCCGGCCTAGAAGCAAGAAAGAAATGAGGTCTTTCTTTGGGAAAATCAACTTTGTGAGAAAGTTCATCACGGGCTTTGCTGAAATCGTGAAACCCTTGAATGAGATGATCAGGAAAGACACCAAGATAAAGTGGACTGAAGAAGCAAAGGCCGCATTTGCACAAGTCAAGCAATCCATTTCAGAAGCACCCATCCTTACCAGCCCTGATTACATTAGGCCATTCTACATTTACTCTTTTTCCTCTGAGCATTCATGCACGACTATTTTAACTCAACGAAAAGAAGAGGCAGAGGAGAGACCGATTGCTTTCATGAGCTCCCCATTCAAAAACGTGGAAATCAAATACCCACCTTTAGAGAAGCAAGCTTTTGTGCTAGTTTGGGCTATCAAGAAGTTCCAACATTACATTCTCCGAAGCCAAATCATTGTTGTAGTTCCTGATGCAGCTGTGAAGTCCCTACTCATGTAGAGTGAGCTGGGAGAAAGGAGAGGCAATGGATGGCCATCCTACAAGAATTTGATTTGGAGATACACCCTATGAAACTAGTCAGGGGTACGAGCTTGTCCAAGTCCATGGTGAACGCTGGTGA
The DNA here is from genome assembly GCA_007258455.2 of Sequoia sempervirens. Lineage (NCBI taxonomy): Eukaryota > Viridiplantae > Streptophyta > Pinopsida > Cupressales > Cupressaceae > Sequoia > Sequoia sempervirens. The sequence continues at coordinate 72,225,204 of VDFB02000007.1, forward strand.
CAACATCATCTATCAGCAATACATGACCCAGTCTTTCTCTAACGACCCTTGGTATGCTGATACCATTTGCTTGATGCTCCATAATCGGTGTCCAGAGGGAATGAATGCAACTCAAAGGAGAGCCCTAAGACTGAAGAGTTCTCATTACATGCTCAAAGGAGGGTTGCTATATAGGAGTAATTTCAAAGGGGTATACCTGAGATGCCTTGATCATCAAGAGGATAAACATGTGATCTCTGAGTTTCATGGGAAACATGGCACAGGTCATGGGTCTGTAGATTCTTTGGCACACCAGATCCTCTGATCTGGTTATTACTGGCCTTGTATATTCAAATATGCCCATCAACATGTGAGGACATGTCACATCTGTCAGATTTTTGCACCAAGGGAATGACATGCAGCTATGCCTTTGCAGCCCGTCTACGAGGTAAGGCCATTTGCCTAGTGGGCACTGGATTTTATTGGGGTGATTAATCTGAATTCTTCTGCAGGACACAAGTTTATCTTGACTGCTACTAACTACTGCACTAGGTGGACAGGGGCTATACCCTGCAAGAACAACACCGCAGAGGTAGTGATCAAGTTCCTCACCGAGTGCATCACTACAAGGTTTGGGGTACCCTTCACTCTGGTACGTGACAATGGCTCTGCCTTTTCTTCTGCTGATTTTATTTCATGGGCATATGATCACAAAATTGTTTTGAAATATTCTTCAAATTATTACCCACAAGGCAATGGAGTTGCAGAGTCAACCAATAAGAATCTCTTAGGGGTAATTAAGAAACTGATAAAGCATAACCCTAGAGACTGGCGTACCCAGCTGAGATTCGCATTATGGGCAGATAGGACTAGGATTAAGGCTGCTTTAAACACCTCACCATTCAAGCTGGTATATGGACAAGAGCCTATGTTCCCTATCCATATGCAGATACCTATCCTTGAGTTCATGCAAAAATTCTACTCTAGTGACAATAGGATAGAAGTCAGATTAGCTGCTTTGTTGAAATTAGAAGAGCAGAGGGATGCCGCCTTACAACAATTCTTTAAGCACCAGGCTGTTGTCAAACATTGGTTTGACAAAAGAGCCAAAGTCAAATCTTTTAGGATATCTGACCTGGTATTGCTGTGGGATAAGGCTAGTGAAAAGAAGGGCAGCCATCAGAAATTTGACAAACTCTAGCTAGTTCCTTATCAGATTGCTGAGATCCTGGGGGAAAATGCTTTCTGACTAAGTACTCTAACTAGAGAACCTGTCCCATTGCTTGTTAATGGACAGTTTCTCAAGCACTATTTTGAGTCATAAAGTTCGTTAATTTCTTTTTTGCATGTAGATAATTCGTTGTTCTTTATGTAAATAATTTGTTTGTCTCCTGCTTGTAAATAAGTTGTATTTATGTAAATAGTTTATGTGTTTCTACTTGTAAATAATCTGCTGCTCTTTGTGTAAGTAATTCGCTCTTTGTTTGTAAATAGTTCGCTGACTGTTTGTTTGTCTTTCCTTTTTGTCTTTCTGTTTCCCTTGTTCTCTGGTTTTTGTTTTATTTTGTTCTTTGGGGTTGATCTGTCCTTTCCATCTAAAACTGTGGGTTGTTATCTAAAGTATGCTGTGGTCACAAGGAGAAAAATGGTTTAGGTAATTTCAGGCTTTCTGATTTGATGATTTTGTCCTAAACTCTTTGTTTCATGTCCATTTTCAATAAAGGTTGTGGAAGGTCTTGAAAACAAGGTGCCAAGTAAATAACTTTCGTTAGCTCCTCTGAATCTGCCACAAATCATTAAGATCATCTCCTTTGTATCGGTATATTTGTCCTAGGGTGATAGTGTTGTAAAATTTGAGTGAAAAATTTGATCTCCCAAGTGTTGTTATGAGGTCCATGGTAGTTTTCAACCCAGATCAGATGTTAAACATCTGACATATTGAAAAAGAACTAAATGAAATATCTGAAACTCTATGAGAAAACAAAAAAAAAAAAAGAAAGAGAAAAGGAAAGAATTATCTAAAGAAAAAATAATTCAATATGAACGGGTGATTCCAATATCTCTACCGGGGCTATGGACACCTGACTGGAAGTAGAGCAATGATGTGAGGAAACTAGAGGTATCTTCGTCGGGGCTATGGACGCCTGACTGGCAGTGGAGCAATGCCCAGGATATCATTGCACAACAACTAAAGGAAATCAACTCATGTAGCTCAAATCTTGCACATTGTTGTCTCAAAGATGAAGAACTCTTTATGAAAGGATGATGCACTATCAAGCACACACATAGATTCAGGGGTAGCTAGTGTTGATTTACATTTGAGATTCTAGCTCAACCTTGCTTGCTAAAACTGACCCAATTGGAGTTGTGATATTCATGAACCAGAGTTCTGGGTAGTTGAATCCTTCAGCTTCTTGAAAATGGTTAAACCATTTTCCCAGCCGAGTCACCATTTGTTATGCCTTTCATAACCACCCCATTTTATTCTGGAACAAAATGGGCCCCCCTTTCTCTTTCTGGTTTCTTTTGCTTTTAGTTATTTGCTTTCCTCTTGGGGTTGCTTTTGTTTTCTGTCCAAGCTTGTCTTCTGTTCTGCCTGATTTAAATCTTGGTTCTGTCTCAACTTGAATTGGTTTCCTTCTTGCCAAGTATTCAATGAAATAATCATAAGCAACAGGATAGTTTATTTTAATATATTTCATATGCTTTGGGGACTAATGGAAGCATTTGTTTTGCAGGGTTAAATCCTACACTTGATGATATTTGCCAAGGGAGCTCAGCTGGAATGCATTCCCCAATCCAGTTAGTCTTAAAAATCAGCTAAGGAAAAAGTTGGCAAGACCCCAGAGATGTCACAGAGAGTGAAATTCATGTGCAGGAAACTATTGGCAAGACATCATTTGAATAGATTCCCGACGACTAGGAGCTTCCCATCGACATGGGATTTTTCCTTCGACAAAGGGTCTCGACGAGATCCTTATGTCTCACCGACCGGCGGCAGAGAGAATACATATCAGCAAGAGATTTTGAATTCAGAGGGAGGTCTCGGTAAATACATTTGGTCACGCCGACAAGGCACAAAGGGGGCTCTATCGGTATGACCACAAGGGAGGTCTCGACGACAACAGAGTTCGGAAAAAGGAAGCCTCGGTTGGTGTAAAGTCTCACCGATCGAAAGAAGTCTTAGCGACACGAAGGAAGCTCCCTGAGAGAAAGGTGGCTTTGGCAAGATGTTTTACCGACGGGGTGAACTCTTGCCGAAGTAAAGTGGTATCGGAAAAACAGAGTGGCTTCGGCGAGAAGTCTCGCTGATAGAGATGTCTCGGTGAAAAGAAACGAGTTCAGCGAAAGGTTTCGCCGATGACCCCTAGTCTCGGTGACAGGGGAATGGTCATGGCGAAGGACGGCTGCTTTGCCAAGAGGTCTCTCCGACCACAGAAACTGCCGACAGAAAGGACACCCCACCAAAAGAAATGGAGCTCGGCAAAGGGATCATGCCTTCACCAAAAGGTCTTGGCGAAGAAGGAAAATCATGCCGAAACAAAAGGGCCAGAGCTCAAGGAGAACAAGAGGAGTTCGGGGTAAGATCTCCCCGAAGTGATGAAGTCTCCCCGACATAAGAATGGACCCGCTGGGAGATAAAGATGACTTCATCGTGAGGTCACGGCGACAAGCGATACTCTCCCTGACATGAAAAAGGTGATCGCTGAGGGATCCTGAGGTTTGCTATGATGCCCCACTAACTAGCGACTATCTTGCTGATGGTTTTCACGAGCTCGATATGACTTCTTCAGCTCACCGAAATGTCTTACCGACTGTCTAGTGTCATGTCGATGGTTGCTAAATGCGATATAATCGCATCGGGGAGACATCGAGGGTCTCACCGACATGCGATTCAATACAAACCACTTTTGACCGCCAAGGAATCTTGCGTGGCCTTTGTTCCTCCAATCAGAATAAGATGACCTATTGACTGATTAACCATCCCTGTGTAAGAAGACCAACAGAGTGCAAGCGAAATGGATCCATTCTGAGATTAGGGAGGCTATGGATCAACTCGGATAAAATGTTCAAATCTATAGGGAGGCTCGATGATGTTCCACAAGACGGTCAACCTGCAATAGAAGTTTGGAACATGAAGGAAGCCAAAAAAAGGGAAGGATCTATGACTCACAAGGACAACTATAGTGACCATCGACGAAGATTGATCAATATTAATGGAAAAATGCTTTTAGAGCATTCAAGGCAGCCTCGATGGAGTTCAAGGATGGAAACGAAAGGCCAAAGTTAATGATGCAGCTACCAAAATATCTAAAAGGCTTCTCTTGAGGACATAAATCCTTCATCAACATGGACAACGGGGCTTCTCATTGAATGCGGCATTAACTCTTCTCAAAAAGATCTAAGAGCTGACTCTCTTGGAAGCATATATTTTGTAAACCCTAATGCAGGGGGACATCGCATTCTTTTGGTACATTCTGTATATATATGGCATTCTTGCCTCTTTGTAAAGGTTAGAACTTTTAAGAGACAGTTAGGATTAGAACTAAAAAGGGAAGGGTTAAAAGTTAAGAGCAGTAATAGAGTAGGATTTTTCTGAAGCAGAAGGAGATAGAGTTGCATCTTGATTCTTAGTAATGAGAGCTTCTTTTGTCTTCTTGTCTAGTAGCAAGATTCAGTATCGGCTGTAATGTATTTTCCATGTTCGCTTAGTGTAGTTGGAAACAATTTGGAATCACATATTCTCTGTACACTGGTGATTGTGCCAGCCTTGTAAATATTGCTTATCTGTTTCACTAACAGTAGAAGCAATTAGAGTTTATTCTACTTCATATTGTGTTCCTGAATGATATTTGTTTTAAGTTAATCATTTGATTTGAGAATCTTTCAAGGATTGAAGTGTTATTTTGTGTTTTATTTAAATGATAACTTAAAATCTGTTATTTGAATTAGCACTGTGAATGAAAGAGGCTATGCGTGTCAATCACAAGTTTACTTTGTTCTACAGTTTTAGTTAACAAAGTCCTTGAAAGGTAGCTAGTCTGGTTAAGTTAAAGAAGAATCGTCATTCTTTTATGTTCCGAAGCTCTGACCTATCTTTTGTTGTTTCTTTAAAAACCCCAATTAAATTAGGTTTTATTTCATGATTGATCTTAGACCGATCCAAAAGCTCAACACCAGTAGGCCCCTTGAATATTACTGTTACATTGACCAATTGAGCAACATCAGCACCGTTGAGAACCAACTACATAGACCTTGGGAGCTAAGATATCCATGTGATCATCTTTCTCTTTCAAGAGAAATAGAGTAGCAATATTCTGTTTGCATGTTGCTGTGCCAAAACACACGTCAAAAAAATCTTAACCACCTCTACTACAAATCATTGTTCTAGGGACCCATTAAGTTCATCTCTAACATACTTCAATTCCACATAGGGCTCTTTTGGAGCAACTTCCCATAAACATGAAAATAACGATGTCCTAGGCCTCAATTACGCTAGATTTGCAAAGGAAGTTTGTTTTAAACCTTCTCTGTCACCCAAATACTAATTGGGAAGCATTAACATTCCTAGGGAAACACAAAATCCACAACCCTTAGGCAAAGATATGCCCTGCAACTCCCCAAACACCAAAATCCTCACTTTTCCCTATTTACCCTAGGGCTTATTGAAAAACTATGTTCCACACCTTCTCAGACCTTAAAACCAATTCAAACACCCTTGAATAACCTTGTACATGCTCAATAGTTCAAGAAAAATGACTTCCCTCAAGGATTTCATCAAACCCTAGTCAAAAACTTCAATTTACATCATTTTTCCTCATAAAACCATCAAGGATAGCAACTCAATATTCTTTAATCCTTTTTCTCAACAAAAATAAAACATCCTACCATCTAAACATCCTCCATGGGACCCATTTCACCATTCATAGTGAACATAGTTAGTGAAAGGGTCCTTATATCATGTTAAATGTTCACAAACCCCAAAACAAGGTATACCCACCCTGATTTGAGAAAATAAGTACAAAATGCTTCTAATTCACTTTGAATCTCTCAAACCAATTGTAAATCATAGGGAATTCATACTAATATTGAAAACATGAAATATTTGAACCACCTTGTGGCTATACGTTACCCTGCATGCTTGGAAATGTAAAAATTATAGAAATTTCCAGAAAAAATAGTGAGAAACTTTATTGGTTTTGCTTTCAATCCACCAACCAACCATTACAATGAGGTTCCACACCTTTTTAAAGGTTTATCCACTTAACAAAAACTAGCACAACAACTCTTAACATATTTTCAAACTCCTTGTGACCGTTAGGCTTCTAAGCCTTTACAAAATTTGCACTTTTTGCATATTTTGTTGACAACTTTTTGCCCATTTGCAATATTTGCACTTTTTGACCCTCTAATCAGCTAAAACATTAGGAATGGTCTATTTAGACCTTATTCATCATAAAAAAATGACCCAAAACAAAAAAATTAACATACCATCTATCTTGACAAGTTTTATCAAACTTGACAACTTTTCCAACAAGATTTACAACTTTTACAATATGGACTCCAAAGACCCCAAAGTTGCCAATTACATGCAAAAATGGTCTCATTGGACCTTATTGAAACTCAAAATAACCAAAAAACACATACTCCATCACCAAGACGCAACTCTCCATGTAGGAACTTGAGAAAATTCATTGAAATGAGTAGGTGCTCTTGCACCATAGTACCCTTTTTCATTCTTCTCACAAAGTTAGGTTCCACATCATAAAGATCCTCGAAATTTGATATCTCAATCTTCTTTGATTTACCAACCTTAAAATTCATCTCAACTTTTGCATTGCTTGGATCAAATTCTCTCATTTCAAAATTAGTTAAAGAACCATACAACTGATCTCTAGAATCTTTTCTCAAATCTTGAAATTCCTCAATATCAGAAACTTTATGACTATAAGATTTAGGAAGAGTTTTGAGAACCTTCTTTACCACTTCTTCTTTATGTTCTCCACCAAGACTTATGATGGAGTTGAAAACTTCATCCACCTTTTGCATGTACAGCTTGTGATGTTTTGATTTGCAGACATCCATAGGATCTCAAAGATAATCTTAAGGCTTTGCATCTTAGCTTGCTTGACCTTTCCATCTCCATCATAAATGCTTTCTAAGCTTACCCAAATTTCTCTAACAATTTTTAGAATCATAACTTTCACTAATTCAAAATTAGTAAGCAAGACAACATAAGAGAGCATACCTTCCTTTACCATTGTTTTCATAGGCCTTGATCTCATCATCAGTCTTTAGACCACTTGCACGTATAGTATATCCATTCTCAGTGGACTTCCAGATTTCAAATTCAAGAGAAATCAGAAAACATGTTCCATCCTTGTCTTCCATAATGAATAATTTGATCCATCAAATAGAGGAACATCTTTCTTGTGCGCCATCCCAAATCTACCTCAAGTGATTAAGCTTTCTTCCAAGGAACCTTGCTCTGATATCAATTGTTGAATGCATAAGATAACTAAGAGGGGTGGTGAATTAATTTTACCTTAAAACTTCAAAACCCTCACAAACATTTAGATCCACATTAATTCAATTAACCCTTAAAATGATTTATCATGAAAGTAGATAACAAAAACATATCCAAATCAACACCATACACAAAGAAACACCAAATTTACGTGGAAAACCAAAGAAGGGAAAAACTACAGCGAGGATTAGCTCACAATATAAATTAATATCAACACTAATTACAAAGGGATCA